>JAFBJR010000112.1:3135329-3505717 GCA_016785285.1 Brachirus orientalis | reverse complement strand
TTATATAAATAACAATGACTTGACTTGACTAATACAATACAATCAGTGTATACTTTTGGCCCACAGCCTACTATCGGTTTTCAATTTTGGCCTTTGAAGGTAAAAGTATCGGTTGCAACTGAATGGTGTAGTGGAACAAAATAACAAGGAAATGTGCTGAGGCACCCATTTCTTGCAACATGTGCAATATTTCATGTGCACTTATTCTACTGCTGCTCCAGTGAAGTGTTTTCCAAACTTTCTATAAGGGGATCTACTATTTAAAGATGGCGTAAATCATCAACAGGCGCAAATTTGTGTATAGCATAGCGACATATTATACTGTACATTCACATCTGGAACACGCAATGTCATTTTGATTTGTCATACAAATCATTTCCAAGAGATGTTTGTAAAATTAATGACCTCATTTTATGCATGTTGTTTAGAAACATACACACATAAACCCCCCAAAAAATCCACCGCGACCCAGACTGTGTGTCCTGACCCAGGCTTTGGGAACCACAGCTCCATTGTATAAGCCTAGTGGGTTTGACTGCACATTTATGAACTTTTTTAAACTTCAGCTGTCTGCTACCTGTACCTTCACATATTTCTATGTACCCATGGTTTATACTTATATACTTACTACGATATACAAGACAAGTAAGATATCATTCATCATGTCTATATTTAATGCTTTTATTTATCTATTTCTTAAAAGAATTTTGTATCTTATTTTTCTGTTCCCTGTTTGTTATTTTAATTCCTCATAGAGCAACTGGAGTGCAGCCAAATTCCCTTTGGGATTAATTAAGTATTCTTATTCTAATATGATTCCTGGATTACTTTGTTCAGCAATACTGATCTTGAGTGAATGAAGGTTGACAGTGAAGTTTAGCCTTTTTCCACAGGCCTGAATAAACATGAAGTCAGTGGTAGTTTAGTTTTTAGGGACAAGGTTATATCCACTTTCTGTCTGTGACATTACATTAAGGCACTGGTATTTTCCTTTTGTGACAGAAAAGAACTGCTCTGACAGCAGAGACAGTCATTTTTATGTAATCCCCATGCAGATTGGTTAAGCACGCCAACATTGGCTGAGTGGCCTTCCAGCTCAGGAACTGTCTAGGTGAGGATCAGTAAAAGGATGAGGTGCAGAGCCTGAAGATGGCATCGTTGTGAGGGGAGTTGTTGATGGATTGTTGAAGGCTTTCAATTACAGAGTTGGTCTAGAGTTTATCAGACAAAGCAAGTTATGAGGAAACAATGGGCATTTTTCCAATTCTCCCAGTGTGGGTCAGACAGGGAAAGGAACAAACCCCCCACATGCTGTTGAATTGAGGCGTATACTGGGTATTAAGAACAACAGACAATTTTATGAGACAGACATGACATCACATAGGGAATAATACCAACACTGTGACAATACGTAAGACGCAGTGACGCTGAGTCATTACCAATTGGCTTGTTTAACAGAATCTGCTCTTTGTCTGTCCTCTGTCCTTGTTACGCATTAGTGCTCTATCTCCTCTCCTTATCTCTCTTGTTAACTAAGGAATTTACTATACGTGCCAAGCAGTGACACCGACACTGAACTTATGTAACCGTGACTAAGGGGGTGAAATATTAAACTATAAATGCAGTAATGCTTGATGGACAAAACTGCCAAACTAAATTTTTTAGAGAAAATACACTGTATTCTCATTTTAATTATTATTTTTAAGTTTGCTTTACTCAAGCAGTTGAATGACTATCTGGTTAATGAGGGATCAGAGGTGGCTGACTGCAGGGCATCAGTAGCTGCGAGTGACCACTCAAGGTTCAGATTAGTTCACTGGACTGGCTTATTTAAGTCCAGTTGTTTTCAGGCACATCTGCATCTGATTGTTTCCATTCCTTTATTTTTCCATAGTTTTAATGGAGGGCCACATTTTAAAAATTCAATTAGCACATTTATGATGGCAGGCACACACAGGACAAGAGCAGAGGATATTAATTTACAAGTAAATAAAGGTTGCACAGACCAGCAATACAAGAAAAAAAAACTTGGGATCCAATAATACAATCACCATGCACATATTTCTTTCAAGGGACCAATTTATATGTGGCAGCAACAATGATAACCAATATTCAGATTAATTAAAACCTTATTGTGCTAATATTCTAAATCAGAAATAGAATTTCTCTCTCAATTTAACTGCAATTTCACTGTCAATGTAAAAAACAATGAGGAGCTACCTTGGCTTTAGCCCATGTCAAGTACTGAGTGTCAAATGGCAGGAATTGCTGCACTGCATAATAGAGTCTGTGATTTAAATGCCAGAAAAATTGTCAAAACAAAGGAATAGACCATTAATGACCATTCATAAGAGGCCATTGACACAAAAAGGCTAATTCATTTCTGCTGTGCAGCTCAGTTTACTTAGAACAATGATAGTGGGCACGGATAAGGGCATGAGGCCAAGCTTGAACTAGCTTATTAAATACACAGTTCTGTGAAGATACGGCAGTGGGGAATAGAGTGATGACGGTGGGAAACAAAATAAGAATTTTGAAACAATAAAGGAAATGTTTCTATACTGTCTGAGACCAGGGATGCCTATGCTAACAACACCAGCTTTGCCATTGTAATCCCAGTCACAGAGTCGTTTTCTCTCTGAGGATGCCCAAAACAGACCTAAGAAGGGGAAGGATGCCAAGCAATTAACTGGAGAACTCAGTGGTTCAACAGTCATGGTCTGGAAGCGTTTTAATAAGCTGGAAACTATTTCCAAAATGGTTGATGGTTCCGTTGCCGACCAGAGACAAAGGCCTGCATTGTAAAAGGCAGAGTGTGTATTTTTCTTCAGTGATTGAGTTTACTGCCAAGAGGCAGGGAACAGGCGACAGACCCAAGAGCAGTCACCGTTGTTTCTTCAAGCTCCGCCTCCAACCCTCCACCCCTTTCTCCACCTCCTAACACACACGCACGCCACAAAGACAGAAATGTGAGACCTCTTCCACGTCTGAAAAATGCTACACAGTGCAGACCATCCCCAAGAGTGGCCCGTCGCCAGTACCCTCAATCAACGTACAGAGCGATAATCCTAATTTGAGAGGATAAGTATTCACATAAGAAAATAAAGTCAGCAAACCACTGGAGATTCCTGGAATGGGTGTGTCACTGATCTGACAGAAACAATGAAAGAAGAGCCAGAGAAAGAGCGATGAAAACTTCCCAGCATTATGCCTCCTGTACAATTATAGACACACAGCGCAGCTGCTTTTCACTGACGTCTGTATGTGTCACCCTCACACAACAGCACAATTCCTCATTTCAGTTAAATGCAAACATAACCGATTCATATACACATATTTTTTTTTGTTGTTGTTGTTGTTGTTGTCATTCCTTTTTACTCTCACTGCTTCAGGCTGGCAATGGCTGCGGGGAAGCTTTACCATGTGGCCTGGTCATAGATCACAGCTATGGGGGATTTCTGCGACTATGGGGTAACAGACATGTTTGATCTTGACTATGTATTATAAGGATGTCAGTGTGACCTCACTGCTGGGTGGGGAAATGTAAACTGCCGCCTTTCTCCGTTTTTGTCTCCATCTTTTTTCTCTCTTGACATTTTCCCTCTCCTTCTATTCCTCTAGCGGCCGGCCTCTTGGGCAGGATATGACCCACCCAGCTCATACACACTCCATAAATCAGGAGCTAGGTCTCCGTCATTACTCTTTTAGAGGAAGCTTGGGGCCTTGCCTTTGTGTGCTGTGCCCCAAGAGGCTGATTCCTCCTGCTTGTACTGGTCCAGGAGTTTAAACGTACGCTTGTGTGCAGTGTTTTCTGACACCTGCGGGCACAAAGCGATGCTCTAAAGGCGGAGGTGTAGCAACAAAGAACCTGTTGGACACACAGCATGTAGTTACATGTTAGGAAAAAGCAACCCCCACTTTGATATTTTCACACAGCCCAATGTAAAAATCACAATATTCTGCCGGATGTTGCCACATTGCTTGAACAGAAACAGACTGTTAACCAGATAAAAAGGTTTTAATTTCAGCATTTTATTTCTCAAAAACACAAACAGATCAAGTCAGTCATTAACTTTTCATGAAGGTAGCAAAAAACCACTTATTGTGTTAGTCTGACCAAAACTGGACTTTTAAAATACATGTTAAAAAGTCTGTATTTTTATAGTGCTTTTCTAGTCTTGCTGACCACTCAAAGCTACTTTGCACTACAGTTTTGCCATTTACCCATTAATTCACTCAAAACATTCATACGGCGGATCTATGTGCAGCGCATTTTCTATCACACACAATGTGGGATTAAGTGTCTTGCCCAAGGACACATCAGCAGGAAGATGGAGCTGGGAATCAAACCCCAGAACTTACATACAGTATAAACATGTTAGTTTGACTGATATTGTACTATTGAATTTCTCAAAGTCAGACTAACACAACCAGATAATGTGTTTGGTAGTTGAATTACTACTCTATTTGTTCAACTGGACCCAAACTGGACTAGGCACTGTGCATATGTTCCAAAGATTCTTTGATCTTGAAAATAATATGAGAAGCCAGTACACAGAGGAAGAAGACAACAGGGAGTAAAGTATCGCATAATCCAGATTGTATTTTTGGACTGAAGAGGAGACTGAATTTATGCTCCAGAGTTAAATATATTGAAGTTAATGGATAGCAAAAAAAAAGAAACAGTATGACACTCAGTACCAACTAGCTGCCAGCTTGAGTTGTTTTGATCTTTGAGGTAAGAGGCTGACTGATAAATGCCTAATACAAACAAAGGGAAAGGTGGCATAGCATTGCCTAGTGCAGTGCGGTCAGACACTCTTGATTCAACATATCGATTTCCTGCTAGTTCTTAGACTGGGACAAGGAGTGGAGTCCAATTAAATGTCGGGCTACAGGAGGGAACATGCTGAGTGTAAAGAAAATACAGAAAATAGCACTCTTCCATAAAATTCACTAATTAAAACAAAAATCCAAATTCCAATTTTATGACCGCTATTAATCCTTTGACTCAAGTAGCAGTGGAGCCAGTGATTAGAAAAGGTCACAGTCTAAAAAGCATCCCTGGTAGTCTAAAATATTTCCCTGTAATACACAACCCAACATGCTTGTGTATTACACAAGCCACTTTAGGCTTTCAGTTAATTAAAACAATGGCCAGTGTACCACAAGGTGTAAAAACTTCAAAAGCATTCCAGGTTTGTGATTCTTTACGGTATCCGGACCCCTCACCAGGCCAAAGTGGGCAGCTGCTTGGTTTTTATGACCATGAGGCTTCCAGAGGCACAGGATGCTAATAATATCACTGCTGCAGAGTAGGCCAGAGTCCAGCGTCTCTAACTGTTCTTTAATGTGCCAGTCATGGCGCTAGTGCCAATCCGGTTACTCAAACTCTGATTCATCCACATGGCCTGAACACCCAGGACGCTCTAAAGTACATGCAGAGCAGACGTTACATGAATCTGTCAGCTCCAGTACACATTTTTGGTCATAATCCATAATGAGCCAAGGAAGTGCTCCAACTGCACCTACTGCTCTTATCACCCTACTACAGTATGAGTTATGGATACTTCAGTTCTACTGCCGCAATTTACAGACCCTTCTACACCTCAGTGATTAAAAAAAAAGTCTGTGTCATGGTCTCTTTACTCCCAACATTTGCTCTTTCGTATAATTCACATTCACACACATCATAAAGTGTAACAGAAATGCTTGTGGCTACTGCCATTTGGGGGCAACCGGGCTATGTGCCTCACATGGGAGAAAAATTGGTGTGTGCCAATATCTCATAGACAGAATGGCAGAAGTGATATCACTGCCATGGATACATACCAGCAGCAGCTATGAGCAGTAAAAACATACTAGGTATTATACATACTGTAATGATCACATAATTCCACTTTTTTAAAAATAAAACGGAACTAGATGGGCCAGTGCAGATTAAATACCCTTCAAAATAATAATACATTTGAAACAGATATTAAAAAGGTCACTTCAAAAGAAATTCATCATATGTTCAAGAGATGTCCATTGTCTCTGCAAAAAAGACAGCAGAAGAAGCAAAGAAGAGGACATGGGCTGGCTGAGCAAAAATAACTACACAGATATGAGTAGAGTGTGTTACACGTAATGATACCCATTTGTTACTGTTGTCCATTTGTGAGGCTCAGTGTAGACAGTCTTTGGGTTGGGACCTATGCCTTGCTGGTAAGCTAATCACACTCCTTAATGGCTCTGGAGTAAACAAAATAAGCTCTTCATTTGAAATATAACACGGAGCAGAGGAAAGAGGGGAAACATATCCTCTACATGCATTAATTTGAGCCTGAGGAGACTTTAGTCGGCAGTGTGGATGAATGACTCTCATTCGCAGAGCAACATTATTAGTGTCACAATACCACAGCTCCATGATCAAAGTGACTTAATTGTGTGAGCATGATATAAGCATCCAGGCAGGCACATACTCATACAGTACAGCAGCTCACACAGGCCTAATGCACCTCCAGGCTCTTATATCATTTCCAGGTGGACAATCGCTTGGAGATGTGTTTGACCTTTATTCTAAACACATATGTTTACTTTTGCCACTTTTCTGACCTTTAACCACCTTTGTGATGAAAACTGCTTTATTGTGCAAAAGCTTTAAAACTGAGATTTGACATTGAATCAGGTTTGGATGAAGCTTTTTGAATCATAACTCATTACTGGAATATACAACACACACACGTGTATGTGTGCGTATGTATCTACATATACATACTGTATGTACATGGATGTGGGGCGGTAGGTACATAAGTAGAAGGATGGATGGATTGATGGATAGATGGTTGGTGGGGTGGTGAAGAAATACAAAAATAAAGTGCAACTGAATAAACCAATCAAGAACGATGAATACAGCAGAAAGGAAACAAAACTGTAGCCTTCAAATTAACGTAGATTTACATGGAGCCAGGCTTATTTAAATTGACCCATGCATCACATTTTTTCATATGTCCCCCTCTCTGTCACAGTCACAGTCTATTAACCCATCATTCCCATTCACAGAAAACTGACATTTTCAACATGCGCCCATACTGTAGCTATGAGCAGAAACAAACAGTGGATAAACAAAAAGTTGTGGTCCCTCTATTATTGTGTATGAAATCAACGGAGAAAGTGTGAGCAGGGTGAAGTTCCAGGGGTTTTTCCTGAACAGGAGCATCAGTGTCATTACCCCACACACAGGCAAAGGAAGAGAGAAGGAAAGAATAGGGTTGGAAGATAATACCATATATTATGCAGGGAGGATGGTGGAATGCAAAAACAAGCTTTTTACAAGCAACTACATGTCTGGTCTGGCAAAGTATTAGCAACAGTATATATGGTACAGAAGAGTGTCTCGCTGCTGAGAAGGGCTGGTGTAGATTCAACACAGCCAATACATAATAAGCGTTGACTCCTGTACTTTTGACCACATCAGTGTAAAATAGATTCCAACTTACTCATCAGCAGCAAGTCACAACAACTTCAAACCACATCCTGGATGAAATAGAGGAAGACTGAGGGCCACAGTGTGGGCCCATTGAGGTGAGTAAAAAATATGAATACAAATGGGCGGTGTTTATATTCAGGCTAGTGTCCTGACACACACACTCAAGTCCCGCAAACAAGCCCCAAAAGCCTCATGTCTGTAATTGATTTATGGTTGGATGGAGGGGGAGTCCAGACTGTAACTTCAAAGAAGTGCTGGACACTTATCAACAATCAGAGCTCTCATCAGACACAGGGAGAAGGAACGGATGAAAGGAGCCGCTAATGCACATCCACCCTCCATTCTGCTCTATTAGCGGCAGAGCCAAAAAGCCAGGCTACCAAAGACAAAAACAGTAGAGGTCAGTGAGTTTGTAGTTAGTAGAAGTTAGTATGCCCATCACTGAAAAGCAAACCTTTCACCAGAGAATGTTATGTCGATTCAGCAGATGTGAATAAGAGCAGAGCAAATGTGCTTTATAATTCCAACTTAAGTCGAGAAGCATTTGAAAAAGTTAAAAAAGTTAAGTGGTAATGTTTGATATACTATAGAGCTGTAGCAGTTGGCATCAGACAACCAAGGTACTGCCCACAGACAAAAACGATGTTCAGCTCTATAGACCTACAGTATATAGCTACTAGACACACATAACACATAAATCAGGCAATATATCAGAAAACTCCTCCTTGGCTGTTTTCATCATAAAAGTGAAGAGGGTGAATAACTGTTGTGCCCCAGGATACCAAAACTACTGTACACAGGCTTACAGGAGAGCATTTTATTGAATCCCCACAGATCCAGAGCGATGGTGGTGCTTAAAGTGAGAAGAAGACAGAGTGATGGGAACCCACAAGCGACGGATTTCATGGTTGGTAAATCATGGACTCCAACTAGATTTACCAAGAGCTAGTCTGCACAGCAACATTAACGCAGCAATTATTTACATTACTAATGCTAAAATTATGTCAGTTACTCCTCCAGTGACAACAATGAAATCTCTATCTTTAGTTAGTAGACTCCAGACTCTTGTGAACTCTCAGTGTCCCTCTTGAGTAAGATGAAGGGAAGTTAATCAGGAAGTTGAAGATGTCAGGATACTGCAGGTCTGAAATAATGTTCTCTCCAGCTGTTTCCATACTTGTAAAAAACACGCCGGGGGCATTATAAGGATCAGATACATTCAGTCTGTCAAATTTTGTGATATATCAGTCAATTCCCTGTGGATTTTACAGTAAGTGTGTGGTGAACTCTGACAGGTTGAATCCAGCGCCTGTCCTGTTCATTTTTGCTACATCTTAGGCTGCCATGGTGGTGGTTCATAGAAAGTCACGTGACATCCAGAGCTTTATAGATATCTCAAATGATTATACCATCCACTGAAGAGGTGGAGAGCAATTATTTTTCATGCATTTGAGTAAAATGACAAAACAGTATTGGCTTGCATGTCTCTCATATCAGTCCCTTTATATGTCTATTAGGTGAGGATCGAGGTAAATGCAATACATGTAAATGTTATATGTCATTGCCGATTAGCGTCACAGCAATAAACAATAATTATAGAAGCAAACAGTCAGAATTTTCCTTTTTATTGTGTATCAAATTGTTTATGTATATATATTATGATGAGCCAGTGTCTCTACTTTGCTTTGTTGAAAAAAAAAACAGTCTTGGCATCATTTCATCTGGAAAGTTTGGAGTGAATGAATCTTATTATAGCACAATCACATTGATTTCATACACACTGCCAACCCCCAGCCTATATATGACAAATATCTTCGATGATCTCATTATGTGTGAGTATGGTGCCGTCACACATAACCTGTGGTGCTACGGAAAAACACTCCGTTGTCCTTGTCACCGTACTATACTGTATGTGCCATGAAAGTATTACATTAATGTTTAATGTCCAAAGCAAAGTATGAATGAGGACAGTGGCAGCTCCCGAATGACTCGGCCTTTCCCCTTCTCCCTCCCTCCCACCAGCAGCAGAAGCAACGTCAGGCAGAGATAGAGCTGCAGTGTGGAGCTCCAGAGACCTCTATATTTATCTGACACAGTAACAAGCTGCTGTCTGACTGCTGCTGCTGCTGCTGCACAGTGCAGTACAGCTGTATACTTTATCTTTGACCAAAAACCCCCGCCCTCCCTATCCCCTCTGCGACCAGTGATGAGGAAGGCAGGGATGACCCAGCAATATGTCATCACTTATGACCGAAAAAACAAATCGTATCCACGACGACAGAAAGAAAACGTCTACAGCTCGGCATTGCTTCACACTGACGGATTTCTCTACGGGGACAGTTGGACACATTGCAAATTTGAGCTATGTTTCATCCTGGGCCACCCCGGTGTTTGCAAAGCACCAACTAGTGACTGCTGCATTGGAATGGCGGCAATTGAGGTGGCTGGCCAAGGAGCTGCCAGTCTGCCAAGCGAGCCATGCCAAGAGTACTGGCGAACACAGAGGAGCCTTGGCCACCTGTGACCATTAGGCTATGTGATGACAAATGCACTGCTCCCTGAGGATCCAACCCAAACAAGAGGAGGAGCAAGAGAGGAAGTGGAGGCACCAGGCAGGGTCAAGGTCATTTTTCAGACAAAAAACCAACAGACTAATGGCATTAGACAGCCTGTGGCTTTATGGATTGTTGACACTAAAACTGACATGAGGGAAGACATGCAAAGAGCTGACAGGATGAAAACCTTGTTTAGAGCTAATAAATGACAATCCTCATGCTGGGAAGTTGCAGAGAACTTGAAGAAAAGATATAAAAGTGTGTGATTTAGACACGCTTTTAATTCACCTGTGTCATTTTCTTTATAATATTTTAATGTCATCCCATCAACTCATTGTAACGATGAAAAAAAAAACTGCTTGTAAAAACTGCTGGCATGCTCAGTCCTGTTTGATATTTCTATTGTTTAGAGTGCATGTATAAAATCCACACACACACACACAGACACACACACCCATGAGATCCATGACTCATCCTGAGCTCAGCACCAGTAGGACACAATAACTGTCTTTTGGTTGTTGTACAATAACTGGTGATATATGATGTATAGTCCCATTCAAACGGTATGTGTACCTGCTCACTCATCCACGACCAAAACCACTTTGTAGCAATGATTTAAAACAAAGTACATCCCACATCTTCACAGACAGATGTGCCCTTGGGAAGAGGATCAGTTTTCAAACAAACACTCATTTCAGGCGTGTGTGAGGGGAACAGAGGTGTGAGTGGATCATATCCACCCATCACCTCCTTACCACACACACAACAGGGAAGGAAAAGAGGAGCAGTGTCTCAGTGACCTCAGTGAACCTGGCCAACTATTCTGGCAGAGCAGAATACTCTCGCTCTGCGGTACATCCTCACCTCTGCAGGAGAGATTTGTCAGCAGGAGATTTCTTTTCTTTTTTTTTCCTGCTGTGGAATTAACCCATGCTACTGGAGCTTACTTGCAGCCATGGCACATTATCTCTCGGGAAGAACTGCCAACCCAGTCCTGCAATGAGAAAATGGCTGCTCTGGCCTGAAATATGTGTAGAAGAAAGAGCCAGGTCAGACACGCAGACAGAGGCACAGCTGAGGCACCAAGGGCACAGAGAACAGGTGAGAGCACCCATGACTCTTTCTTCTCTCATTAAGGCCCTATCCATATGGAAACAGGACTTTACCTATATACATCCATTCCATTTTTCATTCTTAAAAGGTTTACCTTTGTCCACATTGTACATGACCCAGTAATGCTGCTACAGAAACACAAACCAAGCACAGAGAAAAGGAGATGTGGCGCATGCTTGTCATGTACAAACTTCTTTTAAAGTGACCAAAGCAAAAAAAAAGAACACTAGTTAACTTGACCCCTGTATTTAGCCCATCCTTTTTAAACACCAGTAGTAAACACACAAAAGCCAGGCGCAGGAGAGGTGGGCAGCACTTCTCTGCACCTGGGAAGCAATGGGGATTGGGTGCCTTGCTCAGGGGCACCCATCCTGGGATTCAAAACCAGCAACCCTCTGGTTACAAGACCAATTCCTTTCCTCTTGGCCATGGGGCTGTCGGAAAAATTAAAAGATCTCCGACACAAGAAGAGGAAGACGACCAAAATAGAAACAACAAATGTAGGAGCGAGAGACTATGATACCATAACATCCTATTTTTTTCCCAAAGTCACATATTGGTTGTATATATGAAAATGCAAGGTTGGCATTTTGAGATATTTTTTTTTTTCACCACAGAACGTGTTTAACAAAAAGAGCATTTTAGGGCTCTCAGAATGCCGGTTCCATGTGAATAAAAATTTTGCAGATACCCTATACTTGTTCTGTGCACTGGCCTGATTAGAGTCTGAGATTGCCCTCATCCCGTTTAGCACGGGATTGAGAGAAGGAACCTACCACAGAGTTGGGAGGCCCCGCAGCTCTGTGAGAGGAAGTCGTAGTATTCACGCAGATTTATGAATGAGTGTAGAAAGGGAGGGATGAGTCACAGCTTCTGAGCTGCACAGCCAGGAGGCAGCAGGCGGCCTATCACCAGAGGCACTGCGTGGCTGAAATATGCATCAAAGCAGGCTGAAAACACACTATGCACCACACTTACACAGACAGACACACATCAGCTAACAACACAGCAGGCACAGTTACAGTGGGCACACACACATACGCAACCTGGGCATGAGTTGAGGAAAATTTTCTCAGCACAGAGAGATGGCAGGTGAGACAGCAGATAAAATTTATGTGACTGCGTGAGTGTTTAAAAGTGTGTCTATCAGTGTTTTTGGAGACTATAGCAGCATCACACACCTCTCTATGAGAGGAACAGTAGAAAAAAGAGGCCAATCTGTCAGTGCTTTGAGAGAAGTCCTTTGTAAGCCACTGAGGACAGGAGTCGGATAAACTCATAGCACTGGCCATCAATGCACAATCAGCCCTGCTGTTCATACAAGGACAATAACACACTGTATAACTATGTCATCATGGATGAACTCTGCTAACTTGCAATCAAATTGATATTATGCCGAGAAAGACTCTGCTGTTGACAATGAAACGCAGCAACAGCAGCTGACACGTGGCTGTGGCCTTTTCATGTGTTGTGGCACACTTGGCTTGGCAGTGAAGCAAATATAATATGTAATAATTTAGTGTTCGGGAGGAATTATAAATAAATAAATAAATAAATAAATCAATCAATCAATCAATCAATCAATCAATCAATCAATCAATCAATCAATCCTAAGGCAGAAAGAATTCCACCCTGACCAGTTGCACTCGCCGCTCCTGTTCCAGATCTCTCCAAAGTCCAAAGGCAACTAATAAAACCAATTGAGCAGAAAAAAAAACAACCAAACAGAGTTTTTCCTCTTGCTGTAAGAGGGCTCGGGTTCTGGGTATTCAGTCAAGAGGGTCTCTGTTTTAGGTGAATGTGCTAACACTTGCAGCTGAATGACATACAAACGTGACCTAGATGGAACAAAATGTGGTAAAGGCAAAGAGGAGGAGGAGGAGGATGAAGCAGGGATGTAAAATGAATATACTTTGACACAAAAACACACACACTGAAACAACAGCAGCAAAATATTCACATTACTTCACATCACATTAGTACTGACAGCATATTATTGTGTTCGGTATGGTAACAAGTTATTCATCTGTAACTGTGATTCATTTTTCAAAGATATCTTTTTTCTGGTTTTCCCAAAAGAATAATATTAGGTGAAACAGCCATAAATTATAGAAAGACAAGGGTACACAGTCAGTGGCAGCAGCAGGGGCAGAGTGTAGGATCAGTACAGACCTGAAAAACTCAAGATTCAAGATTTCTTTATTATTATACACAAAAAACTAAACAGCCCGTACAGTAGCACAGAAAAAAAATTAAGAATAGGCTAAAAAGATAATTAAAAGATATAAAAAAGAGAACAGAAGAGAACATCACAGCAGCCTAAGCACAGCATGCTAAAGTGCATAGCAGCACATAAAAAGCTGTGGCATTCCTGTGCAGAGAAAATAAAAATATAAAAAAGTGCGGTTGTTCCATCTTTAGCCTGCAGGGAAAGCAGGGGTGAATGAGTGTGATCAGCATTAGTGCCATCATACTGGCACTAAACAACAGCCCACTGCCTCAGATTTGAACAAAATGCAAAGAGGAGCTCAGGCCAGAAGTTCATGTTGGGTGGAGAGAGCAGATGTATGGGTACTGAGTCATAGTGCAGACTAGAGCATGTCCCAGGAAAGTACTGGTCTCTCATGCCTGGAATTTGAGCTTTACTCTGTTTCCCGCCCCCACAAGCACAACCAGGAGTTTGATAAGCTTCAGCGACAGCTATTAAATATTTAAAACCTTCCTCGTGTCTACTGATGGATGTTGGTTGAACAGATGGATAATATGATCTAAGCCCACCTTGGTGCACATCATTCTTAGATAAACAAATACAAAACAAACAAACACAAAAAAAAAAACAAAAAAAAAAAACTGATGACAAGAAAAATATTGTCACCACCTTTAATTGAACTCCTGGATATTTCCAACAAACAGGCTCTGTCTGGATGTGCACATCCAGCTTGTGCTGCATATTTCCCCCCCCTTTCATTCCCCCGCAACAGTGATGACTAAGCCAGCAGGAATTTCTACCTTATACACTTAAAGGGGCAGTCTCCCAACTAAACATACACTCCTTTCTCCTCAAGTATCAATAAATCTAGCTCTTAGTCAGCCCAAAGCAAGCATAATTCTTTGCACAGTTTGATCTTTATACTTGTAAATTTGACAACAAGACATATGGGCACCAGAAACCAAGTCTCTAATAAAAAAAGTATTTGAATTCTCTCTTCACTCCTCCATAAACCTTTTTTATTGAATACATATAGTATGAGCCAATAACAACCAGAACAGGAAAATGCAAACAAGGCTGTTATCAATTAGTCTACATGTAATTGTGCTGATTTAAGACAAGCTTTATGATACAGCATTTTCCATATAAAGACAACACGTAATATGACTTGATCTGATTGACAAGTGGAGCCAAAGCCTGAAAGTTTATTCTCTAAGTGGAATACAAAACTACAACTCTGTTTCACAGAGTAATTTTAGGGGCTACATTTGGTTTAGTTTTTTTTCCATAATCCCTGTGAAAAACACTGCCAAATTACAAATAAATATGTCTAAAGTAAGGTTTGCAGTACGACTAAACATTCAATCCTTTTATAATCAAAGTTGCCCTTTGAAATAGGGCTCCAACGATTAATAGATGAATCAGTGACACAAAGAAATGATGAAAGCTGAATCATTTTTGTTTGTGGGCAAAGCAAGTCTTTTGAGAACATTATTTAATGAGTTTTGGGAAACACAAATCAATATTTACGGACATTTTGTGGACTAAACAGCTAACTGATTAATCGAAAAAATAATCGACAGATTAATCTATTGTGAAAATAACCGTTAGTTGCAGCCCTATAGTTGGAAACAAGCAATTTGCTAATTGCTGGCATTACATCATTCTGATTTTGATTCTTCTGTTCTTCTGTGCCAACTGTAAAAAAAAATACAATATACGTAAACGTAAACATAATTAACTACTCATATGTGATAATGCTCCATAATATTGATCGATAATATTAATCTGAAATTTGTTGACACTATGAAGTGTGATCCCTTTGTAAGAGTTACAGTAGGGCTGGGCAATATATCACCATTATATCTATATTGTGACATGTGATAGGATATGGTATCTGTGATGAATTTTCCTGGATTTAAAGGCTTGCGGCATTGATAATTATATATTTTTTTAAATATTGAATGATACACTAAATATTATAAACTAAAGATTATATATATTTTAAAAATACATGGAATAAAAAAAAATTCAAATTTCAAAAGTCACTTTTTTTATTTTAACTCGAATGTGTTATAGCAAAATTTGACCATATTTATAATCAATTCCATTGTTTCTAACACATGTAAATGTCCTTCATTTAACAATAAAAAAGCCAAAGAAATAAACCAGGTATCATCTTAAAAGTTACTTAAAAGTTATAACTGTATTTTAAGATCATTAATACAGATCATAAACAGTGGAAACTTTATTTTAAAGTGTATTTACAGTGTATATTTACAAACATCTCAAAGAAAGGTTTTCATGAGAAACAACCTGTGTGCAGCAATATATAAAATGTCAGGATATAGATATATTTTTTTTAAAAAAGTCATACTGCCCATCCTTACAGAAAAATATGTATTTCTTAGAAACCAGAGGGCATTAGGACTGAGTGCTGCAGACAGAGAATACCAAGTGCTAGACACACAAATACATATATAGTTTTCTTTGTTGGTGAGTAACATATTATCTGATAACACCAGCCTTTAAACTCTGTCAAAAAGAGATCGTGCAGCAGCAGGGTAAGATTTTGTCTGCCCATCAACTGAATCCTCTAGAAGAAAGTGTTTTCCCCTGCTGTTAAGTGGGCTTAGGTCATAGCACTAAGGCCAGAGATATCACTTGGGTCAATGGCAAGGAGGGAGTAAACATGTTATCAAATGCAAAATGATCCAAGGCCAGTGGAGCTCTGCTAAATGCCAGGACTGCAAAATGCTTTCGCTCTGCCGAGTTTCTCCGGGGTTCAGCACAAGGACACACAGCGCAACAACAGAACAACAGCTTCCTTTACGTCAAATTAAAGTTCGGTGCTAAAGTGCTAAAATGCAAAGTGACAGCACAACAGTTTCCGTCTGTGAAGATACATAAAACATTCACAGGTAGACGTGGCTATGCACATTACTCTGCCACACATTGGAAATATGATATTCCTTAAAACCTGACAGCAAAAGCAAATAAAGGTCTGACAAACAAGACCAAAATGCCTCCAAGGTTGAGCAATGAGCCGAACATGAGTTCATACTATGTCACATAAGAGAGATGTGAGCAATGTGAGGATTAGTGAGTAAGAGTGTGGGCCTCCCTGTGGTGCCATGGAGACTAACCTTTCTTGAAACCAGCAGCTTGCCTTTACACTCAGCTTGTCTAATTGTAATGGTATATCTTGCTTTGGCATAACTCCAGTGGTAGGAGGCACTCTATACACAGAATTGCTAAAGTCTCAAAGCAAACTGCACGATATCAAGGTGTCTAGAGTCTGGCCAAACAAGCTGGTTGGCTATGACGGCTGAAGTGTTGAGAGAATGCCTCTGACAAGTAAACAGTGGGGAGATATCTGACAGACTGGGTTGTTAACAGCCTTTGATAAGCCCTACAGAAAAGAGCAAGGTGAAAACAGAGGAGGAAACACCAGCGGAACAGCTGACAGGAGAAATCAAGCGATGAAATTTAGGTTGAGGCAAAGTGAGGTGGAACAAAGTGAAGACAGTGTGGACAGAGAGGGTGGAGCAGCAGTAGAAAGACTAGTTAGTATGTTTACACAACACAAAAAATGATAAAACCGGATTTTTAAACATTCATCTGGACGCACATTGGCCTAGACACTCTGCAAATGTTCAGACCCCAGGCTTTGACCTAGAAAATGAAAAAAGGCCAGTCAATGAGGAAAAACCCAGATATTTTGGAGTTAAAGCAATTTAGGATTTCAACTTTCAGATATAATAATGTCTCTCAGATTATGTTGATGGTACAAGAAAGGTGAATGTCACCTCTGTCGAAGTCCGAGCAACTGCATCGTCTACATTGGCCCTTTTTACAAAACAATACTGCTTCCTAACTTTAGGGGGACCCTGAGAGCAAATCCTACTTTGCGTTACTTTAATGGAGGGTGGAAAAATGAAAATGGAGTGGTGTTCGACATTCTACCAACTGGCTGACAGCTAAATTTGTTAACGTCTGCAACATAATAAGTCAGCTGGAAAACACCTAATACTAACAAGATGAAAGGGGCATATCCCCACCTAGTGTAGCGGAGTTGGACATGCTTAATTAAATAAATTGATTCCTTCATTGACAGTAATTCTTGGACAGTAACTGAGGATTTTTGAGGAAAGCATTGGTGGTGACAGAAAAGGAGATGAAGGAACAAAAACCAGGGGTGTTGAGAGTTTTCTGACCCTCTGAGCACTGCCCTTTAGAGAGAGCTTGCTGTTGAGCTTGTCTACTTGACATTTGTCTGAAAATTCCCCTCGGTGTCCCTCCTCCTGCGTAGCGAGGGCCTCTCTGTCCGCATCGCTGCCTGCCAGTAAAAAGCACCCTGAACCTCTTCTCCAATCTGCACTTCCGTACACTGTCACTCCCATTCACTTCCGCCCAACCACAAGTACAGCACTTACCTGGCTTTTCTTAACTACATTATATTTACATTCACAATTGGGGGGTTGCTTGTCTAATAAATGCGACACTGTTGCGGGGAAAAGTATCTGGTGGACAAACATATGGTAAGAGTCCTGTTTGATGTTGCTCCATGGAGCACTAGAAGGCCCAGAGGCTACGGTAGTGAGCTAGGCAGACAGCGCTCCCTCCTCATGTAGTGTAATTAAAGAGGAGACGGGGCTGTATTGACTAGAAAACCACTGCATGCCCTTGAAGGAACATCTGTACTGGAGAAAAACAAGGCAATTATACAGAGGGGTGGAGGGAGGGGAGAGGACTCTTGAGCAAGGAGCAGAGAGGTAGACACATCAAGACTTTCTCAAAGACACAATGAAAAATGTTGCCTGGGATACTAACACATACTGTATCACAGACCTGCTTCATTGTGTCCTATTATTGTTTCAGTGACTCCCTAAAGCCTTTATCCACAGCCTTGAAACCTCAAGGCTCTCTGGATGAATGCGTTTACCCCGACCTTGGCCTGGGCCTTCGGGAGAGGTGTACTGGTTCAAACAGCACTTCTCCTCCTCTGATTCTCAAGTTTGACATGTGAAAACAATACCAATACAGAGTATCTACTGGAGGATGTGACTCCAGGGTCACTGCAAAATGCATATTTAGGAAGCTTTTGTTGTTTCAAAGAATGTTATTCATGTACATGTAAAATCACAAAGGAAAACACCATAGTTTTTCAATGGAGACGGACATGGTCACGAGGGAAAGGATGATTTCCACTATTTGTTCTAAAGGTTCCCGGGGGTAAAGGACGGCAGTGTTTGAGACTCCCAGTCAAACATGGGAGTTGTAAACAGGTTTTACATAAAAGAAAAAAAATAAATAAATAACAGAAAATCATTTTCCCACAGTTATTTCACATGTTTAAGAACAGGGAAAAATGCCCAAAGCAGTGAGCTTAAAACAAGTTCTCTTTGCCAAATGACTTGACCTCATTCCCTGTATTCTCAGACTCTCCCTACTACCAGTGTGTTCATGGTTTATGCAAAGTAAACAAATACAGGGAAATAAGAGACAACATTTCGCACATTTCAGTTGGCATAAATATAAAACATCTAAATCAAAACTGAAAAGTCAGATATATCTTGAAATTGCCATAGACCATCTATACAAATCTTGACATAGTCTTAATGTTTTATCCCTGAAAGCCAACCTGGAAATAACAATATTTTGAGTACCCACCAGGGGGTGACACAACTGGTTGCAAAAAGAACTCTGACTGAAAGTCTATGGCAAAATAATCATCTTCTTCTAACTTGATTTTACATTAACCTGAGGGAGTTAATGGACTCAATCACTAGTTTCAGCTCTACTTCAATAGACCATAATGTCAGTTTTGTAAATTATGTTCATGTTAGGAAGAAAACTAACAACATTCAAACAGACATGGATGTGCATTCTCTTTTTGAAGGATTTAAATCTGAATCAGATGAATCAGATATTGGACTGTAGAAATGTAAAATCTGACACCAAAAAAAAAACAGTATATTGCATGCTTCATTATGCACAGACTGTAAAAATGTTAATAAAAATAATCAGCAAAAGCATTTTAGCTGAGTCATGTTGTGCACTGCTTATTTCTTATTTATGGAAGAAGAATATTTGTGAAAGAGTTGTAGAATTATGTCTTCGAAATAGCTTGGAATCGTTTGGACAAAGGACATACTTTCATATTTAAAAAGGTCTAAAATGATTGTATCGGACTGATATCAGTATCAATGGATTGTCAAGTTTGTCATCCTGATATTCCTACCTTCTACACAGGGACACGTTTTTAAAAGATGGCAAACTACTGAGACCCAAATAACAATATTGTTTGTGACAAGAGCAAATTTTCATAATGTGTCGACTAATTTACAACTACACCTGTAAGATATAATATCATTTATGTTTGGTAAATGAATTACAACTTATTTTATGCATGTTAAAACATATACACAAAAATCTTGACCTTGGGAATCATTGCCTTAGAGCATGGGTGTGGATGTGCATGTTAAAAGAGAAAAGGCCAAACCAAAATGAGAAGAGAAGCAGAATTGAGAGACACAGTTTTTGAAATGTTAAAAAAAAAGTCATCATACTCTTTGGGCATAAGCATTCTTGAATGGCCGACAAGCTATTTTTGAGGAGTAGACTGAAGCAGTAAGATGGATGTTAAATTACAGGTTAGGCTGCATGTTTTGTTAAAACTGCTGTAACCTGTGGTTTGAAAACAACCCCACAGATAGGCTACATGTTACTATTCAGGCTTTGCTGGTGGCGTGTTACAATAGAAATCTGTGCCTACTGAAATAAACACTGGAAACACATACTGTATGTTGCTTTCAATTTAAAAAAGCCTTTCAAAACATTCCAAATGGCTTACTGACATTAAAATATGGCTTACGGCAGAGTTTTTATAATAGGACAAACTCAAATCATAATAAACTAGAAGCACTCGGAGCGAAGACCTCCGCAAAACAAAGATAAAGAGTCCTTCCAAAAATTCCTCGATCCAGACGGCGATCAGGATCACCACTAAAATCTAATCATCTGTTCCTTGTGCCATTACACCGCTTTCCTGATAATTGCACCCAAATCCATCCATAACTTTCTGGGTTATTTTGGGAACAGCCAGACAGACAAACCAATGCTGGCAAAAACATATGTTCCTTGTCGGAGGTAGTGAACTGCAGTACTATAAATTGCCGTAATACACATAAATAAATGGAGTGCTGCATGTGTGTCACATGATCAGGCTTTGCAGCAAGTGCTATGGCATATAATGATTAAAACTTCCCTATATCCAAAGGGCACCAAAATCTAATCATCTGTTCCTTGTCCCATTACATACCTTTCCTGAAAGTTTCAAATCCGTCCATAACAGTTTGAGTCATTTTGCTAACAGACAAACCAACACTGGTGAAAACATAACCTTCTTTGGTGGAGGTAATTAAAGGCTTCTTTTAATACTAACAGGCCACATCTGGCCATGAAACTGTTTTTCATTCAATTGTCCAATTATTTCTATGCCCCTGAAAATGGACAATAATATATACAAATGCTTATAATTCCTCAGAGGTGAATGTGATTCGTTTGTTCAATCCCTCAGATTAAAGCTGAGAGTCTACACTTTTATCGCAACTTGATTGTTTCATTTTCAAGTCAGTGTTGTGGTCTACAGAGGCAAAGTTCAGATTCAGGCTGGAGACATGTCCACAGTGGGTTACAACTGAAGAAAGAGAATATGTGAGATGTGAGAAAATAAAATAACAGGGAGGAGACGAAAATACAAGCAACTGAGCAGGGCAGGAAATCATCAGTTTTAAATATGATATTAAGGTGTCTTTTATGCTAAAATGTGCAGGTATACCTTGGATTTTTATTATTTTTTGTTTTATTATTATTTATTAGAGTTATTATGATTCAAAAATGAGGCAGTAGGGGAAGGAAAAAAACTTGATTTGTAATTCTTTTTTGAATAATAATAATAAAAACCCCAGGTATACCTGCAACATTTTGTGTGTGCAATTCTGTGGAACAGTTTATGATAAAATGATTGTATGTGTTTTAGCTCTTGGCCCACCTGCCAAAAAAGGGTGTGTGTTAGAAATGTAACACCCCTTATTACCTGATCAGCAGTGCCAATAAAAATGGCATTAATTCTACCCATAGACTGTATATACATACCAAACTAGGTGGTAGGCAGGTATGATGTTACTTGGTGACATGAAGATATTATGTGTGTTTTCTACAGGAGGGAAGGCCCTTTCCCTTTCAATTTTGCAGACCAAGAAAAATATGGGACACAGAAAAGGCAGAACCTCAAAAAGGATAATGATGCCACTTTAAGTATCATCTGTGTCTTAATGTTTCCGGAAGCAAATAAAATAAATAAAGCCTGGGGCAGAGAATAAAAGTTCCATTGTGACTTTGTTGTCAAAGAATCTGAAACTTCTCACTCACTCACTCATTTTCTACCGCTTTATCCACTAGGGGTCGCGGGGGGCGCTGGTGCCTAACTCCAGCTAACATAGGGCGAGAGGCAGGGTACACCCTGTCCACAGGAATTGCAGTAGCAGGATTAAGACAGAGACAAAGTTCAGGCCTTTGGAGACTGTCAAAACTCCAGAGAATTACAGGAAGTCATGCACGCAGCGATTCAGACAGAGATTTCAATGACAGCACACTTTACTCTTAGATGAGAGCTTAGCGGGTTTAGCACAAAAGCAGCTGCAGAGAATTAATTCATTGTCTACTGCTTTATCCTCCATGGGGGAGTGGGGAGGTGGAGCCAATCCCAGCTGACATAGGATAAAAGGTGAGGTACACCCTGAACAAGTCACCTGTCCATCTCAGGGCAAACACACAGAGACAACCATTCACTCTCACATTCACACCTACAGTCAATGTCCAGTTAACCCCTGGACAAGTCCAGTCAATGTCCAGTTAACCCCTGGACATTGACCGCAGGTGGGGGGACAACTGAGAATGCAGGGGAAAAAACCACACACATGCAAGGAGAACATGCTAACGCCACACAGAAAAGGCCCTCAGTCACAATGGGTCATGAACCCAGACCTTTGGCAAGTGAGGCAACAGTGCTAGCCACTACCCCACTGTGTGGCCCCTGAGGAGAATTTGCAAAGTAAACACAAAAGATTGGTCTTTCATTATTTGTACATTTTGGAATTTCCTTATTTTCAAATGTGATCAATGAAAGAATCTCGACATTACCGTAAAAAATATTCAACCCCACAACCCCTGCAACAGATCTCCCTTACCACAAGCCTCTACTGCCCAGCATCATCTGTCAGTGTCAAACTGGCTGCAGGAGTGTATTATTAAAAGACTTGAGATGCCTACAGCTGCGCTAGTGTAAAATTCTAATGAAAAAGCAAAAGCTTTCTAAAATCTTCAAAAGAGAGGAGCAGTTAAGATGTGGAAAGTTGCCACAAGCTGCTCTTCGATTAGACCGAGACAAATTAAATAGAAGCGACAAATACACATAACTGAACTGATTCAAGCATGCGGATGCGGACTTTAAGTTTCAATAGACATTAAGTTATATAAATAATATGACCCTAGTCTAAACTGTTTTTTTTTTCAAAAGTATGACCTTTCTGAGAGGGCCGGAGCTAAACAAGGATGACCCTCCCCCAGATTCTTCAATATACTCCTTTTCACAAATTGCAAAAAGTCCCTAAGGCAAATATTTAACTGACATGGTCCAGACAGGTAAACTAGCTCATTTCTTGGCAACACAACTTTAACCTCAACTGAGCATGCCTTTCTAATACCTGCTGCTCTATACTGCAGCCATCCTTCACTCCACAAATAGACTGATCTTAAGACAAGGTCTCTATCATGAACAGAAAGGAAATGTTTGCACTGGACCGTGGACAATCCAACAGGCTGACGGAAATGAGGGGAAAACACTGCACAGATTCATGGGAGTTGTTTGCCACTGCAGAGACGCACAATTTAAGAATGTCTGTGTGACTGGAAACTACCTACCTAGATCAAAGTCACATCTGCATTTACTGCCGTCATCCTGCAGCAATGCCACCCTGATTTAAAAAAAAAATGATGCAGAGACCATCACATTGACAACATCATCGAGTTTGATTTAGGAATGGATTCATAAAACTTCCTTGTGTGTGATACCAACACTGATACCAACAGCTCTGGTGGATGACGTCACGCAATTACTGTAAGGCAGCACTATTTTGGTAGGCAACAACGCTGTTCACATCCAAAGACATACTGTATATAACCTGCACATCCACATGCTGTTTTCATAACAAACTTAAAATGGTGAATAGCTGTTGTGAGGCCAAAAGGCGGAAGCGGGAGGTGACAGACTAATGGGGGAACTGGATAATCGAAAAATCCGGCAGCGATGGATTACTGCTATAAAACACATTCAAAGCGAGCGTAGAACATGGGGTGATAGGAACACACAGACAATGGATTCAAGGATTCAGCTTGTGGGATGATCACTTCATATCAGGTACTGTCGTTAATTGAAGTGCTGAAGCTTGCGTCCAGATTCACAGCTTACCAGTCGCAGATAAGGGTAAAGCTAAGGGGAATGATTGTCACATTTATACACTTCTTACTGATGTTAAAGTGCTATGACATTAATAAAATCTTTCTTTCATTTAACAAAACTAAGTTAACTGAACTTAACTTAGAAGCTGTGACTCTTGATGCAATCTTAAGCATTGTAACAGACATTGTAACAGACTACACTAATTCACTTCATCATGTTTATTTCATATTTTATTGTTATGTGTAGTGTTCTCTGGAATGAAAGAATGAAAGGATCTCAATACTGCCAGTCTGGGGGTTATTGTAAGGAAAAGATATAGTATTCAGTCAGGATCTGCAATTTTTTTTTTTTGCTTGTTCTCTGTGAATTGTAAGTGTGCAGTGTGTTCTTAAATCTTAAAACCTGCACTGGTACCATTTTTTTCAGGAGACACCATGTTGCAAACTAAGTCTAATGAAGTCTGGGGCTCTATACCAAAACTGATCACATGCTTGAGTATCACCTGACGCCACTCTGATACATTCATTTTAAATCTTGTAAACTATTAAGCTGGTAACAACGCATTGTCACCTAGCCATTAAAAAAAATAATAATAGTAAAAATACTGCCCTAACTGTGCAACAAGTATTCTTCCGTGAAGAAGAAATTAACGGCCCACAACGTTATTCAGATCTTATCAGCTAAAAAACAGTATTTTTTAAAACAAAAACCATAGATTAACAGGTTACCTTTCTGGCACTGGTTAGAGGTCCAGCAGCGGTAGTCGTAGTTATCATTGAAGGACGTCCTCTGACAAAGAGGGTTATCCTCCATGATGCCTGGACAGACATTGCCACACTCCTTTGCCTTCTTATTCCCACTGATAATGTTGTTGAACTCGGCGTCCATAATAAGGGACCAGTCCACTGAGTCCAAGTAGCAGAGCTCAGGGTTCTTTTCGATCCGTATGGCTCCCCGAGTGATGTTCCTCAGGTTGTACAGGCCAATATCCTTCAGGCTGGTCATCTCGTAGATCACAAGGGCATAGTTGTAGAAGAGATTGCGTCCACGGATGACACTGAGGTTGGGGAAGAGTGTGCTGAGGCTGTCCAGGCCCGAGACACGGAACAGCAGCAGGTAGTCTGTGATGACAGTGAGTTTCGGGAAGCTGAGCGAGCGGAACATGTCCTGGTGCATGTTATTGGTCTTGTCGTTGATGAGGAGGATGTGCAGGAAGCCCTCCACCACCGTACAGTTCTCAAGCCGCTTGAACTCACTAATCTCATTTCGGATGTCAAAACCAGGGCCACAAACTGGAGAGAAAAACACATGAAGGCACATCATTAATACATAATAAAAACAAAAACAGATAATCCGAACAGCATGTATAATAAAATGGAGCATTGTTACCCAAGGTTTTTCAGTGGGTACCCACTTTTTAAAGATACAGTAAACACAACAGCTCAGTGACAAGAGAAAATGTGTGATTAATGTGACGTTTCTTATTTTCTTAACTGCATTTCCTCCTTTCTTCATTGCAATTTAGCAGCACAGTGGATCAGTGGCACAGTGTGTCATCTTTCAACCAGAAGGTAAAGGGTTTGATCCCCAGCTCCAAAAAGATGTATTACCGAAAAAATGCTGTTCATAGATGTGCTGAGGGAATGGGAAAATGCAGTTTAGGGGGCTTCAGAAGGTCATCAAGACTAGAAAAGCTCTGTGTGCCATTGATTTTTAATAGGTAAACCTGGCAAGATAGATGTTTGATGAACAAATAACCACTTCCTTTTAAGCATGTTATTTAAAACATATCAACATTAAGCTGTCTAACAGGAGAGTGGGAAATACAATGTTGCTACAGATAGATTAGGACACAGATTACTTTTGCCAAGACATTAATTTTAATAATCTTCTTAAAGCATGTAATCTTGTTATTCAACATGCCAAAGGTATTGCTTTGACATACATACGTACAAATACAAACAAGTGCAAACAAGAATGTGTAAGTGTAGTGTAAGTGTCATGTCATCATGTCGAGTGTTAATTCTTTCAGAATAGGTTTTAATATGGGAGAGGGATTATCATCGGGATCAGCTGAGGTGAACGCATCCCTAATTAAGAGGTGAAGGGGCTAGAATTGTTATCCAGTTTCAGGTCGAGCTTCACCAGCTGACATGTCAGTGCGTCTACTGTATCCATACTATCAGGCACAAGCTCTGCGTTTCCCAGTCAAATGTTTGGTCTGTCACCTCAGATGACCTGGTGTTTGAATAAGCCATTCCTCTGCGCTTGGAAAACAACACTTGAAACCACAGCGCCTGGAGCGCCACCCACCCTCCCTCCCTCCCTCCCTCCACAAACACACTCTCACAAAACACTGACAACACAAAACACCATTCACCCGTGATATCAATCAGCTTTGACTTTATTGCGCCTATAACTTACTACAGTTGGGTATTAATGGTTAACAATATTTTCATGATGATATTATGCTCTAATGGCTCACTGGCCTTTCACATCAGATGTTTATCTGATTTAAGTTTCAACCGAATAAGGTGAATATTGTTACAATAAAATGTCTTTCATACATTTGGTTGAGCTCACATTTGGTACTATTTTAAACAATTTATTAAAAGTTTGGTACTATTTAAAAAAAATAAATCAATCTTGCTTTCTGTATTTTCCATGTATTCAATTATTGCCTACAGCAAATAGGTTGTTTTTGGCTGTGCTTGTCTGTTTGTCCATTTGTCTGTCTGCTTGTTTGTGAGCAGAATAACTAAAAAGTAAAGGACAGATGTTGATGAAATGTTCTGTGGATGGAGATTATTATTATTTGATTTTAGTGGTGATATGGCTGTGTTTACAGATTCAGAGTTTATGTTTGTTTGCTCTCTTAAAAGCTTTCTTTAATTACCATTACTATTTACAATTGAAACTGTTTATAAATTACTGTGTCTATATTTTTTAAGAAAGTGAAAGACACTGAGACAATTTTTTTTTTTACCATTTATCCATTACTTTTAGCGATTTCAGTCATCTACTCAATCAGTTAAACTCTTCAATCATTCATGGACACCCATGACTGGTTTTCTGCGCGTTTGCCCTGTGATGGACTGAAAACCTGGCCAGAGCATGACACCACCTATGTTCTACCTATGTCATGTGGAGTATAAAGTGGCATACAACAAATGAAGGAATGGATTCACTTATACTTAACTATTTCAACTACTATAGCTATGCGATATTTCAGCTCATTATACACGAATTTTAATCAGGGCTTTATAAATTTGCCTGCTTTTTTTTTGCAATATGTTGTAGTTAACTGCTAACATACATGAGAATATTTTGTAATCATGTCAAAATCTACTTCCAGAAACAAGGCAAATTGGCTTTGACAAAATGTTAAAGCCAAAATGTTAAATGTTTACTGCAGGAGTGATGGGATGTTCGTACACCAGTGCGAACATTGTAGGTCAAATGTTCTTCTTTAACTACATTGTTCCATCATGGCAGTAAATATTTAATGCAAAGTAAATCATTTATATAATGACAGAATTGGCAGAGAGTGTGGCCAACAGGTAGCTTATTATTTTGAACTGTCTAAAGAAGGCTCAACAGTCAGCACAGGAAACACTTTGAGATATAAGCTCCTGGCTTAAACCTGTTATGTTCTTACAGAGGCTTAGGACGCCATGGCAGTGAGCGACACTGTCATAGTGCCTGTCCAGTGAGACAAACAGCGATGTTTTCAATCCTTGTCAAAACATTGTCTCACCACCACAGTTAATGGATAATGTAAGGAGCTAAATTGTTTCTGGTCCCCCAAATAAACGCAAATCATCTTTCTACACGAGGAAAAACTGACAAACGTGCTCTCTTCTTCACCATTCAGCTAAAGGATGTGAACGTGCTCTCAACATGACCTCATGAGTAAATTAACTCCACTTCAGTGGAGGCAAAAAAAAAAAAAAGGCCATGTTTGGTGTTCTTTGTTCAAACTAGTCTACCAAAAATAGAAGCCACATTGTTTACAGGGATGAATGAGCTGCATTCGCTTCTGTTTCACTTCCCCAGATTTAGAACAGGAACGATTACACCAGGAGAAAATAGTATTTGCTTTCGCCAATCAACACCAATACCCCTGGGATCCACTTGTGAGCCATCAGACTGCATGTCTTCTTTGTTTCATTGAGAATTTTCCTCCAACTTCTCCAGCAGCCGGAGAGAGGGAGGAGGGGTGGAGCCACTCGAACACAACGACTAATTTGTTTGTTAGTAAAGAGAAACTCTAGGCTCCACTTCCTGATGAGGGCATTAATAAAATCAGTGGGTGTCTGGCAAGAGAATGGAAGAAGGAGGGGGGTTGAGAGATGCTGTGGTGAGGGAGAGATAAGATAAAAAAAAGGCACTGCTATCGGAAGTGGAGAACCAAGAGAAACAGAAAACACTTAATGCAAGTAAGTGTAGTTTTTTTGCACAGTGCATATGCTGGGCAGACATCCCACTGTGTTTTATTAAGACCTGAAAAGATTTCTAGTCAAACAATACTGGAAACAAAAGAATAATGTGGAAGGATGAAAATGGGGGAAACTGCTCTTTGTGTTCTTCTCATTAGGCATGTTAAGTACCAGGAATTCCAATCATTTCCTTGAAAAAGAACAGAGTAGGTTGTTGCCTCAAACTAAGCCTCCAGGCTTCTCTGATTCTTGCCAGGCAATCCATTTGTTGTGAAGACAACAATGATAAAATCTGGATACCGAAACCATTCATGCAAGTGGGGCAAAAACACATTTAAGCCTTGACAATAATGAACAAGGAATGATGTGGGTAATTTGACTGCCAGTGTCCAAAGGGAGGAAGGAGCCTTTATACATTTCTTTCTTTTTCTCGCTCTCTTTCTCTCTCTTCATTCTGGCTCGGTTTGCTCTTCACACTGCTGAGTAAACATTCATATCTCCACAGCATATTGGGATCATCAGCTCATGTGTAAGATTGATAAACCTTGCCCTTGCACTCTGTAGAAATGTCACCCAACAAACACGCGCACACACCTGACCCCACATGCACTGGTCCAATTAGGCTAACAGGCACATTAATCTGTACTTAACTACAGTTGTGGCTTTTATTAAAATAAAAGAAGAACAGATTATCTTTCAGGGAGTTGAAATGGAGAAAGGACTGTACAAAATGAAGGCTTAAAACAAAATCCCTGTTTCTGCCAAGACACAGTTTGGTTCACTTAGATACGCTACACAGTTATTTGCTTTTTGATTGTAAAAAAAAAAATAAATAAAAAAAAAATAAGGGAATCATAACAAATCACAAATAACAAAACAAATCATACCAAAGTAGTCTAGCACTTGAACTGATTTCCAACTTGGAACATTGGAGGAACCTCAGGTACCTGGAGTTGGGTGGCTGCCACCATACAAACACTGCTTTTACCGCCAATAGCACATATTCCTTTTACACCTAGTTTTTTTTTTTTTTATCCATAAACATGTTACTACACTGTTTGTGTCTGCCAAATATCATGTATCATGTATGAGTGTTGTTATCAACTGGTTTAGCTAACAATAATGTGGAACCACAAATGTCTGCAGAAATCACAATGGAGATTCTCCTGCCTAGTTGAATCTCTGATAAATGCCTGAGCCCATCTGATAATGCAGTAGGAGAAAGTAAGGAGGATCCTCAGTGAGTGGTCAAACATGCTCAAGTCAGAAGCATACCCCTCACCCAGATCCTCCAGAGATTATCATGCTGTTGTGAATACATCTCTACCCTACTAATGTCCCGCTGTTCGTCATATGTCAACTGCAGATTCGGGATATGTTCACAAATTCCCAGACATTACCTGGAGTTCTGGAAGGACTGAAGGCTACCGACTATAAAAAGTGAGTAATGCAGACCTGAAGGTAGAATAATACACATAATATATGGGTTTCTATTTGCCCTGTGGAAGTCGAGTGCTCCATCTACCAGGGAAATTAGGTCTACATCTGCTGCAGGGTATGGGATTTTTGGGGCCAAATTAAAGGCACTGAAGGCAGAAAAAAAAAAAAAAACGAGAAAAGGGTCCTGCTGGCTCTGGTTGATATGACACTACATGGAGATGGTAAGATCATAGAGGTAAAGGTGCGCAGGTTCAGGATTGCAAGTGGGCTGCCGCCATACAAACACTGCCGCTTTTACCATTAATAACACTTTGTTTCACAGCAAATCAGTTGTACACATAGCACTATTTATTTTTGAACCACAGACATGTTGCTGCACTGTTCGTGTGCGCCAAATACCATGTTGAGGATTGTTAAGAACTGATATTGCTCACAATGGCTATAGAGATACGCTTACATTTCTGACTTCTCAACTGGAACTCGGTGGTGACGTCACTCCACAGACACAGTTCTGATGTAAATGGAATGCAGCACAACAACAAGGTGGGAGACTACCCCGTCCCACTGCTCCACCACAGGTGGTGTCCCACTGATGAATCCAGCAAAGGTGCAAGAAGACAAACTTTTATGCAGATTATTAATCTACCAGTGCAAACCCTTAATGTAATTAAATTCAATCTCAGCACTGTCACCTCTCACTCGCACCTGCAAAAAAAGGTAGACATACTAGTATATAAAAAAAGCCATACAGACACTGACAAACCAATTCTGTCCCATGAAAAAAAAATTAGATTTCATGGATCAAATGAGAACGGACACTTAGACAAGTCATACAAATCTAGACCTAATACAAGTTACTCAATTATTTGGTCTTGAATTGGTCTTACTGTTTGCATCATGCTACATAAGTCAACAAAAACAAAAAAGTACCTTTTTATTTGGCTCCACTGGTGAAGGATTTTGTACCGAGACACTGAGGTTGCAAAGACATACAGGTTCACTAACCTCCAATGCTAATAATCATTATTGTCAGAGTGTAAAACACTCAGCTGCAACGTCTGATTTTTAAAACAAAGATCTGTACTTCATATCAGCTGTGTCGAATTAAATTGACCTGCTGTTAGTTTGCACATCACTGGACATCAGGACTGGTCAAATGTAGTCTGTGACAGAAAAAATGCCACTATTTAACAAAACTAGAGTACACAGTACCTAATTCCAAACTCTTCTGACAGGGGTGATATCTGATATATTAATTTTTATTCACATCTTATAGGTCATTTACACCTAAAAAAAGAATATTTCTGAAACAGTATTTGCATTAAGAAAGCTTGTTAAAAATCGAATTAATGAGATTAAAAAAAAACTACGGCTGCATTATTTCAACATGTCAGATACAAATTGTAATATATTCTAAATAGGTATTCAATGTCAGACCACAAAAGGGCTGCAACTAACACTTATTTCCATTATTGTTTTTCCTTTCTTTACTATTTTCTCAATTAATCGATTAGTAAATTTGGTACATAAAATGTCAGAAAATGTTGAAAAATATTGATCAGTGATTCTTAAACCATGAAATTATGGTTTCACAAATGTCAATGTTTTTTTTCCACAAACCAAAAATTATTCAATTTTAATGATTTATTTGTTAGAACAAAGAAATAAGAAAATATTCACATTTAAGAAGGTGAAAAATCAGGAACATACAAGAAACAAAGTCAAAATGATCCCAGAATAGGACAGGCCTAAATCAGCCCAAGAACATACTATACAATAATAAAACTAAAAAAAATAAATAACACATTTTAGAATAATTTTCATTTGAACTCCTAATATGCTTCTCCCAACTAACAGTAACTGCTTTCTATGGGAAAAAAAACAAAAAACTTCCAGGTCTTAATTAATTTTAATTAATTTAAAATGCAACTTTCCATACACTAGTGCCAGTGTCAACAGAGGCTGACTGCTTCTGCACTTGATTCTTCCAGCTTGGAACATTCTTGAGAGCATCATCATCAAGGTTCACACAAATAATTAGTTACAGAAGCAAACCAAACATACAGAGGTACTTAGCCCTCCTCGAGGCAAATGAGTTGGCTCTATATGGGTTTAGCAATATGTGCACACACAGTATAAGCCATGCATCTATGGTCTGTGCCTTCAGACCATAAATGATTGATTTGTAAATGGAAAAGCTCAGTAAATACAGCATAACAATAAAAGCAAGAGTCTGGCATGTGCATGCTATAAATTGTCTGGGTAGCACTGCCCTTGTCATTTTCAAGGAACAGCAAAAACAAGGTTTGAAGCTTCTACAGAAAAGACTACATTCAGCAACACTTTAGTTCCTGGGGTCCGAATTAAAAGCAAAAATAAGCTCAGAAGACATGTCAACATGTCTTTTTAATCAAATGTAATAGTTTTTACTCTTTGTATTTGCTTAAAACATGGCATAATTAAATGCATTACTATATTTTTATAGCATATTACTATAATTTTAATGAGAAAATTAACTAGTATTAGCAGCAAAAATGTCTCATGACAGTCTGGTTGTGGTGGAGCCTGTTGTCACTGTGCAGTCATATCTCCTCACACCTGCCACATCAACTGGCTCTAATCCCCAACATACTGGAAGTCATCTGAGTGGCGGTCTGGTGGGCCACTTCCCCTCAGTGGACCTAACTTCAAACACTCTGGCTCAGATATCAGCAAAACCCCAAACAGTAACATGACACTCGCCATCATAACAAGTCTCATACAAAGACTCCCCTGCTCCTTAACATGAGGGCAGGAGGGCAAGAGGCACAGACTGCACACTTTCACTCCAATAACTTAACTTTCAAAAACAAACATTACATTTACAGAATGGTTTGTATTTACCTGGTTCTTACCAAAGTAATTTATTTTAAAAGGACTAGAATATAAGTATATGGGGAGCTTACATAAGATGGGAAATGCAGCTACTGTATAATTTGTTTTTAAATGTATATTACATTTTTGAATTGTAATCCAGCTGCTAAAGTGTTAAACCTTAATCTGTACTATGTATATATTATTCCCCTCTTCTCATGTTCCAGTGTTCATATACACCACAAAAAATATTTGATTTACTTAAGTCATTAAATTCCAAACAATAAAAATGGGGTTAATATAATTCTATGGGAATACTATTTGAAGAATGAACTAACATGACATTCAGTTTGGTATTGGTCAAATTGTTTATACTGCCATGTTGGCAGGAAAAGCTTCAGCAATACAGTATCTGATCCTTGTACTGCCACCTGGGTGCTTTTCACCAGTATGGAAACGGATCAGACAGAACATGATTCCAAACCTGTTCCAACATCTTCAAATTTCTAATAAGATAACCCTCATCCTACTCCAGAAAACTCTTACACATCTAGATTAAAGCACGGAACACAACAGATTAAAGCTAGTTAACACTGGATTCGGTACCTGATATGAATTCATCGCTACATAAACAGAATCCATTGCCTCTGGATTCCTATTGCTCTATCTTCTGTGCTTGCTTCAAGTGTGTTTTATGAAAAAGTGTGTTTTATGTCATCTCTGCCATCTATCGGGATCTTTGTTGATCTGGCAGTAAAGTGCTCTCCCATTTGCTTGTGCCCAGCTATTTTGTAATCCCAGAGCACAACATCCATCCAGCCATCTTTACTTTTTATGAATGCAGCTGGCTAAGAGAGGGGCTCCTGACATATTGCCTGGTATATGTGGTTAGTTATACATGTATACTGTATATGCTCTATGGATTTGAACAGTGTGGTTTCCTGCCATCAAATGCTGCATGACTGGATTGTACGACATCAGCTACTGCAGCACTACACTGGTCAAAATTACTCACTCACTCATTTTCTACCGCTTTATCCAGTGAGGGTTGCAGGGGGCGCTGGCGCCTAACTCCAGCTGACACAGGGCGAACGGCAGGGTACACCCCGGACAGGTCGCCAGTTCATCACAGGGCCACATAGAGACAGACAACCATTCACTCTCACATTCATACCTACGGGCAATTTAGAGTGTCCAATTAACCTAATCCCCAAATCTGCATGTTTTTGGACTGTGGGAGGAAGCCGGAGTACCCGGTGAGAACCCATGCACCACGGGGAGAACACGCAAACTCTTTGAGTCCATCACAGGGCCACATAGAGACAGACAACCATTCACTCTCACATTCATACCTACGGGCAATTTAGAGTGTCCAATTAACCTAATCCCCAAATCTGCATGTTTTTGGACTGTGGGAGGAAGCCGGAGTACCCGGTGAGAACCCATGCACCACGGGGAGAACATGCAAACTCTTTGCAGAAGTACCCCTTGTTCCAACCGGGTTGTGAACCCGGGACTATTCATCCCATCTCACAATTGTGTGAGACATTTCAAGCTCTTTCAAAAGAAAATATTCTGCTCCCATAAAGAAAAAAGAAACAGCCCACAACAAGAGCTACTAAAATGCTGTTGTGGATTTTTATTTACACTCTGTGCATAGTGAATACAGGATTTTTGGATTGTATTAGATTTTACATTTTTATCTTTCCAGTATCTGATTTTGACCAGTATCGGACCGATATTGATACTTGGTATCGTATCGGCTTATCACGAATAAGAACCCCAAATATTCCACTAATAGTTCAAGAAGCACAGACTGTAATGAATACATGGATGTGGATGATCATGGGAGCTATGTCGACCTCATTTAAAACAAAATTAGGGTTTTGTTAGATACTGAAGGCTGTGATATCACTATCGGTATTGAACAAGAAGAAGTGGTATCAAGTCATCCCTATAATCTCTGGCTCATGAATTCTTTCGTCAAGCCTGACTCACATGCAGTTTTTGTTGAACAGCTTCCATCTGTTACAGTAAGTGCCCTCCATTGGAAGAGCTAACATTTACAATTATCGTACAAATTGTACAATACTCTGAGGGTCATTAAACCAGCAGCCCATGATGATGTATGGACGGTTGGCCAAAGACTACATTAGCGCAAATCCAATGATTGGCCACTTGAAATAAAGTGTTTAATTAAGCATTGTAAACCTCAGCTGGCAGCCTGCAGGAGGTGTAGGACAGCATTTGTCTACACCCTCACAAACTAACCCAGTGACACACTTTCACATCCTTACACAGGGGTGAGCCACTGACTCAGGCTGTCATGCCGAGTCCCGTTGCAGTACACACACACACAGAGAGACAGAGAGCTGCATAAAAAAACCCTCATGCATACACACAAACATGGAGATACAAAAACAAACCACTCACTCATTGATTGTCAACCACTTTATCCTACGCAAGAAGGTCAAAGGGGGAGCTGCAGCCACTCCCAGGGTGAAGGACGGAGTACACCCTGGAGGGGTCGCTAGTCTGTTGCAGGGCCAACATACAAAAATCAACAACCATTCACTCTCACTCACACCTATGGTCAATTTAGAGCGACCAAACCCATACACACATTGGGAGAACATGCAAACTCCAAACAGAAAGACCCTCAGTCAAACTGTTACATGTGACATTCAAATCATAACTGTCTCTATGTTTTTCATGATAGTGTCGCTTTGTTTTCGTGTCTGTGGCGACACAGACTGAAGCATTTTACCTCATGATCGACGAAGGGAAGGCAAAAGCATAACGGTTAAGGTAGTAAAGCAAGCGGGCATCCAACAGTAGGTTAAGCAATTATCCCCAGTTTTCCGAAACTCTGGAGGTAGTGAGATACTGAAATAAATGTTGAAAGACAATGGCTGGAATCTGGACCTAGGGTCATCCTTTCTCTGGTAAAACCAGCGTGGACGAAGAAGAAATCTGAATGTTCACACGGGTCTTATATTCCCACTAGAGTTAAACAAAGCCAAAGCCAATACAAACCTGCATGCATGGCAAAGTCGTTTGACCCATGAGTGAATGCAAAATCAAAACATTCCCAAAGGTGAAAAACCTGTTTAAACCTAGGATTACATGGGATTTTTCACCAGCGAGAATAGGGTGTAAAGGAGAGATGCACACCGCTAATTGCTACACTTTCTCACCAGGAGAAAAACAAGGCATCTATGCATCCAACCTGGTCAAACCTGGGGGAAGGGAATGCATTGGGGGGGTATATATGTAAGTTCCAAAATGCAATGGGGGACCCTTATGACAGGGTGAAAGCAGTCATATCTGAGCCACTCACCACAAGGGCAGCTGTTCTGTAAGATGCTGTAGCCCAAAGGAAAAGGTAGACAGAATTCCTGTCAAACATGGTGTTTGCTGACATTTGATTATTCATGTCACCATTCGAGTTTTACAGAGCGGCATGTCTGTTCATAAATAACTGAACAAGAACACAAGAACAAGAAGTGGGGTGCGTGCCCTCAGGAAGCAGGACAGAGGCTGCCTGTACTCATACACCAGCATGTGCACCAGCATTGTTGGTGACATATCTATTTACTGTATAACTCTAATGTTGTAGTTGTGGTGCCAAGTGAAGTTCTGCACATCCTGCTATAAAGGATACCGTGCCATGTGAACAGCAAAAGCCAATAAATACGTGAAGAAACTTGCTACTCTTCCTCCGATCAACAAACCAAGTCTGTTTCTCTTCAAATGTATTTTTGCACTTTCTATTTTCAAACACCTACTGTAACTCCTTCACACACACCCCCTCCTTTTTTTAGAGACTTGTTTGCTGCATACTTGGGAGCCATGATGGCACGGAAAGTTTACTGTGGTGCAAAGTTAAAAGAAGGCTTAATTACATTTTATAGGTGTGGACAGATTATCAAAATGAACAGAGGGGGAAAAAAGCTTTCAACCCCTGACAGAGCGTGTGAGAATCTGGGATTTTCCATTAAGTGATGACAGAAGTAGGGCTGGGCAACAATCCAATAACAATGTATAATTTTCTTCATCCGCAATATAACAAGGTTAAACGTATATCAAAATAATGTGTATGCACTGTGAAAACACACTACTTTGGCTTTGCCTCAGATATTTGACATTCTCTGTCCATATAGAAATATAAAACCAAAATTAACTAGCATGTTCAACTTTCTGCCTGGAGCAAAAACTCAATCTTTATTTGTCTGACAAGAAAATTTTGACTTGTGATAACAATTTTGACCAATATCGTCCAGTGCTAGACAGAAGCTAGAAATTCTGACCAAAAAAAAAAAAAACATCATCCACGAGTGATAAACTGGTGAGATACATTTCTCTCTTGATATTCACCATAGCCATTGTCTCTGAGCGTCTTTGTTCTGGATGCCCTGATGTATTATACACCACAGTGAGTCAGGATCTGAGAGCAACCACTTGTCGTCCAGCCCCCAACTGTGTTCATGGGTGTTTCGCTGAAGCTTGGAGGAGAGAGCAAAGAAATAAACCCCCACCCTGGCTGTGGTCGAACCAAACGGTCAGAAGGATTGCATTTGAGTTTTTCTTTTCCATTTGAATGCTAATAGAGGTCAACCTATGTCTCCGTCTCTTGTCTTGTTGTCTTCGACATCACTATACACATGTATCCCCTCTGGAAAAAGCTAAAATGCTCCAACAAACATGATCTCAACTGATATGAAAACACAGTCACAAAGACACTGAGCCCAAGGTGCAAAGATCCACCTGAGGAGGCCATCCCCTGGTGACAGTTTAACAAACACATTGTTGACTAAGATTTGCTCATAAACCATGTTTTTGTTTCTATATAAACTAAGAAATAATAATTATTAACTATCTGTTTTAACTATCTAGGCCATGTTAAATTTTAGGTTTACATATTGTAAATAATCTCTTTAATCCACTTGTTGACCTGAATTTCTTGGAAGAAAGATTCAATATCATCTTTGGTCAATGTATTATTAAGAGGGTGTCCACTGATATTACTGTACAAACATGTCAGTACAGAACTCTGGCAATTGTAAAGGTTATATATATATACACACACAGATGGACAGATTCCCTTTTTATTATAAGGAGAGATGGAAAATATGTTCTATAAACTATTTATGAGCCCATTTCATATTTCAGACTATAAAACAGCCAATACTTTTACTATAAATACATTGAAATGCAAATTTTATGAGAAAGTTGTTTTACTGTGGATTGACTGGATACTGGTTTTTTTTTCAGTGAATGACAGCTATGATTTGTCTCTTTATTATAATATAAGCCATGTCTTATTGAAAAAAAAGATTTTAATCTCAACAAGAATATACCTATTTACAGTATTTTTTAAATATTATTATCACTGTATTATAATTAAAGGCTTCAACTGTAACAGACAAAAAATTTAAATAATAACAAAAAACACATTAACATAGACCAGTGTTTCCCAAACTTTGTCTATATGGAGACTCACCTTTTAAAGATGCAAACTATCATGATCCAACTCACAATGTATCTCATGAAAAGATCAATTTGGAGCTCAATATAGCAACTCATGCAGCAGGAAATCTTTGGTAAATTAATCAAAACATTTTAAGCATGTTATTAAAAACATACACATAAATCTGAAACAAAACTTTGGGAGAAAAAAAATCTGCAAATTTGTTCGGGGACCCAAAAAACCTCTCAAGACCCATCTGTGGGTCCTGCCCCAGTGTTTGGGAACCACTGGCATAGACCACTTCTCAGTACCTTTATCAACAAGTTCAATCATGTACTTTTGAAATGCAGCAATGAACAATAAACATTCTTCATGTCAGCAGGAAGATGACAGAGAAGAAGCACAGGTGCACCTGAATTTAAAAGTTTACACTCATTAACAATGTTTTATAGGAATACCTATATGATTTGGACACTGACACCAGGAGAAGTGATCAAAAAAACACCTGTCTCCTCATCCTGCTTATTGTTTATGAAGATAATGGACCCACTGTTTATGTTTTCTTCTGCCATATGTGTCCTGCGCTCGTTTATCTGATTGAGGTTGTGCTTGCGCAGCGCCACTCTGTAAGAAATGTAAAATGGCCACATGGTTGTTGTAACCTTCAGTTCTGCACCCTCATCATCATCCCTCTCTGTCTCTGCTTTTTCCTTTTTTTTCCCCACTGGAAGCCCAATGTCAGGATTATGGCGACAGGACAGTGACCCACTTGTTTCTATAACAAAAATAATCAAATAAGATCAATCATTATAATAAAGCTGCCCCCCCCCCCCCCCCCCCCCCCCCCCCCCCCCCGTGGCCCCCCCCCCCCCCCATGCTGTTGTTGAGTGTGTTAGTGACGGCAGCTACACCACATGGTCTTCCTCAGCTAATGTGAGGCACACACGTCGGTGAGCTGGAAGATCACTGTTTAACCATTAAGTCCTGGAATTATAGGGCATTTCCTATGTTATAAATTAACTAAAAAACATAAATAAAATGACGCATTTTTTTTTTTTACACCAGTCAACAAAAGCCTCTTTTGCAAGAGGTCACGCGTTCAAACGTTGCTGAATTAGGTGAATAAACCTTAACATAGCAATAGAACAACAATGATACTATAATAACAACAATAAAAATAATACTTACTCTCTCCATGTGTGGACCATATGCAGGCAGTGGAGACAACCAGTATCAGACTCCAAAACAAGGTCGCTCTACCCATCAGTGAGTCAGAGATCATGTTCATCAACATTATTCTCTTTTCCAAATAAAAATAAAGAGCACACACACACCAGCTTCAAAAAAAAAAGGAAAAAGAAAAGAAAAAGAGAAAAATTAAAATGTGTGTAGCCCTAAAAGGCTACTTACTCTATGGTAGCATTCAGATGTGTGGTTGCTTGTCTGCTGGGATTTTTTTTTTGGTCTGGATTGGGGGGAAAACTACAAACTGCTGTGTAAAAAAGACAATCTAATGACAGGGAATAATAATAATAATAATAATAATAATAAAAAGAATATGGATATTCTCTACTAAAACAGTCTGCTGTTTGTGCCCATCAAGGGATACTGTGATTCTCAGGCTGGTGTGGCACACATGCCAGAGAAATTATGACGGTAATCCCCATCTTCAGTCTCCATCTCTTTATAGAAAAAAGAAAAAGAAACCGACACAACAGTGGGTGATCAGGCGGGACTGTTTCATAGGATGAAATGAAATTCAGGCCACTGTTGGTCGCAGGGATCCGGCGTGGATGGTTGTGTATGGGGGGGGAGGAAGAGGAAGAAAGAGGAGGTGAAGAAGTGGGGGACACAAAACACGTCCAGATCCACAGGGGTGGTGGCTCCAATACAGAGAGAGACAGAGACAGAGAGAGAGACAGAGAGAGAGAGAGAGAGACAGAGAGGCTGGGAAATGAATGGAAAAACCTTCAGTGCCTTATCTTGCTTTCTAGGCCAGCACACGCGATTCCACAGCAGCCAGGTGACACGAGAGGGTTTTTTTTTTTAAAAGAAATTAATCCAAGCCGCTTGGTTCAGGCTTCTGTGCGCGTGTAAGTCTGACAGAAAAATACCAGACTTGTGCCACGCAAGACAGAATGGGTCTCCGGCTCCAGACGCACCGATATGTCCAAGGAGTTGAAACGCGTTGATCCAAACTGTGAGGAGGGGGAAAATTAAACAAGCAAACAAACAAAAACACTTCCTTTCAGCGTAAATCCAGAGGCTGAGGTCCTTCGGTTCGCCCCTCGGTTTGTGCAGCCCGTGGTGTAGGTCCCCGCTCCTCCGTGGAATCTCTGCTGTAAACAAGAGTCGGCTTCTCTCACACTGAAAAGCATAGTGGTACGGATAAGGTGGCCGGCTGGAGAGAGGGAAACCCCGGACTGGATCCACAGCAGATCCTGGAATTCTCTCGGCCCCTCATCTCCATCCGACTTTACTGAGCTCACATTTTAACAAAATTAACAAAGCAATGTAAATGTAAAAGCAAGTAAAAGAAATGGAATGGAATAAGCACACACACACACACACACACACACACACACACACACATATATATATATATATATGAGATCAGTAAAGTCGGATTGAGATGAGGGGCCGAGAGAATTCCAGGATATATATATATATATATATACACAGAAGAAGAAAATAAATTAATATCGTATAATTGCTAAGAAAAAGATGTCAATAAATATTAAGTGCTGACAGTTAAATATAATTTAATAATACAATATTTGAACAAAAGTCAAATGAGGCAAACAACAACAACACCTAGATTTGAGGTAAACAAACAACAAACTCTCTTAAACATGAAAATAAATAATCAAGCTTACTACATTTGGTATTCAAGCCAAATATGGCACAAAGATGAAGCAATTATCATTAGAAGGGAAATCAACACCAAATGTGAATATTTTTAAATCCAGGTTAATCCAGGTTATTGTGCATTGTCTTAACCATTTTAAAGTAAATTATTGTTTTATGCTGCACTATCATATTCCCTGATCTAGTTTAGTGTCTCTATTTGTATTGTGTATTGTGTATTGTGTTTTTTTCAAAATATGTGTGTTAATGTTTTGTTTCTTTTTTTTTGTTTTTTGTCTTTATTTAAAGCACATTAGTTGCCCCCCGGTATGTAATGTGCTCTATAAATAAAGCTGCCTTTCCTTAACTAACTGCCTGGTAAATGATTCCAGTTGGATGGAGCCTAAAAACATAAATACATATTCTGTCTCCTTGAAGCTTGGAGAAACTCAAAACTATACCTTTCTTGTTTTACCCGTCGCCCTTGTATTATATTCACCTGTTACAGCAGCTAAACGGTCAAAATTGGAATAAAATAAGTAACATAATTAGATTTCTTTTTAAAAATGTAACAATTTAAAAATACAAAAACAAGCTCTGAATAATATGTTGTAAAACAGGCAGATCTGTAAGATCAAACAAGAAAATATTTCAAAAATATTAGCGGAATTAATGTTTTTAAACTTACTTACATCAATGAAAAAATGTGTGGAAAATCTGGACCTAAACAGCATGAAACCTTCCAATCCACAATAACGACAATACACTCTTACAAAAACACAATTCTTTTGAATAATGTTTCCTCTTCATTTTGTCTTAAACCTTTGTTATACATTTATTTTTGAATGTGTATTTATTTATTTTATTGTGTCAATTTTTAGACACAGGCAACTCCTCAGTATTGTGTTAGAGATTAAAGGATGGCTGTAATTTTGTATTTGAAACTCTTTATTCGATCTCTTCATCCCCTTAATGTAATACATTCCTTAAATCCATTGGTTTAAAGCCTAAGGGTCATGACCTCTACCATGGATGCAATAGGCAAGCTGAAATAAAATATTTTCTTCTTCTTCTTCTTGTATTATTATTATTTTCAAATTGTATTGTGAATTATAAATATATAATTTATATGTAAAATTGCCAATGCCTTGCGACACATGCTATTTCATGTCGTACCTGCTGTTTGGCAGGGACTGTGTCATTTGTAGATGCTGCAAAATTTCATGAGGTACGGTGGTTATAATTCATCCGTTATAACAATAGCCCCAGGTAAAACATATCAAAATGTGACTTGTGGTGCGCCCTCCCTTCGAGATCTGAGTCTATGATGTAGTGACATCTAGTGGTGAATTTGCATTTTACAGCCAACCAGTGATTTCCATTTATTTAGACAGACACAACAAACCGTTGTCTCAGTTGATGCCTAACCTTAACCTTTACCAGCTTAAATCTTAGCCCTAATATATATACAACAGAGCTGTGCCATGAGGTGATCCAGGATTCAGGTCCACTAGGAACATTTTGAACATTTAATTGCTTTCCAGTCTTCTGTCAGCTGGTCAGGACAGAGACATTTTGTGTTAACAAAGACAGAGACAGATGTTGTGTCCTGTTCTGGTGCCTAAAATATATGTTTTTTTTTTGTTTGTTTTTTAAAAAAAGGTTAAAAAATAAAGGAGGTAATTTCAGAATACTTTAGGGTGTTTCAGTGCTGCTCTCTGCTGCTTGAAATACTGCACTGCAGAAACACTGTGTTTACTCTATATTCACTGAAACATAAAGTCAGATTATTTCCAGCTGTGATAAAGATCATTTTGTAGTTGTGGCCCTCTACCATTAGTTTTTTTCTGACTTTGACACACAATCATAGAAAAAACGATTCAGTTAGGAGGATCTCCAATCCAAAAACTCAAAAAAAAAAAATATATACATAATTTTATATTTTGATGTTCCATCATTGATCCCTTAAAGCATGATTCCATAAACCTGGAGTGTGTATCAAACACACTTGTTGAAAAATATCTTCTTTTTCTCCATCTTCTTTCAGCTTCTCCCTTCAGCTGTCACCATAAGGGATCATCTACCTCCATCTTGTCCTACCCCTTGTGTCCTCTTCTGTTACACCTGTCCACCATCTACAGGTGTCCTCATGTTCTCCCTCACAACATCCATGAACCTTCTCTGTGGTCCTTATCTTCAGCTCCTGTCCGGCAGCTCCGTCTTTAACATTCGTTGTTCACTATAATCACTATCCCTCCTCTGCATGTGATAATCCATCTCAACCTTGACTTTTTTACTTTATTTACAAACTGGTCCCTCAAATATACTAATTTCTATTCCTGTCCATCCTTCAGCTCTGTTTGTGTCTGTTTAAACAGTTACAACTGTGTCACTCAAGTGAATTTTAATAATAGGGTATTAATTTATGTCCTCTCCTCCTATGAAAAATGAAGGAGACTCAGTGAGCTCTAGTTTAATGATCTGGACATGTGGTACAGGGCACAGGTTAACTGAGTATGTAGTTAAAAAACATGTGGCTTAATCTTGTTTACAGATTGCACAATATCATGTCCAATTACAGATATCACACCCTCGAGCATCTGCTGATACTGATAGATGATACAATGAAGTTTTCGTTGTCTTGGATATATCTTTGATGCAATGACGTTTTTAACAAGACGTGTAACAAATATTCTGCTCCTATAAAGAAAAACAGCCTATATTGTTACCAAGCAAAAATAATGTAGCAGATTTTTATTTTCACTTTTACAGTCTGTGCATACAGAAGCATGTGTGGAATAGGATTTTAGATTGTATCACTTTCCAGTATCCAGTCCAGTGATTTTGGTCAGTATCAGACTGATACCGATACTCAGTACCATATCATTGTTTAATATTCGTTGACCTCAAACATTTGACAAAAAAAAAATCCCCTTAAGAGTATACAAAGAAACGTTGACTGGTTCTGATTCATAAATGTAACTATTTTCTATTATTTTTTTCTTTACATTTTTTAATTATTAAATATTAATGTTTTTAATCTTCTGTAATACAACGAATCCCTGGGGGATTTAGACTCAGATGGGGGATCTAGACTCAGATGGGGGATCTAGACTCAGATGGGGGATCTAGACTCAGATGGGGGATCTAGACTTAGATTTGAACGTATTTCATTCGGATTTGTTTTTATAATTCTTTTTTTATTACGCACCAAATCACCCTAATGACAATGTCATTTGTTGTTTCTTATGTTGCTGCCTAACAAAAGACACAAATGCTTCTCCTGGAGACTTGGTTCACATGTACAGTATATACAGCTGCAATCAAAATTATTCAACCCCCACTGCATTTTAGGTTTTCTGGCAATCAGGGTTTTGCAGTCAAAAAATTACACAAGAGCAATTTAAATAAATAAAACTAATATTACAATGATTTTATCATCACTAAATCCTACTTTCAATGGCTACTGCAGTTTCCAAATTATTCAGCCCCCTCACTTCCTCTGGCACTGGAAACGTGCAGCGTGTGGAGGACAAGATGGAGGTTGGGTGTCATTGGATCTTCCAACAGGAACATGATACCAAGCATACTTCAAAGTCCACCAAGAGTTGGTTTCAGAAGAAGTCCTGAAGATACTAGAGTGGCCATCAACTTCGCCAGACTTGAACACCTTTGAAGATCTCTGGTGGGATTTGGAAAAGGCAGTTGTAGCATGCAAACACAAGAATATTAGTGAACTGGAGGCCTTTGTCCATGAGGAATGAGCTACCATTTCTCAGGAACACTGCCAGAATATGCATCACGTTTACAGCAAGTCATAACAGTAAAGGGCGATCTACTAAGTACTAAAGATGATTTTCATGAAGGGGCTGAATAATTTTAAGACTGCAGTAGTCAGTAAAAGTGGCATTTTGTGATGAACTTGAACTTGTAAAATGAGTTGAGTTATTGAGCTAGTTAAACTGTTCAGTTGAATTTGTTTATTGCAAGAATCTGCTCATTTGTACATTTTGCCAATAACCCTAACTTGCAGTAGGATTTGAATAATTTTTATTGCAACTGTAATCATCCAGTATACTCAGACTGGAATCCAGAGTAGTGACCCAAAGTGACCATAAAACAACCTTTATTTCAAAAAGGTTTCGTAATAATGTGCATCAACCTGCTCCATTTCTTCATAACAACACAACTGTTGCATTTATTCCAGGTTTGCCTGAGTCCTTTCCCTGTTGTTTTCGGCCAACTTTAACTTGTCGAGAATCAAAAGCCTGCCTCCTACAGGGGAAGAGGTGCACAGCATCCAGTGGTTCATGTCCTGTTCAACTTTGTGGGAATCCAGGAACGTGTGAGCTGTCACCTCATACTCTCTGCCACATGTGGTCCTGCAGGAACACACAACTGTTAACCCACTACAAAAGCTTTAATCAGAAGAAAAAGTCCAGAATGCATTACTCCAGTTTTAAAGTTCACATTGGCTTCCTATCAGTTCTCACTCACTCTCACTCATTTTCTACCATTTTATCCACTGAGGGTCACGGGGGGCGCTGGTGCCTAACTCCAGCTGACATGGGGCGCGAGGCAGGGTACACCCTGGAAAGGTCGCCAGTCCATTGCAGGGCCACATAGAGACAGACAACCAATCACTCTCACATTCACAACAATGGGCAATTTAGAGAGTCCAATTAGCTTAATCTCCAAATCTGCATGTTTTTGGACTGTGGGAGGAAGCAGGAGTACCCGGTGAGAACCCACGCACCACGGGGAGAACACGCAAACTCCTTGCAGAAGGCCCCTTGTTCCGACCAGGTCGGTTGCGAAGGCAAGAGTGCTTTCCTGTCAGTTATAGAATAGAATAAATTTCTATCCTGGTCTGTAAATCACTGAATATGTCAATGATGAATACATTATGTTCATATTAAAAGAATATAAGATCATTTTCAATCAGATGAAACATACCAGAGGATGTGATCCCCCAGAACAGCAAGAGCCCGGTTGGTCTTGCAGTGTTTGATCACCACCTTCGTATTAGCCTGTAAAAAAAAAAAAAAAAAGATGAACAAAATATTTCATAATCCCATTTTTTGAAAAGCCTAACATCACAGCATAAAATATTCTATATATTCTAAGATTGTATTTTATCTGTCTCTGTTAACCTACTGATTTACTCACGAAAAAATTGATGTTAAAACAAAGGGACAGGACAAGACAACTGCAAAGATTCAAAAAAAGACTTACAGGAACAGGCTGACCCTCTAACTCCAGCCTCTCCTGGGGGTCAAAGTACTCTATTTTCCACCAAGACAGGAAGGAAGCGTCTTCTGTTAAGCTGACCTCCTGGAGACGGGACTTTTTTGCACACTTGAATAAAAATCACAATAACATGAGATTGACAACAGTCACAGTCACAAGTGTAGTGGGTAACTTTTAGACACAAACAGATGTCTGTTACTTTTAAACCATTGTTAAATGAGGACTTACAACGATGAGTTCCTCACTCAGCTCCTCACTGCTCTGTCTGTGTTTTTTAGTATAGCAGTGTGTTACATCTTGTGTTTTGTGTAGTTTTTGGTTTCAACTGCCTGCTATGTGTTGTGTATACAGTATGCATGTCTTTGAATGTGTCTCCAGATTGCGTCCAGGAAAGTGGGAGTTGTGTTCTATTGGCAAAGCATGCCTTTTCAATATGAGGCTATCACGTTCTTTTGTCACAAGCAAATGTTGTGATTGTGACTAAAATATGATCGTGCGGCCCTACTGAATGTCCAGGTTTGTCTTCCTCTTCTAAACGTTTTTTGTGGGCACATGGCATTTTCAGCTATAGCCTTTTACTGTATGTGGATGTCCCACTTTATTAGTGGCCATGTTGCTCTTGTGCTTCTACCTTCAGCAATAATAGTTGCTGATGGAGACAGTCCATAATCACAGTCAAAAGTTCTTTAACACAGGTTCCGGATTCTAATCAGCAGTTCTCTTTTTGGTGCTTCTTTGGCGCAGAGGTTCAAAGCTTCCCATACTTTTCCTTCTTCTGATAAGCTCACTAAGAGGTGCAAAGCTGCCCTCCACAGCCCGAAGTCTGCAATCAGGCAACATAAACTCTAAACACCACTATAGTAATGCGGAGTGATAGGCTTAATCAGCACTGAGTGAACATCATCTGTTCAGAGTGTTCTACTTAGCTCTTTGTCTTTAGGAAACAATGTTTTAAACATCTACCTTTTGAAAACTCCGTAGGTCACTTGTCAAGTAAAGCTGAGGAATGAAGGGAAGAAAAAATGTGTAAATCCACAAAATGTCACTGTAAACACAGTTTATTGACATCATTAGATATTCATTTTAAAGTGAATTAAAGTTCACTTACTCCCCTGGCAAAGCCACTAGTTGTTTTTAGGGCAAAGGTTTGCTCATAATGCAGAGTTGATCCTTCGGGGCTGTCATCTACACTGCAGTCACACAGAGAAGCGTGTTACACCTGAGGCTGTTATCATGTCTGTTCATGTGCATGCTGACGTATCTGTGCGTTTTTACCTGGTGATGATGAAGGCGGTGCGGATGCAGGGCTGGATAATTCTTCCTGCACAGACTTCACAAGGGGACTGAATGGTGGGTGAAGGAATCTTAATCAACCTGTCAATATTTGTGTTGATGCTCACTGCACTGCTCTCCCTGTTCTCTCCTCCAGCGTTCACCAGCATTACAACATCCCCAATGTGCAAATTTCCATCGTTAGTCACAGAGAGATTCACCTTCGATAAGCACAAAAAAACCAAACACTATTATCATGATTATCATTACTAATAGCATAAAGATGTTATTTTAGTTCAGGCTTTTACTAAGAATAAACTCATTTTACTGGTCTGAACATGTTGCGTTTCAGTAGGTCTTGTTTTTGGGAAGCAAGCTCTCCCCGTTCCTTTTTCTCCTGGTATTCTTTCTTTGCATCCTGGAAAACATGAGCAATGTGTATATAACAAAAGGTGGTGTCCATTTATTCAGACTCAAATTGTGCGCAGGTGAGTTATGTAGAACATGTTTAATCAACACGTGTGACAAAAAACAGGTTTTCAGAAAGATAATTACAAAGACAGTAACAATTAGATTAAAATTTAAAGACCTTTAAAAGTAATTTGTTCCTGCTACATGCAAAATTCTGTTCATATAGAATATACTTTTTTGCATAGTTTTGCTTTTTTTATTTTCCTCTTGAACAAAGTGTTTTCAATGTGCTCCCACGTCCATTATTAATGCTGGTAAACTACAAATGTCAAAAATAACTGAATAAATTCATCATTGTGATGATGATGATGATAAAGCTGATTAATACAGTTTTCTTTTATTTCAAGTAGTTTACTTTCTGTCATTTAGTTAACAGTTGAAATTAGGCACCAATAAATAAAAAAATGTGAATGTGAATCATTAATCCAAAATTAAGATTAACCCATGAATAATATATTTTTAACCTCTAACCTTTTACCATAATAGCTGAAACTGTATCAATAAAGGAATCAGTGATGTCATCAATACTTCCATTTTAGTTAATTTTAACAGGTGCTTCTAAATCATTTCCGCTATGAAAAAGCAAGACAGTTTCATTTTAAAACAGACCTCTTGTAGTTGCTGGTCCTCGGTCCAGTTTCCGATCTTCACCTTTGGCTGATAAGTCCCTTTATGAGCCATTCCTGCTCTAATATTGACAAGTATCTATGGTATGCACATGTGTAGCTGCAGCTACTGCTGGCTACTGGTCTTTGTTTACAGTTTCTATGGCAACAGACAGTAACAAGCCAAGTTTCACCTGCTTATATTTGTGTTACATATAGGATGGACTGCAGAACACACCAGGAACAGCAACAACGTGTTTGGATCCTTTGATGTTAAATTGTAAAAGAAAGGTAAACGTGGATAAATGTCCTCATTATGTCATAAATGAAACACATTTAAGCAGGATACATTTATGACAAAGACATACTGTATGTCCTTTGATCATTTTACATCAAAGAATCAAAACCATTCATTACCGTTCCTGGTTTGTTCTGCGATCCTTTCTGTTACGTGACAAGTACATCATTCTCTTTACTCTTAGGCATGGTGGCAGTAGTGCACTTATCACTGGTTTCAGCTGGTTGCTAACTGCCTATAAACCCTGACAGAAGGATGGATTGATGAATGTAAAGTGGTTGTAAATGTCTTGAGGTGTTTGGCAGGATGAATGGGGAACTGATGTAGGTCCCTGAATCATATTTATGTGGCTGTAATTTGATGTCCATCGTGTTCACAGTTGCCTGTTGGATGTTTCACCATGATATACAGATTTCTTTCTAGGACATGGTGGACATGATGGAGGGACTGAGATCAGCAGGGATGTGCTTGGGCTTGGGCTGAGAATGATCAGGGTAGAAAGTGTCTGTTCAGCTTTATAGGGCAGCAGGACAAACAGAAAGCATCTAGGTGCTTTCAGACAGACATGGATCTGCTTCTGGCTCCGTCTCAGAACCAGCACTAAGCACTAAGGTCTCAGAACCTTAGTGCTTTTAGGCAAACCAGCCAACGTTCATACCTGTTGAAGAGGAATCAAAAGAGGGAGGCAGATCACAAATAATTTTTCTCTATACTTCCTCCTTCCAGAATATGGCACACCCACTGATGATGTCATGGTTTGAAAGGAAGAGCCAACTATTTTTTGGTAACCTTTTCAGGCTCCGAATCAAATTCTCTTTGGTTTAAATGCATTCAGCTTATGTTTGGAAATTGAAACCAAATCCAGAACCTGCCAGTGTGAAAGGACTGTGTAGTATAGGAGTTTAATTAACTCCAGGAGATGGCAGTGCTGCATCATGGATGCAAGCTGCCATTAAACCTCAAAGGAGAAGAAGATACTTCCTCCTTCACAGTAAGCCTATGTCACTGATGTCCTCACAGCAGTTGGAGTCTCAAGTCCATTATCATGAATTATCATGAATATATAAAGTATAGGCCTATATTTTTCATAGCGCAGATATTTTTAATCTGCTTGCAGTCATATTGTGAAAAAAAAAAAAAAATCAGTAATGATACAATAAAGCTTTCACACCAGTCGAGCCCTAAATACTGCCTATTTGAGCATAAGGTATACAGTATAATCTACACGTGAATAAGAGCTTGATTTGCAGGATGTACAATACTATATAACAGACTTAAAAGTTCAAAACAATGGTTTTAAATGTATGCACATTAAATCATATTTGTACTCTCTGGTTAATATAATGAGATCAAATGTGCTTGTTGTAAAATATCAAATCAAATCAAGATTGAATGTAGGAGAGCTTTCGTGAACAAATCCATCCTAGTCTCATCAGTCATGTAAATAACTATACTGCTTTGCAAAGCCTGCCATTAGGGTTGCTCATAAAGATTAGGTTCATCATCAAACAATCTGATGAATATTTTCTCAAGTAATCAGTCAGTTCTTTGGTCCAAGATGGAAACTGAGAAAAATGTAAATCGTTATTTCCCAAATCTAAAATGTTTTGTTTAATCTACAAACCGTGTCAGTTTAGTGTCATAAACTCATTTAAGAAGCTGAACTCTGAGAAGTTTTTTTTCTTAAAAACATGTTTTAATTATTTATATCTATATATAATAGACAATAAATTTAGGGGGTTACTAATTAATCAATCATCAGATTATTAGTGGAGTAAGAAGTAACTTTTCTCCTGCATCAGTTACCCATAGTTAGATTTGTGTGTCCTGTCCACTCAGTCCTCTCTGGACTGTTGCACCACCAGAATTGTGTGTCACCTGTAGCAGGATTCACTGGCAGACACGAGTATGCAACCCATAAGTATGTTAATGTGAGTGTATAATGCCATTGAAATAAAAATAAACTTTGGTTTTCATAGCCTGAGAAGTATTTGTACTGCAGCCTAGATCAGTGTTTCCTAAACTTTCTCTGTGATGATCCACTTTTTAAAGAAGAACTGCTTTGACAAGAGCAAGTTTGTGTACATTGTAACGACTAATTCACAGTCATGTCTGTAAAACTTTGCATTGTAAACATATAAATTCTAAGAGATGATTTCTTTCATTCATTTTACGTGTCCTTGGGTAAGACACTGCTGTGTGTCTGAATGGGTATGAAAGATGTGTGGTGGGAAATGTGCTGCACAAAGATGCGCTGTATGAATGTATTAATGTATGACTGCACAGGTGAATTGCGAAAAATGACTAAAAAATTACTATATACTGTAAATACAAACCATTTGCCATAAATCTTAAATAAAAGGTAGGGGGAAAAAAACCCAGTCTTTGTGAACCACTGGCCTAAATGAATGTGTTTTTCCATTTTGAAGCATGAAATTGTTACACAAACAAGGAAGAATGGCACTGCCAGCATAAACTCAATGCATAAACCATCAAATAAGGAGGAAAGGTAGAGAGAGTGGAAGAAAGGAGAGAGTTGTTTGCATCCTTTCTGGTATAAGAAGGCCACTACTGTTCCTGGACACACTTTGGGAAAGGGAAACCCTAACCACTTGATGTCACTAAGTCTTACATGGCTTGGAGATAACAGGTGACAGAGCTGAAGATGCTGAGATTTTCATTGGGAGTGGGCAGGATTAGAAGCTGATAAGCTGAGGTTGAAATCATCATCATCATCATCATCATCATCATCATCATCATCATCTTAGTTGTCATCTTCCTCTAGAACTGGAGCACTGGTCTTTTGGTTGAGATGGTTTGGTTGCATGCAGAGGATGGATAGTGATTACATTGGACAAAGGACGATGAAGATGGAGCTGCTGGACAGGAGGAGAAGAAGAAGACCACAGGGAAGGTTCATGGATGCTGTGAAGGAGGACATAAGGACAGTTGTTTTAACAAAAGAGGACTCAAGGGAGAGGACAAGATGTGGGCAGATGATCTCCTGTGGTGACCCCGAAAGGGAGAAGCCGAAAGAGGAAGAGGATCTACTTTAATAAGATGAAAATAAGATAATGGTTAAGGTGTGAAGTGAGTCATTTCCAGTGACTTTATGTTTAATCCTTCACAGTTCCTTTAATATAATATTGTCTGATCAAGTGCATTTTCATTTTTAAAAAATAAGGAATTAGCTTCTAAATGCTGTCATCCAGAATGAACATGTCCATGTATCTGTGATCCATTTTCTTTTTCATTGTCTTTCACTGTATATGTGTCAGTGACCATTGGCTCGGTCTCTGGCTCCAGGGCCGTTCATGTGGCTCAGTTTGTGGTTCCTTTCCTTTAATGAGTCACTGTCCTCCTCCTCCTCATCGCTCCTGTCGTCACCCTCCAGCTGCAGGACGAGGAAGAAGAGTCACAGAGAAGAACATAAGGATGAACCAAAAGTGTAACAAAAAGACATATCCCCTCTCACAGATAGACATGTGAACATACCTTGGCGAAGATGAACTTGTAAACCATTCGTAAAATCAGAACAGCCCAGTAGAGGTGCAGCATCTGGAGAACCAGCAGCATGACGTTGAAGAAGTAGTAGCCGAAGAAGGGAGGAAACTGCTCCAGTGGATATACCCATGTGCAGTGGATCAGCCTACAGTGGATCAGTTTGATATACACACATTTAATTATTGTCACCCCTTTCACTGTGATCATCACTATCCGTCTTGCTTTCATTTCACACTTACCAGAAAGGAAAAATGACAAGTCTAGTCACCATAAAAATAACTGTAAACACGACAAACATGGCATTAGCAGTCCGGTGCCACTTAGCATAGTTGAATACCTTTGCACCCTGTAAGGAAAAAAAAAGAAGAAATAAATATGGTTCCATTTTTATCTGTAGGTTGTTTGTTTGATATATTGATAATCTATACACGTTGTTAATATTTTAGTATGTTAATGAATTGGAAGACAGATCATGTTTCTGCATTGGTGTCTTTGGCAGCATTTCTGTGATGTAATCAAGTGATTAATATTAATAGTGATTAATATTTTAGTTAGTAGCTGGCATTTTTGATTTTGAAAGTAAAACCTGACAAATAGACACTGGTTTTAAGAAATGGAGGAACAAATGGCTTATGTTTATTGGTCTCCAAGTAAGAAGAAAATATGTTAAAAACCATCTAATGTGTAAAATGCGAAGAAAAGAATATCTGTAAAAACAAAGATTGTGATAGTAAGAGGAAGTGGGAACATGAATGAAATACAACAATAACTGAAAGAGAATGGGATAGAATGTATTTTTATAATCATAAATTTACTGCAAAAAAAAAAAAAAAAAAAGAATTTGACTGGATATTTAAATATGGGTATTTTAAAACACCAGTCCTGCTGGTCATTACAAAAATTCAGCAGGTTTATGTTTAAGAGGTTGTGGCCTCTAGAGGATGCTGTCACAGGCTTTTGTGAGCTTGTCCATATCTCCAGGGTTACTGAGAAAAGTGGAAATAGAACAAATCCATAAAATGACATTTAAAACTAAAATACAAAATGACTGTAAAGTTTTTCAGGAATTCAAATAAAGAAAATGTGAAAATCCTCTGAATGTCAAGTGAATTCATAATTATATTAACTGTATGGAAGAAATATAAAGTAAAAAAAACAACAAAGGTTTACACTATATATATACGTATATATACGTGTATATATACGTATATATACATATATACGTATATATATATATATTACAGCAAACATACAGGTCAGAGGGAGGAAATGTTGACTGTATAGGTTTTTTGTTATCAAACGTGTTTCAAAAGCTGCCTTCAACAGACATTTTTACTCTCTAGTCATTAGACTTTACTGTATAAATATTTAGAATATGAAAGCCAAACATAAAGATACACTAACTCCATTTTATACTTTACAGATTTTTTGATCGTACAAGCTGTTGCTTTTCTTTTCCGGGAGAGGTTGAAAACGAGCTTTTGGTCTGTGTCAGAAATAATGTTATTCTGTGTCCATGTGAAAATCCAAAATCGAGCTTGAAGTAAGCGATGTAACAACAGCACTGACCTCCAGCAGAACGTCAGCAGAGTCATGAAGTGCCATCACGATGGTCCCAATACGGATGTAGTTTGCAATCCAGGAGAAACTCAGAAGAGTCAGTGTGGCCATATGATGAACCACCTGCTCTTTGAAGTCCTACACATGAACACATGAGCGGCAAAAAAGTGCATATGAAAACAGGATACTTACTCCACTCCTGCGTTTTATACTGCTAAGGCAAAAAAGTATTGTAGTATATCCTGCAAAGCTAAACGTTTCACAAATACTGAATTAAAATCAAAGAAATGTATACGTGAAATAAAGGTAAGTAGTACTAACTAATTATAGAACTATGCTATAATGATAATGATATGTGGTGAATCCATACATCCATTGTATTATTACTGTGTTATTTGCATACATGTGTGCAGTAGATGCCAAAGCAATCACTGTGTTCACAGTCATGGTTATCCAAGACAAATTGAATCAAGGACAGGTGGACTATTTGGTTTGATTAATGAATATACAGTACATCATTATACTGTCAAACCAGAGAAGGCAACTTCTGAAGAAATTGCACTGGGATTGTTGCCCTCTGCTGGAGCTACCCTAACAGCTGTTATGTTCTGAATGAGCTGTATATCTGATGTCACAGTGTGTGTGTGTGTGTGTACCTGGTATTCTATATGTTGTGGGGACCTAAATCTGTCTCCACAGTCACATTATGGGGACTTGTCTTCCTTATGGGCACAAAAATCAAGTCCCCATAACGTAAATTATTACATGTTAAAGTGAAGACATGTTTTAAAGTTAGGTTGAGGTTAGGGTTAGGTTATGGTCAGGGTCAGTGTTAGGGTTAGGGCATATAGTAATTATGGTTAAGGATAGAGTGAGTCTCCAGGAAATGAACGTAAACCATGTATGGAAACCAATGTATGTGTGTGTTGGCCTGTGTGCAGTCTAATCTGCTGATCTGAAACAGCTGTGTGGCATATAGTGGTTGCTAGTGTCCATTATATATCAGTATCAGTCCATTAAATATACCTCCCAAACAAGTCACTGTAAAGCAAAAACCATAGTTTGTATTGCTGAAATGTCTTCAGTGTGAATGCCACAAAGCTTGGCTGAAGGCCCCAATGTTGATTTTGTGAAAATAGAGTCAAAAATGGCTAAGAATTTGCATTTTTTAAAATTAGGACCTTTGTCTTTTTGCCTAATCACAGCTCACACAATTCTGTAAGCCACTGTGCTTTGGTAGTCCCATTCTATGAAACTAGACGATTTTCATTTTCTGGAAATTTCCACCCTAGTGTGTAATGTCATCCACTATAGAAATGAAACTTCCCCACAATACACACCAATGTAAAATTGTAGAATGGGCAGGAAATTCCATGAATTTTGAACAGTAAATGAGAATACTCAGTCAAGGCCATGAAAAAGCAGAATTTAGAGAATAACATTTAGAAGTCTTTTTTTTTAAATAACATTTAAAAGTCTTTTTTTTTTTTTTTTTTTTTTTTTTTGGATATTTTGGAAATCATAAAATATTCCAATAAGAATAATACAAGTCATAATTTCCGATTTGAGCTGAACATTTTGAAGGTTGAAAGAAGCTTCTACATTGAAGTATGTGTAATAAGTTAAAAGACAACTATGGCCAAATAAGAAGAATTTGACAAAATGTCCACCACAGAAAAGCATATAGTGAAATTGTTTGAAGCAATCCCGCTCAGTGTTGAATCCAGTCATCATTTCCCATTGGAAAACGGAATTCTTAATGTTTAGTCAACAGTCCTTTCAGGCAGTGACATGCCAAATTGAAATCTCTCGATGCTCATAGTGTTCTTCACTTTGTAGAACTTATCACTGAGGCTTTTCTCAGATACGGAGGAGAAAGACACTCCCTCATTTCCAACGCCGTTAGATCTGTCTGCCATCAAATATGTTAAAAACTCCCCTGAACCAGGCTGAACTCAATAAACTAGCTTCTGGCAAACCAGTGAGAAAAAAAAGCACATGAGGTGGGACTTGAGAACAGTTTAAATATTGACTTGATAATTTGTTAGTTGCTTATTTCAGACATTCACAAAGTTTGTATCACTTATTATGATTGTTTAGAGTGTGTGGGATTCAACAGCATCTATTGGTGTATCTCTCATGTCCTGTATCTCGTATCTCTATTTGCTGTGTTCAACTTTTTGTCATGTTTATTGTTCTTTGTTAATGTTGTATTAGCTTGTGTGAAGACAAACTACAGGGTTGCTCAGTCAACTTCTCTGAGTAAACAGGGGCTGATATACACTCAGTTCTTGTCACAGTCACTGTTGCACTTGGATTCAACATCCTCCCATCCAAAATATGTTCAGTGTTAAGCTCGAAGTGTCCCTACTGAGGTTAATGACTGTTTAGTTGTACTGTAGGTCTATATATTCCTCGGCCCACTGAACAACTTACACAGGATATTGCTTTTTCAGTGATTTTTGCAATCTTTAAAATGCACATTTTTGTGTGCTGTTTTATGTGTTGCTTTGAAAACTTTTTGAGATATTGCATTTATGTACAGAATCGTTGCTCGGTTGCTCCTCCTGGATCTTGTATCTGTTTTCACAAAGGTCCACTTTGAGTATCACCAAGGTTTAAATGTATCCTGCAGATGTTCCTGCGTCACCCCTTTGGCATAGACACTTGTTGACACATTATCAGCTGGGTAGTGCAGGATTCTTATAATTCCTTGTTATCTTACAGTTGGTGGTGGGAGTCAAAGAGTCGATGCTGTTCTGTGTGAGGATTATCACAAGGAGGCAACATGTACATATTTTGGAAAGGGAGAACAATTGTTCTGAAAAGAGTAAAAGGGGCCAAAAACAGATTCTATATTCATTCTATCGTCTATATTCATCACAAAATGAAGAAAAAAGTAAACATTTTCAGTTGTTTGCGGTCAAGTGCATTTGCCCTCACTTCAGCCTTTTTCAAATATGGGTACTTACTTTCCTTTTCACGTCAAATGTGAGGCTAAGGAGCAGAGAAATATAGAAGCCCATTTCCAAGATGTAATACCAGTACTGAGATGGCAGCATGGACTGTATGGATGAAACACACAAATACAGTAGATTTACTGGACTAAAACAGTGTGTTATACGTACTGTAACAAACTTTTGGTATTGCCATAAAAACACCTACCTGTTTAGGGAAGCCTGCCCAAACCTCCTTCAGATTATAAAACCAAGGCTTCTACAGCCAGAGAAAACAGAGAGGGAGAGGAATGTGAGGAGAAAATGAGAAAACGAAATACTTTTCAGATGATTGTCGCCCAACGAGCTCATGAATACTTCTCTGCCATGTCGACTACCAGAGCATGAGAAAAACCCTGGAGCACCGACAGGCGTGAGACAGAGAGAGCAAGACAAGGAGGGGAAACTGGTGATACACCCAAATACTGTATATGCAGGCAAGGGACTTTCACACAAAGCTGTAATAAAACCAGTTCCTTTTGGTACAACGCAGAAAAATGAAGGCCAAAATTATACTCACATCATAAAGAGCGAGGAGGCCCCCAAGAAAAGCAAAAAAATAAAACACACATCGCCAACTGTTGACAAATGGAAACAGTCATGTTACATATTTACACATGCACTTATATCATCGTGCAGTTAAATAGACAGACACACAGACACACCTGGCTTCACAGAACCTCTTCCGCAGCCCTGGTCGGTCCTGGTTCCTTCTCCTCCTGAACCAGACCTGAATTCTTCTTTCTGGCCAACTTGTCTTTTTACACAATGACCTCACATCAGCCTGAGACACAAGGGAAGTGTCTTACATGCACAGTTACAGATAAACACACATTCATGTCAAAAGCTACTAACTAACCTATAGCACTATTTCTGGTAGTTTGTCCATTTTTGGTAGATTTTTTTTTTTTGCAGAAGTACAGACAATTTCACTTCTTAAAATGTAAAACATACTTTTTAAATTCAACATACAATGGAAATAAGAGTGGTATTTACAAACTATTCTTACTTGCTTCAAGTGTTGCTAATTAAAGCTATATTTTACAACCATTTAATTTTCTCAGTGAACATACGTCACACAATGTCATTCCACTGACTGTACACAGAGTAGTTCAGCACATTTTTACTCATATCCCTGAATAATTTGTTCACAAATGCTGAAAAGTAAAGAATTTGATTAAAGCTGCAGTTTGTAACTTTTGATGATTTATTTGTTGTTGTTAATGTTATTATCTTGCCTCTGTTTGGTAAATGGTCTGTACTTATATAGCACTTTCCTAGTCTTGATGACCACCCAAAGCTGCTTTACACTAAAGTTTTTGCCATTTACCCATTCTCTCACACTTTCACACAGTGCATCTACATGTACATGTACTGCACATGTTTCTATCACTCATCTTTCATACTCATTCACAAGCTTCTGGCACAGCCGTCAGGAGCAATGTGGGGTTAAGTGTCTTGCCCAAGGACTCAACGACATGTAGAATAGAGGATCTGGGACTCAAACCCACAACCTTCAAGTTAGAAGACAGAAATAATGTAACATTATTTGTATATTGTGCTTTTCATCTGAAAATAGGCTCTCTCCAGCAAAACTATCAGACCTGATGGAGGGAGTGTTCGTGTGTACAGCAGCATTCCAACCTGTTTGCAGCCATCTTGCTTTACCAGAGCAATATTGTGTTTGTCACCTCTGTCTTGATGCAAAACAAATTACTTCCTGTGTGCAGTGCAGGAATGTTGTTGTCAGTGATTTGAATCAAACTGATATTTGTTTTTTTTCTCTCTTTTTTCACATTTTTTGAACATTTTACAGAACTGCATGGCTTTAAAAGGTTTCTTGGGTTTTAGGCCCACAAACAATCCGTCACTCATAAATTCACTGAAATCCCATTTTATTGTCCCATCTTGGTGCTTGATGTGACCTGACTGACCAGCATCAGGATATTTTTTGTATTACGTTCAGTGTCTCCTAGTGTTCCTAGTTTAACGGCTGATGAGATCTGGTGTCACTCTACACTGACCGCAAACCATCTTAGATTTTCAGTTAGAAGCCGTTTTAAACACACCTGTGATGGAACTCGTGCATGGCTGCAGAAGTAATTTTCTAGGAGGGGGTTTATTTCCGCTGACAGACGTATCCTGTCCCTGACCTCCCAGACATTAGCCAGTGGTGTGGCCAGGAACCTAAAACAGCACATATGCATCATAAGAATAAATTAGGCCAAATAATTACAATATACTGTATATGTTTACAGTATATGTGAATATGCATGGCGTTAACATTGAGACATAAATTGTAGGGCTGAGAGATATGGGAAATAAATATTATCATCATATACTCTTTCATATCGTTCCATAACATGATATAAATCTAATCTATATTCTGTAAGGCTGGGTGATATATGGCTTATCAATAATATTTGGCCATTTTTAGTCTATATCCCAATATACAAAAGATATAAAGATGGACACAGGTTGTTTCTCTGGACTCATGAAAAGTTTTCTTTTGAGATGTTTGAGCTTCTCAAAGGACAGTGACAATACACTGTAAATACACTCTATAATAAAATATCTACTGTTTATGATTACGTGAACTAGAAATACAGTTATTATTTTTCATTTCAGATAATACCTGGGTATTTTGTTTGACTTTTTTGTCTGTTTGCAACAATGAAACTGACCATAAATATGAAGAAATTCTACTATAACACAAATAAGTTCCATGTATTTTTAATCAGTTAATTAATTTATAATATTTTGTGTATTTCACAAATTTATTAAATATAATAAATGAGATTATTATCAATGCAACAGCATTTAAAAAGTCATGACAGATAAATTATCAATATATGAATATAAATTCATAATCTAAGACCATAACATCTAATGTCACGATATAGATATAATATTGATATAGTGCCCAGCCGTAATAACATATGTATTAAGTAACTATTAAAATAGGGATGTGTTACCTCACATTTGTGATTTTTTTTCCCTCCTTTTTTAAAAGGGGATATATGTAAGAAATCTTATATATTAAGACATCAAATTAAATAATATGTGTCAACAAAAACTGGAGAAAAGTTAAATTGAAATACTGGCTTCACTGATAACAAAGGTGTTTGTTTTGTGCTCATTAAGTTTAGGTTTAAAGGTTTTTTTTTTTCCTCTTTCTCCAAAGGAAAAAAAAAACGATCTTTAATTTTCTGCAATGATTCTTTTGTAATAATTATGAATGTCAACTGATCTGAAAAGGTTTTATTGTGATAACCTTTTGTTGCCAATATCATCCAGCCCTAATGTACAGTAAAGTAATGCTGTATATCATTCAATATAAGAAGTAATCTGGCATAGCCTTCTATAGCCATTCTCCTACAGTAAAACAGAAGTGGTCCTTGGCTTTCAGCTTAGCCTCAAACACACTTGTGCAACATAATCCCGGTGTTTTGAAACTGCATGGCTGCATTGCTAAGCTCACAGGCATATTTACTCCCTGAGTGAGCAGTTTAATCTCACCTCTCAAACACGTATCTGACTACAAGCAGGCAGAGGGCGCAGGGCAGGGCAACGTGAAGTTGAGAGGCTTTAGCATAGACTCGACCTTCTGTGTCCTCCAGGTCAGACCAGGAGACGTTTGCTGGCAGCCACAGACACTCCCACCACAGCCACTGCAACATGCTGCTGCTGGCAAACATGAAAAACACACACTAACTCTTAGCACTTCAACGGAAAATACCATTGGCAAACCTAAAAAACCCGACTACCTGTCTCAAAAACATCTTGACCAGAGGAGACGAAAAACGAGAGTCTGCGGTGAACATGCATTGAAATAAATAAAGCTAAAGCTCTCTCTCTCTCTGTCTCATTCACACTGACAGGGGTTTTTAAACGTAACTATGTCTATATATAGTATGTTATTGTCATGTGATAATCCTCTGCTCTAGAGCAACAGACACTCTTTCACGTTCAATTTCCACCTGTTGCTGTGACACATGGAAATGTATCAAATAGGTTCAATGTTTATTAATCAAACAGAAGTCCTGAATGGAAAAAAAAAGACACTGAAAAGCCTTTGATATATCAAATCCTTCAGCACAAGTTTTTAAAGCTACATAGGTGGATTGTTTTACTTGCATTTAGGCAGAGTCAGCTCAAGTTCTGGCCCACAAAGATCTACACTCAGTGTACAGTTCAGTGTGGCCAACACGGCTTTTCACTACCACGTGCTCTGAGCGTTCAGTCATGAAGGAAGTGAGTCGTACGATGATGGTGAGAAACAGAATATCAAAGGGCAAGACAGATAAAGAGACAGGTGAGGAACAAAGCCATTTAAATGGTCTGAGATTAGATAGATCTTCCCCTTGTGGACTCTGCCCATAACAACATGCAAATAAACACACGTTAACTCATCAGTTGGAACACTGTTGAATAGGGCTATTTGATGCTATTGATTAACATTTTAAATGGAAAAAAGTATGTCACACAGTTAATAAGTCAGCATGGGAAAATGATCGTATATACCTGCAGGCAGTGTCTCGACAAGTTCCAACAGAAGGCAGGGACGCTGAGACTGAAGGTGGATACCAAGGGGAGTGTGTGTGACAAAATCAAGTAAGTTTAAGGAAAACATTATGCGACAGCCAAAGCAGATTTCTCTTTTACTGTCACACGGAGAATTCAAATTCTCCAGTTGTCAACCAGTTTTGTAAGGTTGTACTGATACATAAATGTAGCACAGAATACATCTATGTGTACACACACACAAACACAGCCAGTCTCACCTTTAATGTGTCCACAGTGCTTTCCAGGTTCCTATCTGTGAGAGGCAAGTGTCTGTTACTTAAACAGTCCATGCACTGCGCTTATCCCAAAGTGATAACAACCCTGTTCCGTACTATAAATCCACTGTTATAGCAAAAAAAGGAGGACAAATATTTAGGCAGCTAATCTTTCCCTTACAGACTCATTCCTGTGTGTATAGTGATTTTTGAGCCTGCAGTGTGGTGTGTGCTCACCTTTTTTTTTTTTTTTTTGTTTTTTTTTTGTGAACGAGATGGATCCTTCCCTCCCACTCCTGTCTGCTTGAGGGATCACGCCTTGGTAGTTGCAACACGTCCTTTGAGGTGAGGCAAGGTTAGCTTGGCACCGGAGACTCCGTGGAGCTTTTTAAAGTTAAAGTTGTATAAACCCTACGCTACAGCAGAAGCGGCAGTAGTCCTCCCAGAGTGGGATTGTTTGCATACCTTCACCTGCAAGAATTCCCTTGGAATGCTGGGAAGCCGTCACAAAGGCCCCATTCTCTGGTGCCACACAGAGGAGGAGGAGGAGGAGCCAGTGTATGTTATGGTTACAGGGAAAAAAAGGGAAAAAAATCCCAGAGAAGGAATGAAGCATTACTTTGCATTAACAGGAGCATGAGTACACAACACATAATATGAATAAATGTTTTCCTATTCAGTTTCCATGGGAACATGTTTAAGGGGCAATTTGAGGCTCTAAAACTCCCCATTAAACTGCCATGTGCCAAGTCTGACTCCTGGATTATTTTTATCCATTAATGAAAAAATTCTATTGTCACAGGTTTATTCTCAGATTTGATTTGTCCCTTTTATGGATGGCACTTTTGTCTATTGTTGGGGATATATTGGGGCTGTGGTAGAGTGAGTTGTTTTTCAAATCATAGGTTGCTTCACAGCTCAGGTGCCAATGTGTCCTTGGACTTAACCTCACGTTGCTCCTGATAGTTTTGCAGGCAGAGTGTGAATGGGTGTAAAATGTGTCATAGAAAATATAGTCCACATAGATGCGCTGTATGAATGGGTGAGTGGCAGTGTAAAGCAGCTTTGAGTGGTCTAGAAAATACTAGAAAAGCACTACACCTACTTTACCATTTACCATTTATGTATTTATTTGAAAAACTGTGAGGAGTTCATCAGAGGGCCAGTATTGTTGCATTGTCACATCAAGATGGTCACTGGTTTGGAACCTGGTTTGACCAAGGGTCTTTCTGTGTGGAGTTTGCATATTTTGCTAGTGTTTGTGTGGATTCTCTCTGGGTTCTTCAGCTTCCTCTCACAGTCAAAATATGCGATTTGGTGATTAGGTAAATTGGACACTTTAAATTGACTGTGGATGTGTGTTCACACCTGTCCAGGGGTATAACCCTCTTTCACCCTATGTCACCTGGGATTTGCTACAGCCCCCAGTGACTCTAATGTGAAAGATAAAGAGGCAGACAATGAGTTCATAAGGGATTTTCAAAGTTTTACTTCCTGTCATGGACCCTACCAGGCAGACTAACTAGTTGAAATGTACTTCAAAAGCTACTTAGGGCAATTAATTCTTACACATGTATATGATATTTTGTGCCAGATTGGTTGATATTTCATCAGTTTTTGCAAGAGTCGTAATGAGACTGGACATGCTCCACTCCATGACCCAGAGAAATCAGAAGAACTGGTCAGATATCAAAAATATGACCTTCTTTTATTATATATATATTTTTACATTTTTATATAACAAAACCTCTATAAATAGACATTAGATCTAAAGCATAGTATTTGGTGAAACTAAAAGTGCTGTATACGTTTCCATCTTCCTCTTGTCTACAAGGCAGCACTGCTGCATGTATGGGACTTAAAATAACAGAGGAGCAGAGGCTAGTGAGCTGAGAAGGCAGGAAAAAAAACAACAACAGAAAAAAAACAATATAATGTAAAGGAGAGTTTCAGAGAATGATCTGGATGTTCACTCTCTTCAGAGGTAAGGCTCTGGGAACAGACAGGTGAGAGTTATCTTGTCCTCACCTCTCTTTCCTTTGCCCCATCATACTGGTGTATTGCGTTTCAGTTCACTGGGTGAAGGTGGGATGTGGTCTCCCAGCTTTGTGAAGCTGGTGGAATGGCTAGTCTTGGTGGAGAGCTCCTCAGGAGCAGGAACTCTTTGTCGTGGAGGCAGGGTGGAGCAGCGGGCTTTGCCCCTGGAGCGTGGCTGTTGGGGTGGTGGACCTTTTAACACAAACAGTTCACTGGGCTTTGGCTGGGGGGACTCAGGGTTGACTGACGGGGACTGTGTGGAATGTGAAGGTGAAGGTGACGCTGGTGTCTGCAGGGAAGAGAACAAGTTGGATGAGGCTGATAGTGATGCCCCTAGGGGACACAGAGGAGTGAGTGTGGCTGACTGCTGAATCCTGGTGAGGGTGGTGGAATGGCTGGTCCGTGGCAGTCTGTAACAAACCTCAGCCTCTTTGTGATGGGAAGGCAGGGTTGAACAACGAGCCTTTGACCTTAAACCTGGCTCTCTATGAGGTGGAAGAGCAACCAGTGAGTAGAGCCTACTCTCAGTATCTGATGTTATAATATCTGCCTTGGAGGCCCGCAGACTTTGAGATGAGCCTCTATTAGATGATGGATGTGACGGGGGCACTGGGTCTTTCGGGTTTTCCTGTTCGGAGCCTGGTTGAGGAGGATCTGTATTCAAAGCTTCGCTCGTTGAGGGTTCTTCATCTAGGTGACAGGAGAAGATGAACAAGAAGGAAAATCATTGACTAGAGACAAATAAGAAAATGTAACTTGGAAAAACTGTTTGAGCAGGCTACATTTCAAAGTTCAAAAGTCCAAGCCCCTTTTCTCAGACTTCCCTCTGAAGCCACGCCTACAGAATGTAGGTACGGACTATGGTTGTTCACGAAGCGTGACGAGTTCACATGGATTCAAGGGCAATGACAAAATAATGCCGGAAAAATAAAACAAAGAATACTCTAAGAAGATCACAAAGACATGAAGTTACCCTAACTGTCTAGTAGAAACAGGGCCACAGTGGAATCACTTTGTAGCACTTTCTGGACTTGTCTCCACTGTTCAAACTCAGCACCAAGTCTGACTCTGGTCTTAGATCGCTTTGCATCAGTCTTTTTCTTGGCAGTAGCTTTTCTTAAAAATGTGAAGTGGGCCGTTATAGCCCAAGCATAGGTTTGCGTATGGACGGTGGGGACATGTTTCCACTCATATTTTGAGAAAGCCAGAGTGTCCCTACCTGTATTAGAGAAATGTATATGTGTGCACAATGCTGTGAGAAGAGATGAGAGTAAGTGAGTGACAACACAGTTGTGACTTGTTAGGACTGTCAGTCCAGATGTTAATCACACAGAGCCCGAGAAAGGTCTCAGTTGTCTTTTTGGTATATGTGCATGCGTGATTAGTGCACGAAGAGGGGGACGTGCATATGGGAAGGGAGGAGTAGATGTAATTTCGATTGATGCATCAAATTTGGTTTGGGCTGTTCATTATGATGGGATGGTGTTTTTTCAGGCCTGTGTACTCCATAGGTGAATGACAAATTTAATTTCTGTGACAGTGCATTAATTAAATGGTTACCATGGTGTGAAGGAGATTTTAAGCAATACAGTAAAAATGCTCCAGAAAATAATCTCCCACCCCACCTTTAAGTGGAGAGCAAATCTAAGGCCTCATTCAGACCTGTTATTATCATTTGTCTTCAAGGATCCAATCACAACTATGACTGTAAGAACCTACTTTGAACAGATATTGTGTCTTTCCCAACTCTTAATTCACATATACACAAATTCATATGTACACCTGACTGAGAACAAAATTATTTTTTTTTACTGAATATGACCATGGTTGGTGTAGTGGTTAGCATTTGCCTTTGCAGCAAGAGGTCCCGGGTTCACAACCCGGTTGGAACAAGGGGCCTTCTGCAAGGAGTTTGCATGTTCTCCCCGTGGTGTGTGGGTTCTCACCGGGTACTCCGGCTTCCTCCCACCAAAAACATGCAGATTTGGGGACTAGGTTAATTGGACACTCTAAATTGCCCGTAGCTATGAATGTGAGAGTGAATGGTTGTCTGTCTCTATGTGGCCCTGTGATGGGGCACCAGCGCCCCCCGCAACCCCTAGTGGATAAAGCAGTAGAAAATGAGTGAGTGAGTGAGTGACCATATAGATGTGTCTGCTGTTATTGGGTTTGTGTGCATGTGTGTGTGCAAGTGACAGAGGATGGAGAGAGAGAAATCAATCAAAGCTCTATTCCCACTGCTGCTGTAACATTTAACCATTAGAAAAAGAAATCCTGTAACAAATTTGTGTTAATATTGGGACGTTCACTAAAAATTAATCTATGTATGAGTGCTGATTTGTGTGAAAAAAGTAACTGCAGCGTGGCAGAGGAGCAGTGGAGGATTGCCTTCATGTAGCTCGAGACTGTGGACACACGTGTCCTTAAAGCATCTCTGAATGTGAATTTTATGATCAGATATGAGAAGGCATTTAGGACAGATGCTAATATCAGTCTGTTAGTTTGTTCCATTGGTCCACACCTGATGGAAATTTGGCACATTGTTAAAGGGGACATTCACTGGAAAATCAAATTTCTGATGTTTTTTGGTGTGTCCCTGTGTCCTTCCCATATCTAAATATCACTAAAGTGTCACAATAAACACTTCAGCCACTTCTGAGAAAAAGGGCTTCCCTGTGCTCAAGCAAGCGGTTTTGAAAAGTTAGTTAGTTACATAACTAGCACATTTGCCATGCATTGAACCCTCCCCCAACAGCTACTCCCGGTCATGGGCGTGAACATTCAACTTGAAGAAGAAGAAGCTGAATCGCTTCTGCTTTTAGAACTATTGTATCTGTTGAGAGCAACATGTCTCAGAAGAAAGGTTCAGTTCATCGTTGCTCTGTTGCTGGTTGTCAAAAACAACACCAGACGCTTCATATACTCCCTTCTAATGAGGAACAAAGAGCAGAGTGTATATTTTTCATTTTTGATAGTAAAATCCCTGTTAAGCTTTCTGAAATGCTGTTTGTTTGTAGCAGTCACTTTAAAGTGAATAGTTATAGTTATACAAAGTGGGACTCAGCTCAAAACTTCCTCTCAAGTAGGGAGCAGCTCCAACAATCCATAATGGATTTCCTGAAGGCAAATTTAAGTATTTCCAAATGAAGTAATAATGTCTTTGTGGCTTGACTGCTTCTTGTTTTGAATAGCAATAGCTAATGACGGCTAATTGCAGCCTCATTTGAAAGGCAGTGTGTGTGTTCACCTTTTCTGTTTGTCTCAGCAGCAGTAGAAAATGAGTGAGTGTTTGTCTCAGCTCCATATGATGCTACAAGCGAACCGCTGCATGACCTGTGTGGAAATGTGTGCATTTACATGTCGGTCCGCGAGTGTCTCGGGTTAGCATGTATGCTAACTACTGACTGTGGCAGGCAGAGATCAATCAGTGCTGCCTTTTCTGTTTGTCTCGGCTCGCGAGCGTCTTGAGTTAGCACGTATGCTCACTACTGACTGCAGAAGGCAGAGATCGTGTGTGCTTTCTGTTTGTTTCGGCTCGCTCTTTTAAAACGAACCACTGCATGAGCTGTGAGAAACCATGTGCAAAGGGAACAACCAATACTAAAATGGTTTATTTTACATGTAAATTAAACCACGCAGGCACTCAAACTGATGCTCCTGTGGTTCGGGGGGCGAAGCACTGCGCAAGCAGTTAGTCCGCTCACAGCTGGCCAATCACAAGCAAGTGGGAATGCGCTCGGTACCTGGCGAATCGCAAGAGACTCAGTGTTCTCGGGGACAGGCATTAGCTCAGAAACAGAGCGCCTGTTCAGATGCTGTCAGAGATGAGCAATAAAGTGGCTTAATCTAAAGAGACTATGAGGGTTTTGACCATAAATATTATTTAGTTTATCTAAGTAGACATCAGTATCTCGATTACTAGTTCAAAAAGACCATTCTATGTCACCTTTAAAATTTTCAGCTGGTTCGATTCATGTTGAGAAAGGTAAAACTCTTCCTCCTCCACAGGTAAGATAGTATATTTAGCTAAGCTAGCATAGTTAGCTCAAAGGTAGTAAGCCACAGGTGTTGCCCTCACCTTCATCCTATTGCTTACTTGGCTAAATGTGCTAGTTTGCCTGCAGAGGAGGAAGAGCTGGGACCTGCCAGACACAGAGGATAAACTAGCAGATGTAGATGAGAACACAGAAGCTGTAGCTGGTAATACTAAACTTGCAGTGAAAGGTGTGAATAGAGTTCACACCAGTGATGATCTGCTCTGAGTTCACTTGCAGGCAGTGTGAGACCAACTCTTTCAAACATACCAGAGTTTGGTGTTCGGTCCACATCAGAGGTCTCGCATGAACCACACTAAGGGAGTAAATCCACAAGCTTTTGATGTAACCGCATTAAATGAGACTAGTGTAAGAGTGTACCAGATATTTTCTGAAACCTGAAGTGGATCCACTCACCTAACAGACCAAGCTCACTCATAATGGCATCAAGATCCAGAATCTTCTCGTCTGGTTTGACATAATTTTCTTCCTCATTACTTTTTCCTCCTTCCTCTCTTTCTTTTTGCCCATCTGGCTCACCATTCCCCGTTCTAGCACCTTTATTTACTTTGTTTTCATTTCCTCCTCCTTCTACTGCACCACCCTCATCCTCCCCTTCCTCTTTGCACAGCAATTGTCCATTTTCTTCAACTTCTATAACTGTCTTCCCAAAGTCTGGATCACTGTCACTCATCATTCTGAGTTGATCCAGATTGACCTCTGACTCTTCTCCCTCCTCCTGCTCCTCCTCCACTTGCTGTTCCTCATGCTCATCTATTGGTGCCTCCACCACAATGTCTATGTTGGTAGGGAAGCAGGACACGGAGGGTTTTGCAGAGTACGATTTGGCACGTGCTTCTTGGTCTTGATTCAGCAGGAACTCCATGAGCATCATGTTCTCTTTCTTCAGCTGCTCCCGCAGAGACCGTGGTACATCAGGGATCATCCAGGCAACCAACATGCTGAGGAACATAGCAAGGTTCTGCAGAGAAAAAAATAAATGTATTTTTTCTTTCAGTTGGCCATAACATCTAAAGAGAGGAGTTTGACCTGAAGGTACATTATGTACAAGTAGGAAATGAATTATCTTAAAGGTATAGTGTGTAACATTTCATCAACATTAATTGGTGTAGTTACTTGTTACAGCTGAATATGTCTCACCTTACTCTTCCAAGTGTTGTTGAAATTACTGTATCTAACCTTCAATGATAGCATCAAAAATATATTATACAGTTCCACTGCTATGCAAATAACACCCAGCTCTATCTGTCCACCACACCCACTTCCACCCTCCCATCCACACTTCCTCTATGACTGCAGGAAATCAGATTGTGGTTCGCTCCATCAATTTCCCGGGTTTTGATGCTAACTAAAGGTTACATAGCATATTGAGGGATATTCAGCTGCAAACTAAAAAAACTGCACCTTTAGGTCATTAAATTCTTTCACAATCATACATTTTCATTGATGAAATACTGGGAACAGATACTGGGACCAGTATGTATGTGAATAGACATGAATTGAAGTGTACTGGTCTTTTTGTGAACATGTCTTTTTAGTAATTAAATTATTTTTATTCATCTGTCTGACCTTGAATCTTTACATTTTTAAACTATTTTTTATTGTTCTTCTTATCCTTTATTAACCCTGCAAAAATGTTGGCTCATGCATCACAGCTCAGGCAACCAAAAAGACTACATTGGTGAAGAACGCATGCAGAGTTTTGCAGAGTGTTCAAGAAATACTTAACAGAGAGTGCATGATCGCCATGTGTGTGACATTAACAAAGCACGGTGCTAAATGTGATTCCCATACCTGGAAAAATATTACAAAGGCCAGTTTTGCTGCCAGGATAGACCAGTACTGTTTGGAGAAGGTGTAGGCATCTGGTGCCCACGGGGGGTCTCTGTAGTCCTTATACCTGGAGGGTCAGAAGAAACAATGAACAACATGAACTAATGTGATTAAAGAGCCAGAAAAAATCTGCTACTTTTCAGAATAGCTTCCCTCAGTAAATGCCTGCTATAAAAGCCACATTTTTTGGTTTGTAAAAACTACCAAGTTTGGGATTTAGACAGAGTAAGAGTTAAGCTGCTGCTCTCAAGGATTTACAGGGAGAGCTAAGGAAGGTCAGGATTAAAAGAGTTGCTCTGACCTGCACATGGAGACTCCAGAGATGAGGGTGGTGTTGGGTGCAGTGCCCACTGGGAAGTTGCTGACATTAAAGTAGGAGAGTGAGTGTTCTGTGTAGCCATTCATGGTGCTATTTACACTGTACATGTACTGGTAGACCATTCTTGGAACAAACTCTGATGTGAAGGAGATGACAAATGCCTGAAGAGACAATTGAAGAGACACAGTGATATTATCACAGATACAACTAGTAACTGGTTACTAGTTACTACTGGAACTACAACTCAATATCAGAAGTGATCAGAGAGCAGTCAGCAATAACAGTCGATAATAACACTACATGAAAGTTTGCCCACATAATGATCACCATTTGTGTGTGACATTAACCAGGCCACATGGTTGATGTTAACAACAAACAGTACTATGTATTTGATTTTAATATGGAAAAAATAGCAGCAGACAGCTGGTACGCTGGCAACAAGTAGGGGTTGGTGAGGTTGGTTTTGGCTTCTTAAGTGAAAGTCTAGGCAAGTGATAACCATTGTACCCTGCATTTACCAGACTAATTCCCCTTCACTTGCCCATAGGTTGCCATAAAGGCACTGCGAGGATTGGAACCAAGGATTTCCTGTTTACTAGAGAGGCACTGCCAGATGGAGTGGACTTCCCTTGAACCTCTCATAGCCAAACTGTCAGCAGACATTATGCTTGTTTTGAAATAATAAGGGTTTGCTTATGTGTTGTTTCTTAGGAGTTAAGAGGAGAAAGTCTCTTTACTCACATTGTGATTTGGTTTACCTCTAGGCCTTTTTGTAGCAATTAATATTAATAGGATACTACTAGAGAACACGTGATTTCTCTCCATATCTGCTGATACCACTGTACCAGTGAAAAAAAGATGGATTATTGCTTTGTTATTATACTTTCAGTTCATATCATTGATTGAGTTCTTTCTTTATCAATGATTGCAGTTTCATGCGAAAGAGTATGCCGAGAGATTTGCGGTTTCATATTTGACCACTGATCTACAGTAGGCTGCAATGCACAGATACATGAGTGCAAGGTAGAAGTCAAACATTTGTTTTATGAGGATGCAAATACATCAACGCACTTGCTATCATCAAAACAACAACATAAACACGACACCACAAGTTTGTGCAGTAATGCTTGTTAGGACCTTGCACTGACTAACCATTCATTCATTTACTAATGTGGGGCCAAAGGAGCTAATCCCAGCTGACATAGAACAAAAGGCAGGGTGCCTCAGGGCCAAAACACAGAGACAAACAACCATTAACTCTCACATTCACTACTAAGGTCAATTTAGAGTGCCTAATTAACCTCTGTATGTAAGTACCCAAAAAAAAAACAAATGCACACATGAAGAACATGCAAACTCCATACAGACCTCGGTCAAACCTAGGCCTTTTTGATGTAAGGCGATGGGCTGGCCACTATTCTGCCATGTTACCTCCCTAACTATAGGACCAGGCCTGGGTCTTTAGGGGGCTACTGGTCCAGACAATGTCAGTGTTTATGCCAAAATAGTTACTGAGGATGTAACAAAAACAAGTTCATACACACTTACATTTGTAATGACAGAGAACTTGCTGATTCCACAGAGAATGTTGTACCAAATCCCTGAAGAGGGCATGTGCATCAAAACAGACAAATGGGAAAGGAAAGATGATGACGGACACACAGAGGAACATGAAGACAAAGAGACAGGCATGGAGGGGCAGAGTAAAGAAGACGAAAGTGAACAAAAGAAAAACAATGCCAGAGAATGTCAGAGCAGGCTTGCTCTTTCATGAGATCTTTACCTATGTCCTTACACCTCACAGCATCAGGCCTCCGGATCTCAGTGACAAATTTAGCTGCATCGAGGCGAATCTCGATTACATTGTTGAGTAGGGCAAAGGCTGGAGCCAGCGGGAATGAGGCCACAAAGAGTGATACAAAACCATACTGGATTACTGTAAATATGAACACATGCATGCAAGTGTAGTTAAGTACCAAGTAGCAGGTGAAAAAGTGGATAGTGATGAGAACAAGAAATGGGAAGAACTCACTCATTTCCATGTATTCTGAGCTGACGCCTTCAAAAGGTTCAAGGGCAAAATCTTTGTCAAATTGCTGCTTTGGCCTCTTCTCCTCCGCTTTGCTTTCGTTGTCCTCGTCTGCTTCTGCTGCTCTTTTTTTCCCCTTTTCTACCTGCATAGTTCTGTACATCTTTTTTAATTTACTGCAAAGTACAAAATAAGAAGTGACAAGATCGAGTTAACGGATAGAGTTACAGCTAGGACGTCACTGAGTGAAAGAAACTGAGCCGTTTTTTCAAGAAAAAGGAATCAATACACACGGTATGAGAATCTCAAAGACGTTGTTTTGAATTAGCTGCTTCCCGAGCATGATCATGCTGAGCTGGATGCAAAGTTCAATGAGGCAGCCCGGAGGAGCACACTGTGAAATATTAAATATACATGTGTCATTCATATCATAAATATATTTTATGCTGTGTTCCCTTTGTAGTCAGACCTTGGACTTTGCAAAACAGATTCTATCTTGGAAACTCAACCTCATGTACCCCAAGTTAGGATACTTTTAGTAGCACTTTTGTCAAATGTGTGTCACAAATTTATCAGTTATTGACCGAAACATTTGTGTGCATTCCACAACTGGAATGTGGTGAATTTGTCATGCAACACAACATTATTTTACATGTGAATAATAACGTATATAACTCAGCCTACTTCCTCCATTCGATAGTCGCCAAAGACATAAACATAATCGCCAGGACGCCCAGCAAACCTGTCGGAAGAGGAGGCCAAGTCAGATGACATAGACTGATGAGAGGCGATTGAAGGTAGACAAATGAGAAAAGACGCAGCACACACCTTCCCTTGAAAAAGGCCACATAGAAAATGGGTGCAAAGGCGTTCATGGATTTGAGAAAGAAAGACTTGAAGATGAGCCTCTCTTCAAATTCCTCCTTTGTCTTTGGGAGTTCTGATGAAAAGGGAGTCACATCATTACAAAATGATAATCATAGCTTCATCAGCTCATGTGAGACACATTTGCTCATGAGAGTTACTTTTTTTTCCCCCTAAATTAGTATCATTGCCTGTGCATCATATACAGTATGTGTTTTGAGCAGTAGCATCTACTGCATACAGTCTATGAATATATGATCAAATAAAAAATATATATCAACTTAAAATAAATGATTTTTTTTGAGGCAACTGGTCATGTTTAAAAAATATATGCAATTATTATGCAAATTCTTAAATGTAAGATGATAACGTACAAAGACGTTACAAAAGCAAAGCAGCTACTTTACAAAAGTAATTCATGTGGTGTGTAATTGATTACAAAAGAAAAAAAAACAGAGGATATCTTGTGTAAAATGTCTCCCGTATCTGTTAAATGATAAAGTTCATGCATTTTCAGCCTTGAATTTTGTGTTTTTGTTCTCAAATGTTTTAGAATTTTTAATTAATTATTATTTAATAATTATATACAGCTACAAAACATTGTGTACAATGATGTAGTGCATTATTAACATGTTCTTATAACTCAACTGAACTGTTGTCCTTTTGTGGTTTTTTTTTTTAACTTTGCCTGTAAGGTAACCATGAGTGCTTTGAAAGGTGTCTAAAATGAAATGTATTAAAATAACCACTAGGACTGCAATTAATGATTATTGTCTATTCTTAATATGTTTAACTATAATGTTAATACTGTCAATTCTTTTCATTCTTTCTTGATTAATTGATAAAACAGTTGTTTGGCCCATAAAATGAATGAAACATTAAAATGTTGAACAGTGTTTCCCAGATCTTTGCAGATCTCCCATGTCTTGTTTTGCCCACAGTCAATTATTTATTTGTTATATGGAGCAAAAAAAGGGAAAATACTCACTTTTAAGAAGCTGAAAAATCTGCAAACCTATTTTAATTATTAAAAAAAAACCTCTCTAACCGATTAATCCATTATCAGTATCAATAGGTGGTGATTAATTTAGTAATAGATTCAAAATCAGATAATCATTGCAGACTTGATTATTATTAATTATTACAGTTTTTCTCGATAGCTAAAACACTAAACCCTATTGTCTGAACCAAATGCTCAGTTGCCTGAACCCACTGATTGAATCAATCACTCTTTTGGCATAACCATAAGCACTTTTCAAAAAAACCTCTCTAACCGATTAATCCATTATCAGTATCAATAGGTGGTGATTAATTTAGTAATAGATTCAAAATCAGATAATCATTGCAGACTTGATTATTATTAATTATTACAGTTTTTCTCGATAGCTAAAACACTAAACCCTATTGTCTGAACCAAATGCTCAGTTGCCTGAACCCACTGATTGAATCAATCACTCTTTTGGCAAAACCATAAGCACTTTTCACCTGTTTAGACACGACTTGCCAACACATTTTCATTGGGATGCACCCGTGCTGCATGATGGTGAGCACAGGTGACAAAAGTCAAACACAATTAAAGCACAGGTGTCACCACTTGAACGCAACAACTCAAAATTGATCACACTTGTGGCCAATGATGTGAGGGAACATATGAGCCAGTTCAGAGAGCACTGGTTTGTGAGGCCCTACAATGGATAGGAAGAGTTTGTGTGAGAGGAGGTCGAGGTGGTCAGCGAAGACAAAGAACATGACATGGGCTCACTGTACACAAGTGGCAGATGCATACAATTTCTTTCTTTGTTTTTACAAGTGCTACATGTAAATGCACAAGATTTCTGTTTTTTGTCTTCTTGTACAAGTGCTAATTGCACAGGTTTGCATTTAGCTTACAGTGAACAATAAATATTTATTTCTCCAGCTTCATGTCCTGAGCATTGTGTTTTCTATTTTTCTACGTAGTGTTTAGTGACCGTTCAGTGGTGTTTTTAATTTTGATTGACTCGGGGCACGATTTGACAACATAGTTCAGTTTTGAGCACAGATTGAACTGTTTTGAGGTGAAAGTTTGGTTTTGCGAGGATTTGTGAATGTAGCTTGAAAACTGGGTTTTGTGTTCACAGTTTAAAGAAAAGGAGAGCAGCTGTCAAATGTGTCTTAGCAATGAGAAAACCTGTATTCATTGTACTATCTGGTGCCTAGAGTGATATTTGCTCTGGCAAACATAGTGAGCTGTAAAGTTTCCCCACACAGTACCTTTAAACATACTGAAATGAAATACGATACCCAGTTCCGTCAGCCACACTGCAATAGCTCCATAAACTTCCTCCAGCACCAGAACAACCAGCATGTTGAGGACGATGCCTGTGGTTGTGACAGTCATCCTCACGCTGGCCTTGGCTTCAGGATCAGGGTTCATGGACCACACACTCAACATGCAGATGCGGTAAACGGCCACACCAAAGACTGCTGAGAAAGTCACAAAGATCTGGGAACATAATAAAAAGAGATCCAGTGACACAAGGATGAGAATTAACAGCGAAAAACCACCGCAATCTGAAATGACATTACTTGGATTAATTCATGAGTGAACAATGCAGCTCACAGCTGGGCTAAATAATACAGACCCAACATCTCACATTCACACCTTCACATTAATAGCTTTTAATGAAACATTTCCTTTTTCAAAATGTATCAGTGAGGTTACATGACACAGCTTAAATATATATTTTCTTGTTTTTAAATGTAAATGCTATGTTTTTGCATATAAAGATGGATTTAATGACTATTATTTCTTTAAAATCTTTTATTTATGTCCCTTTGCTTGCTTCATATGTCAGTGTGGCCCTCTGGAAAAAAATGTTGAACACTGCCCAAGTGCTCCAGAAAATATTCCATCACCATATTTTATGAGAATCCATGTGTGGTTACAAGAATTATCCCCTCACAACAAGAGTACACGGTGGACTGGCTGCCCCTCTGAGTCACTAGGGGGCAGAAGAGGGTCTACTGTAGTTGCTTAGAAAATGTTGAGAATAATTTTTGGAACATTTGATGATCTATATTGCTTATATGTGTTACATATACTGTATATATATATATTATGTTTATATATATTTGGGATTGTTTATTTCTACCCAGGTGTTGCCAAAATAGGATGTTGACTATCAATGGTCACGTCTGTTATTAGCTCAGCCATGAACACTCGTCCAACGTGAGAATGTGAGACAAGCTACAGGCAAAATGTGCTGTGCACTCATGTATAAATCACAGTAAAGTCCATTTATGTCCCTGTGACTGACCAGTGTCCATTCCAATTTTTTCTGGAGAAAAATGTATTTGTAATAGGAGGACAGTTTTCTTTTCAAGGATTATAGTATGCAGTGAACTGCAGTGCATGACATTAGTGTTTTTTGTTGTTGTTTTTGTTATGGTCTATCTTTTGTTTGGTCTTTGTGAACGTTTTTTTTTTTAGCTGATTTGGCAGATTTTTTACTCCGGATGCCCTTCCTGATGAAACCCACTGGATCAATTTAAAAATTATTTGGATAAAATAAAATAAACGTCTGTCCACAAATTCTGCAACATTATTAGTTTGCTCTGTCCTTCAACTGAAAATAGGCTCTGTATAGCTACACTATCAGCCCTGACTGAGGGAGCGTTTGTGTTTATATAGCTGCAGCACATGGGCGAGTGGGCACAAGAAGCGTTGATCAGTCAAACTGCTGTTTGACCAGGTATTTGAGCAGTAAGTAATCACTTCCTGTGTGCAGGGCAGGAACGTCACCAGGCAACATGAGATTCAAACAGTGTACTGAGAAACATAAGTCATGTGGAGCTGATTGACTGAATCAGAATTGTGTGAACTCATTGGTTTGAATGTGACAGACATGTGTTTACATTATATTATAATCTTTACGTTATATTATAATGTGGTCTGATGAAATAAACACATTTTACATATAATAATGAACAAATTATTAGAGATTTCCATACAAAGAAAAAAATGACAAAGAAGAAGCACATCGCTAAAAACTAATGTATATTTGTGTGTTTCAAAAGCATCATCAAATGAATTATATTAACAAGACAGAGGTAAAGAAAGGTGAGAACATGAAGTGAATTTAAATAAATTACCAGCAGGAGTAAGGTGGACACATTGATGAGGTAACCTGACAGGTGATCCTCAATGTCCAGTGACTCTGGCTCTTGCTGTAAAATAAACATGCATATTATTTGGGTCCAGGGAAGAAAGACACACATATGTTTTTTTTTGTTTGTTTGTTTGTTTGTTTTAACAGTGTGTAATGCAAAGACAAGCTGAGCACATGTTTTGCATACTGACATTCTGTTTCCCATCTGACTGGCATGTGTTTTCCCCTTTTACCTCTCCCTCTGCCCTTCTCTCTCTCTCTCTCTCTCTCTCTCTCTCTCTCTCTCTCTCTCTCTCGCTCTCTCTCTCTGCATCAGTAATCTGGGCTAATCTCAGCCAGGTAAGCAGCTTTGGACTCAACCACCCACAGCAGGTGAAGGGGTTTCCCTCTTGTTGCACCAACATTAACTGATACACACTGAATGAATCTTTAAAGGCTTGATGCAAACATCAAGTGTTGTTTTCATGTGACTGTGTCATTTTTTTTTTCTTTTATTTTTTCATTAAATTTAAAATTAAAAAAAAAAACATATCAATTACTTTAAATCTGACGAAGACTTGTTTTTCCAAACTTAAAGGATCATTCGGGCAGCTGTGACCACACCATGGACAGTATATAATAAAAGGACGTAGTCTTCCAGTTTGAAAAGTGAAGTAAAATGAAAGTACGAGTAAACCAACCAGGAGGTGAAAAAATCTCCTACTTCTCAAGCGATTTACAACATCAGTAACCATTCCTCTGAATAGTTACTGGTCTCAGTCACTATAGTTTTGGGTCGTCTTTTTATAGCACATGAAGTCAGTTTTGTGTTTTATTATGGTCTCATTGAAAGGAAAATAGATGATAAGCACATATGAGGGGACACCAGTGTGTCACCACAGCAGACGTTGCACATATTTGATTTGGCAGACACATCTACCCCCAGATGCCCTTCATGATGCAGCCCTTCCATTTATCTGGGCTTGGGACCGACAGTAGGATTACACTGGATGTGGACCACTTGTGACCATGGAGTGTCCAATTAATACTGGGAAATTTGGATTGGGTACCTTTCTCAGGGATACCCCAGCCCCTGGCTTGACAGGGACTCAAACCTGCAACCCCTTGGTTACAAGCCAAGGTCCCTTTCCACATTCCCATGGGTTGCCCAAGCCCCAGATTATTACAAAACTTAATTTGTTACATTGTATATCTTGTAAAACACATCTGCTGTATGCTCTACATAATTCCAAAACTTCTACTGGATTCTTCTTCTGAAGAAATGTTAAAGCAGTCTCTTATTTGTAAGTACATTCAAAAATGTTCTTTTTCTTATTGTCTCATGTGTTAATCTGTGTGTGTGCGTGCGTGTGTGTGTTTGTGTGTATAGTGATACCTGGAAGGCCAGCATCTGGTCTCGTTCTCCATCTGCACCATCTCCAGAGTGACTCATCTGCACCAGAGCACAAACCAACACAGAGTGAGCAAAGTGTGTGAAGATCATGAGATGTTATCTGAGTCACACACTTATCTGGCTACAGCACCTTCTTCTTTGACCTCGCTTTCATCTTCGCTTTTTTCTCCTGCAGAGCTTCCTCATATTCAGGCCTCAGCTCCTCCTGTAGCAAACGAGCACACGGATGTAAAAGCATGACGGAAAGTACAGGATGTGGCTGGAGCAAATACCAAGCTCTGAAGCTTTAAAGGGTTGGTGCCCCAAATCAATCATGTGCATTTGGTTTTAGTCTCAAAATATGACATTGGTTAGCAGTAGGGGGGGGTTACAAAGTAATTCAAAGTATTTCAGTCCAAGCTAAACGATTTTTATTGTGATGTTGTTCAAAATGCGGAGTCTAAACACACTTCATAAGCGGAAAAGTGTTAAACAATCCAGCTTATGTTTACAGTATATTCTTAACACTTTTGCTCACTTCTGGATTTCCCTCATTCAAATTCATGAGACAGTCACCTGGAATGTGTTTACTTAACAGATGTGTCTTGTCAAGAGTTAAATTGTGGAATCTCAATTGTTTGAGACCATCATCTGTGTTAAGGACATTAGGCCGATGAAAACTGTACTGTCTGATGAGATCTTATGGTTCCCTGCACATATGTTTCCACATGTGTGGTTCCCACCATGAAGCACAGAGGAGAAGGTGTGATGTGTGGGAGGTGGTTTGCTGGTGACACTGTTGACTCATTTATTCAAGATTAACCAGCATGGCCACCAAAGAATTCTGCAGCTACATGCCATCCCATCTGGTTTGTGTTAAGTGCGAAACCTAAACACACAGAACTGAGATGGTCTGGGATGACTGAATTCAGAGTAGCCAACAACTGTCAGCATCTCTGGGAAAACCATTCCAGGCAATTATCTCATGAAAAAGGGCAAAGCAAAAGCTACTCTGAAGAATCTAAAATCTAAAAAATATTCTGCTTCTGGAGTGTGGTAACAGCTGAGTATAGAAATTTGCCCACCTGAACTCGCTCCTTCAGACAGCAGACACATAGATAAAATGAAAGCAAGACAAAAAGAAAGAGAGACACGAAGGAGAAAGAATTGTATTTAATTGCCCTTCACAGGAAAGGAAGACCTGGACCTGGACACGGACCTGGAAGACCGTGTGTGTGTGTATGTGTTTGTTTGCACGGGACAAGGGCTGGTGCTACAAGGATGAAAAAATAAAAAAAAAGTAAATAAATAAAGTCACATTTCAGACTGTGTCCTACCTCTTCATCCTCCAGGCTCGTCAGGTCCCAGGTATGTTTCAGACACATCTGTCGTCTTTTCCAGTGCTCAAGGAAACAGGCAGCTACAAGAGGATGTACACAAGAAACTTTCCAGTAAAAATGTATTTCATTAAAAATGTACATCTTAAACAGCCTGAAAAAAGAGCTACTCTGTATAAAAATGTTTTAAAAAGAGAGAGAAAGGGTAGACGCCCTAGACCTGAGAAATCTGGAGGGACAGAAATTATGGTCTGCTTGTCTGATTCCAGTCCACATGATACGATTATATGTTTTAAAAGGAGACTAACTGCTGGAAATTGGAAAAATATAGTTAATACAGCAGCAGAACCCTGTAAACAAAGCTTGTACACTGTTTATATAGATAGATGGATCATTCTGCATTCCATTTACATCAAAACTAGAAACTTTGTGGGTTAGATTCCTGTGCTGCATGAAAGTTTGGGTGAATGGCAAAACTGCAGCGTAGAGCAGCTCTGCACGGTCATCAGGACTAGAAACGTGATATATATATATAGAGAGAGAGAGACAGACCATTTACAGGAATTAATTTGTAATCAGTCATGTTTCCAGCATTTATGTCATAGGAGGACTTAGTGTTCATACTGCGCCATACATTTAATTTATGCAAGATTGTGTCAAATGTAATTAATTTTACAAGATGATTTTCTTCTGCCAACTTGTACCAATCAGTGCGTTTATAATTAAACACAGAAGGACAAACGTGATCAAACCCCAACTCTCATCTTTGCTGCATCATCATCATCATAAAAAGCACATTACCCCACAGAGACATGAAAATAGCAAAGAGGACAGTGGCTCCATTGTCAAACAGGTATGAGGCTCGGGCCAGTGAGCACACAGAACTCAGGCGCCAGTAGTCACACACTCCGTCACACAGTGGACACATGGTGATGTTCAGGTTGTCATTGCAAGTTTCCTGACTGAAAGAGGAGAGACTCATTTCACCACATGCATAGTGATAACACTGTATAAGGTGCCTTTGATAAGCATGCACAAGCGTAAGGATGTCTACCTTGGTACGTTGGCATCCACAGTGAATATACCATACAGGAAGACAATGATGCCCAGCACAGAGGGCGGGATGAGGAGCTGAGTGTAAACACCCAGCCAGGCAAAATACAAGCCAATCTGCTCGCCAAAGTATTTCCTGTTAGAATAAAAGCAATGCATAAACTAGGTGTATGAGTCTGTAGGGTTACATATTCCATTTTTATTCCACTGCTGCTCCCTTTCCAATAAGTGTTTGTTTCATAGCTCTTGAGGATTAACTAAAAGGTCCAAATCTAAAGGGCAGACATTCTTTGTTCCATTTTACTATTAGAGAGCATGAAATGGCATATTAAAAAATATAACTTAATATAACTTAACTGTCGCTCTGATTTGCTCATACACACTCCTTTCCGCTCTGAGGCATGTCTGACCCGATTCCACCATGATACACACAGATGCATTATTCTTACACAGTTTGAGCTAAAATTAAATATAATGCAGGGAACCTTTTTTTTCAAACAGGGAACGAGAATTTCTTTGTTATCAGGGTGAGTGGGGAGAGCTTCAGGTGGTTTGGGAGGGAAATTCATAACTCTTAGTCAGTCTGTAGCATTATTCCATATTATCTATGATGGACAATGAGCCATTGCTATTGGCATAACATGTTATTGTGCAGACTGAGCTAGTTTCAAGGTTGGCTCCTATTATTTTTAGTCCTTCCTAGTAAGAAACAAATCAGAGCCAAAGCACAGATAAATGGAGCTGAGAGCAGATTATTCAAGAGAGTTTGTGTCTCCCTGATTCTAATAAAGTATGTCATAGGTCATTTGACATATACGTGTCATCTTGAGGACTTCCCTTTTGATTTGGAGGTAGCGTCATGCCTTTCTTCATGTTGCCTTTGTTCTCATTTGCCGAGGATATTTCTTTAACTTTACTCTTAACAGACCCCAGGGTCTTTTTCACTGTTCTCCAAAACATTGATAGCAGAAATACTTAGCACTCTCCTACGCACAAGCTCTGCTTTAGACACGATGAGCTTCTATCTTGAATCACGTACACACGTTAGTCTGACTTGCCTGAAATTGGCACACTGACCCTGTGAGAATAATTTCTTTTCGCTTTAATAAATCTGCCGCCATTTCTTGAGCACCTTATTTACCCCATGTTTACCTCTTCATGAAAAGCAAAGCAGTTTTTTGGTGGCTGCAGTATTAGGAGTATTTTACTAAGTGCTCAGTACCTGATCAAGTCCACAGGCTGGTATTTGTGCATCACTCCATAGTTAGCCCATTCTTCATGCAGGAGCTGAGGGAAACCCAAGCACATGATGAGACAGTCAACTACCATTTATTAACTGTGATTTACTCTATATAGAGGACACAGGATATTATAAGAGGGCTATGGTCAATGTTTAATACTTATTCCTTCCAGTCTAGTTGTTGATCTTGACAATGCACAAATGAATTACATTATATTACAGTTCAAACGCTGTCATAGTTCATTTTCATTGTAATTTCTACTTAAACAAAAAAGGACAAATGACATTATCATCTCCTGTTAGTCCTCTGATAGCAGTAGGTTTGTTTGCACACAGTGGTAACATTTGTCAAGTTCACTCAGCCCACCTGTCTGTCATTTCGCTGATCTTTCCGTCCCCTCCTTGTAAATGGCCCCTTAAAAATAGAGACACATTTTAATACCATTATTTTATACACAAACAAAGCTGTCAATTTGAGTTTGGTGTTATATTTTTCCATTAAAATGATTTATGCTCCTCAATTTTTCTCATTTAGCTTAAGAAAAACAACCTGTGCAACATCTTCTGTGGTTAGCTGTAGGTGACAGTTGGATACATTTCAACTCTTATCCAACCTCAGGACAGCATTGTAGGTCCTGAGTTCTCTTCTTGAAAGGGTCAATATTCACACACAAAATAACAATAGTAAAGTCCAACAGCAACACTATAGCAGACTCTGTATCTTAGAGCCTTCCAGCCTCAAGAGGCTAAATCGCTGTTTTTTTCACCAGATATTCAGAACTGAATAAACCTCTTGAGTGAAAGGTGAAACATCTCCAACTTAACTCAAGCAAGTCCAAGTCACCTACAGCTACCACAGAAGATGACTGTGACCTAGAGATGACTGAAAACCTTCACAGATGATCAGTGCAACAAATGCAACATGCAAATAACCTATCCATAGTGATACATTAATGTATCTATGTAACAGTCATGTACAAAACTTGAAAATGAACTTGAGGGGGATTTAAAATATTTTATTGCACTCACATCATGCAGAGGAAAGGCTGAGTCGTAGACACCCCGAGCCAGTAATGAGTTGATACCTTATGACACATAGAATGAACAAAACATAGACACAATTACTTACATGACTGCTGGCATACAACATAAGCAAAGGCTGACAGTACAGTAGCATAAGAACAGCATGAAAAAAAAGTCCAGCCTCACCAGTGGTTTGGCAAGTGTTTCTACAGGAAGTGCGTGAAATAATCTCAGCCACCTAGAAACAAAGAAAGTATGACATAAATGAAGTGTGAGCTGCATAGTATGTAAAAGAAAAAAAATGGAACAAATTCAAAAATTAGACTCACTATTCTGCTGCGTGTTGCATTATCAAATAAGGTTTCCGTTGACTTGATGTTGTAGCTGCAGGAAATGAGAGAGTAGTCTCAGAACAAAAGTGTTAAAAAGACTGTTATGTCCTGATTCTACTGAGGCACATTCCAGTACTTGTTGTTGTTTACTCTTTAACAGATTCATATTTTACAAAATTATAAAAAGAAGATCATAAACCCTTCAGGAAATGAATTCCCAAATGTATGAATCAAGTGAAAGAAGTGTCATTTTTCTTACTACATGCAAACTGACTTATTTTTTGCCACCACTTTAAGAGACTACAGGTTTCAAACAATTCAGCAGGCGTCCTTTTTTGGAAAATATTCCATTTATAGTTTGGTTAAAACCTGCTCCTTAAGAAACACTTGTTTCTCAGTGTCCCCATTTCATACAGAATATTCAATTTCTATTTCAGGAGTAATAACAATAAAAGTTTAGTTTTGAGGCACCATGTTAGGAAGGGGACAAAAGCCTGCATGTGCAGCCAAAGCCACATCCTCAAGTAAGTTTATTACTTCCTTGTGCGCTTGTGAGTGCGGCAGAGCAGGTACTCACAGGTGAAGCTTGTCTCTGATGAAATGATGTTTGAGGGTTTTAAAATGGACGTGTGTCTGCGAGTCTTTGTGGATGTCAAGGTCAGGGACGTCTGGCTGAAATGGCGTGTTGACTTTGGTCACAATGGAATCCCACAGCCCAGCAACGCCAGTCCGCTTCCGCAATTCGCACTTCTGCTCCATTCAAAACACACACAAAAAGTTTTTGATCCAATCTGCTCATTTAGACTGTATTTACACATCCTTCTCCTCTTATCATATGTCTTGGATGAACAACTTGTCAGTCTAAAAATGGTTATTGTGATGTGAATCCAGTTTTCATCTTCTGCAAATTATATCATATGATCAATGACCAGGCTGTGACAATAGTGCTGACCTTTTTCACAGCAACTTTGATCTTCTGCAACTCTGCTTCTCGACTGAGGATTGGCCACGGGATGTGCAGTCGAATAAACCCTCTGCCATTTGACCTCTGCACATAAAAACACAGATGAAAACTCAGAAATGTGAACATGAGACACATAAGACACAATTACTCTTCATTTTGCATTAAAATGCTTCTGCTATTTAATCTGAGTTAGCCATATTAACCTTGTCTAGACCTTATATGTAAATATAAAATGCTGCTTCTTCTTTCAAAGTGGTCATTTTGTATAAAACTCCATTATTTCAAGCCTTCCAATAGCAGACTATAAACAAGGGGCACATATATAAATTACATGTTTTGAATTACAAGTATAATTATCAGTTTTGATCAAATGAAAATTAACAAGTGATTCCACAGCATGTGGCCTATAGTACACATGACATCATGACATCAGTGCAGGGCACAATCAGCACCACCTGCTACTGCTTTAACATTGTGCTGTACCCAAAAAAATTAACCAGCCTGTAGCATTAAAATGATAAATGGATCATTTTATACAAAGAAAAACTAAGAAATGTTCTAGAATCTACAAAATACCATCTCAGAACCATCTCAGAAATCAATAGGTTACTTTTTTAAATCACTGAATATGCCTTTGATTTTTTTTTATTTTCACTCCCTATATGTTACAATATTCTGTGTTTTTTGCAACATTCAAAAAGTCTCAGTGAATTTTAAATGTCTCTTATTTTACCAAATGTACATTATCTTACACCATTGCTCATACTTTTGTTTTAATTTATTTCCATGCAATTTTCTTGTATTTATTTGTGTGAAATAAATGAACTAATAGAAATAAAAATAGCTGCAAAACGATAAACAGGCTCTTTCAAGCAATAGCCTACTCTAAGATCTGACAAAGGGATCATTTGTGTGTATACAGCAGCAGTGCAGGGGTGGGCGGAGACTGCTGAACAACCTGATTCTTGAGCAGTAGGATTCACCTCTGAAAATTCTCATGGGATCTTCTTTGTATTTTCACTATTACTCCAACCTGTTTGCAGCCATCGCACTTTACTAGATCAATCTACTCTCGCCTCCATCTGTGATGATATAAAACAAATCACTCATGTGTGGAGTGTGAGTTGTGTGGAGCTGACTTTAACAAGAGCACGGACCTTTTCTCCAACTGAAGGGAACAGTCCAGAGTGTTTGGCAGACATCCAGCCAGAGGATTTCAGTCACTTAATGTTGACTGTGACCCATAACTGTCGATAACAAGTGTGCAGCAGCAGAGCACTAAAAAAAAACTATCTAAGTAAAAGTTGATGCCCACCTCTTTGTCATGCTCTATCTGCAGTCCGGCCTCCAGGAGTCCTGCCTCAAACTCCTCCCTCATCAAAGCCTTTTCTTCCTCAGTCAGCTTTGACTCCTCCACGTCGGCTGCAGGTGTTCTTGCCTCCCCAGACTCCGCCTCTGTCTCCCATTGGCTTGGTATGACTATTGGAACACTCCCATTAGATGTGATTGAGAGGCGGTGCTTTGATGTTCTCCTTTTCTTGTATTTGTAGCAGAGGACATAGTCCACTTTTCTCTTGCCATCAGCGAAAAATAGCCCGGGGCCTAAATCAATGCCTGACTCCTGAAAAACAAACACACGGGTGATTAACGAACAAAGAGCTGAGGATACATAAACATGACAAAAGCTCCATGTGTGTCAGGAGGGAGGGACCGTACTGGCGGCAGGGGATCCGGGGGATCAGTGGGGTTGTTGGGGCCTCCATTGGCGGCGTCAAGCCCGAGCCCGGACAACGATCGGGCCAAAGACACAAGCTTCACTGAGTGAATTGACGACGACTCACTCATTTCTGTGGTGACAGGTATACACCCTTTTCCGTTTCATCCCTCTGTTGAAACAATAAAAGAAGAATTCAGTATCTAGAGACTGGAACAAAAAGCAGTGTTGACTGTTGACAACAGTCGCTCTTGGCAGTATTAAACTGTTTTTACACACTGGTCCAAAGGGTAACTAAACCTCCTCCTCCTCCTCCTCTGAAGCTGACCCTGCCTGGTTTTGAAAAATGCCAAGAAGTGGGCTGAGATCTGAGAGAGGAAGGGAGGCTGGGTGGGAAGCGGTGCAGGGAGTGTGGTCTGGTAGAGAACTCTGACACCAGCTGTGTGAGGTGCTCAGTGAGACAAACATTCAATCATTCACACCAGGCTTCAAGTAATGGAGAGAGAAAGATAACAAAGCGACAGGTCCAGGATTTACGAAAGGCGGATGAGTCAGTGAGTTTAGCACTGTTTGGACAAGAGGGTGATGAAAGCGTGTACCATTGACACAAGCACAGTCTAAGAAAGCCAGTGGAAATGCAGCTGAATGCAACACTGCACCTGCTGCTCCAATCCTCTGGTCAGTCTCATGCTTCATTGTTCCCTTACTGGTGAACAAGACACCAAGATACTTGAACTCCTTCACATGGAACAAGGACTCGTGCCCCACCTGGAGTAGCCAATCGATTGGATTCCTACTGAGAACTATGGCCTCAGATTTAGAGGTGCTGATCCTCATCTCTGCCGCTTCACACTGAGCTGCGAACCGATCCAGTGACCGGTTTAGATAAGGCCGACGATGCCGTCAGGACCACATCATCCGCAAAAAGCAGTGACTTGATTATCACCACTTCTGAGGAGTTCATATTTAAATAAACCAGAAATGTATTCAGTTTTAGGTTGAGACCCAGCTGGTGAGCCACAGTAGATATAATGTGTGAAAACTCAAAACAGAGTCTGTTTTAGGATGACAGACCAAATCTAAGCCAAAGTTAAGCTATCTCATCTGCTTTTTTTTTACCCAATGGAGTCTGTGGTCAGATTAAGCTCTCGCTGCAATCCAAGCGGCACAGTTTACAATCTGTTGAGGTAATTTGGGCTCTAGATTCATTCTTTAGAGGTGAAATGAAGCACATCATGTGTGTCACCAGACGTACAAACAATACTGATCACACTGAAGAACAGAAAATGCCAGAGATCATTTTCTCCCTCTTTCTCTCTTTCTTTCTGCGTGGGTGTGAGTGTGTATGATTGGTTGCAGGTGTACATGACTGACTGACTGACTGGTCCTGCACAGGAGTCTCTTTATTCTCATAGCAATCTGCTTTTTCCTTAGGTGTGGTCATCATGGTTGGGGTCATCTGGGATCACTCCTGGTCGGGGTTGTCCAGGGTCTGATCTGAGAGGTCCTTATAGAGAAGTCAATGTCCATGAAGTGACCTATATATGTATATGTGTTTGTGTACGTTTAGTGATCTTTGTTTAAATGTTGTAGTCGTCTTTTCTAAGACAATGATTTGGAGCATGCTAGTTAACCACAACACTTCTTTTAGCTTCAATCTTTAAGGGTCACCACAGCATCTGCCTCTATCTCGTCCTCTCTCTTGTTTCCACTTCTGTTTCATCAACTGTCCCCATGTCCTCCTTCACAACCTTCTCTTCCTCTTTTCCTCCTGCCCAGCAGCTCTATCCTTAACTTCCTTTGTCCGATATAATCACTATCCCTCCTGTGCATACGACCAAACTATCTGAACCTTGACTCTTACTTTATTTCCAAACTGTTCAACCTAAGCTGTCCCTCGTTATACTGATTTATAATCCTGTCCATCCTGGTCACCCTCACCAAAGATCACAGCATCTTCAGCTCTGCCACCTCCAACTCTGCCTCCTGTCTTTAGACAGTGCCACTGTCTCCAAGCCTTACATCACAGCAGGTCTCACTACTGTCCTGTAGACCTTCCCTTTCCCTTTTACTTTTCCTGCTATCGCACACGTCTACACCCACTCCACGGTGCCTGCACTCTCTTCCTCACCTCTCTTGTTCACTGTCCATTGATTGGAACGGTTGTCCCCAGGCATTTAAACTCTACTCCCTGCATCTTCCCGTACCACCTGTCTCACTGTTATTCACTCCCATGTATTCTGTCTTGCTCCTACTGACCGTCATTCCTCTTCTCTCCAGTGCAGACCTCCACCTCTCCAGTCTCTCTTCCACCTGTCCCTCCTCTCACTATAGATTACATTATCATCTGCAAACAGCGTAGTCCATGGAGACTCCTGCCTGACCTCATCCATCACCACCGCAAACAAGAAGGGGCTCAGAGCTGCTCCCTGATGTAATCCCACCTTCACACCTTGTCACTTTATTATTCTTCTTTATTTATATTCAGTGGTGATCCTGAATGGAGGCATGCTCCGTTTGCTTCTTTTACAGTTAATTAAAGTTCACGCCTGCACTTCTTCTGCAGTTCAGCATGTAAAGTCACCTTGAGCCCTGCAAGCCATTTTGCTGTTAATTAAACAGCTCCATAAAGCTGCACACAGGTTGTTTCTTAGGACTTATGAAAGGTTTTCTTCTGAGATGTCTGTGCTTCTCAGAGGAGAGTGAGAATGCACTATAAAAATAACTCTAAAATAAAATACCTACTGTTTATGGTCTATATTACATGATCTTAAAATACAGGTATTACCTTTCATTTCAGATAGTACCTGCTTTATTTTCTGGGGTCTTTAATGTTACATGAAGCATACTTACATGTGTTAGAAACAATGAAATTATGCCATAACACAAACAATTAGGTTTAATATTAAAGAAATAATAATTGTGTTGATTCCATGTTTTTTTTTAAATCAATATATAATATTTAATGTATACTATTTGGTGTTTTTCCCAAATAATAAATATGCTAATTATCAATGCAACAGTCAACGTCATTACAGATAACTATATATATGTATTTTATTCACAGAGAGAAACTTGCAGGTAAAACAACATTAAGAGAAAAATAATGAGATATTAAAAAGGGGGAGTGAGTTAATTGTTCTTTAAGTAAAAGGTAGACTGTTACTCTGAGACTGAGGCTGCCCATTTCTTTATTAGTGTTTGGGACAAAAAAAGGATGCTGAGTGTATAGCTATCATTTCAGGTAAGATTGGTAATTAAAAGGGATTCATTTGAAGATGAATTGGAACCTAATGTGACAGTGCAGTGTAATGTGAGACGTACATTTTTTTATTTATTTTATTTTTTTTACATTCAATGAGGCAGTAAATGTTTAGGTATCTCCTGCCATTAGGGAAAACATTATGGGTAACCAGGCACAGAAGCAAAGGTTTGAACAACTGAAAGAGTGAAGGGATTGCAACAATGGAACAGCGTTTTTCCAGCAACGCTAACAAAAAAAGCCCCGAGGCATGCAACAGTGATCAACAGTGACCGATGATCCAACAACAGAAAAAGGCATTTGACAGTCACTCCAGTTACACATGTGCCCAGACATCCACCATAATCCCAGTTAATTATGTGTCAGCAAACAGAGCAGAGAGGGAAATTGCAACTATGCCAATTAAGTCTAAGGTCAGTTTTATTAATACAGTACATTTGGACCAAGTGATATTTATATTGGTGGTCGCCAAGGTTTTGGCTTGTAGTCTCTCTTTTGTTATGGACTTTTTATAGACAGAGAGAGAGAACTTAGTTGATTGTTAGTGCCTTTTAAAGATGATAACATTAGTTAGTATAACAATAAATATTATTTATAAAGCTTCACTGTGTAACATCTGTTACCAAAATACTGCTAGTGTCACTACCTGAACAGGAGACTCATCCACAGTCCAAACATTCTCTTCCAACATTCGTTTTAGTATCTCTCTGTCTCACTTGTGTTTCGGAGAACCAGGGTAAATTTGTTAACCCAAAGTTCCCTCCCAGCATTTGTTTCATGTCACTCATGTTTCAGAGAACCAAGTTTGATTCCTCAACTTAAAGTTCTCTTCCAACATGTTTTACCTCACTCATGTATCAAAGAACTGAGGATAACTCCTTAAGTAAAGATCACTGTTTCTCACTTTACTCATCAGTTATTATGTAAAATGCATCATTCTGTGATCAGTCCATTATAATGTCAGTAATAGACACTGCCTGCATCTTTTTTTCTTTTTCTTATTCACTAACTCAGTCTTTACATGAGTTGACTACAACCATTGTACAGAGACAACTTGCACAGGTGTCAAACTCGCAGCCCGAGGGCCACATTCTTCCCAGGATCTACCTTAACACTCTCACACATGTCACTCAATTAAGAAAAAACAAATAAAGGCTTCTTGTCTAGATCTTGTCTCTACCTTTTTATTATGTGACTCTTGTCAGTCAGCAAATAACTTTTTCCGGTGTTTTCTGACATGTTCCTTTATGACAATGATGATTTAGGTGAACGCCAACCCTCTGTGAATAAACCTTTTTTTCCTGGAGCTTATAAAAGGTCACTGGTTTGAAGACAGAGCCTTTCTGTGTGGAATTTGCATGTTCTCCCCACATGCACATTGTTTTTTATGGGTTCTCCAGTTCCCTCCCACAATTAAAGGACATGCAAAGTGTAACTGGACACTCTAAATTGACTATAGGTGTGAACATGAGAGTGTGTTATTTTTCTTGTAATCCTGGCAAATGTATACATTGAGCTTATCAGTAAAACAAAAGAAGTTCATAGGAGTCTGGGCTGAGCAATAAATCAATAACAATTTATATTGTTCTTCAATTGCTACAGAGGTTTCATTGAGGTCATGTTTATGTATTGCACATAACACACTTTGAGGTATAGTATAGGCTCAAAATGTGACATTTATATAATAATATAGACTTATTTGAAAATGTTTGTTGTTATAACTTATTTAATAACTGTATTGTCCAGCCCCTTATTTTCTTCTTCTGTTTTATTACATTTTTAGTGTTACTTTTTTTTTGGTATATTTAATATTTCTTGTGCATCCTCCATGCTCGTTCACTCTGCAGACACAAGTGCGCAAATGAGTCCAAGTGTGCGTCTGATCGCGGGGCTTAAAAGCCTGTAAGCTTTGTGACAGCTCAGCAGCAGAGGCTGGGTGGTCAACTGCACCCACAGCAACGTTAAAGGGGCAGAGGGCAGCAGGGGAGTGAGTGAGGGATCTAATACTGTCTCTCCTGGAATACAGCAGATTATGCACTGCTAATTTTAACATCTACTCACCCCCCTTTCTCCTTTCCATACTGTCATAACAGGAACGTACATCTCAAACAAATACACATACAAACATTTTACATTTCAATTCTGGGAATTATCAAACAGTTTCACACCAAACCAGTTAAAATTTCGTTGAAATGCAGCTTAGACAGATCAACAAAACCATCGCGTAGTTTCCATTCTGACTGATTAATCCCCCAGGCAGTTTACTGATCTGCTTATTCGACAAAATGTGTTTAATTGAATTCTCATGAGCTTAGAAGTTGTGTTGACGCAGAAATAAGAAAAACAGCACAGTGTTATAATGGAGATGCAACCGCCCTGAGATTTAAATGCCGACAGCGGGGGGTAAAGGTCAAGCTTTGTTTATAGATTATTGGAAACACAACACCAGCAGCGCCACCTCAAACAGGATAAATGAGTGCGCAACAGCCGCTGAAACAACCAACGTACGCGTCCAAAGCAGCAGGTGATATGAACAGTGACAACCAGAGTGATTCGGAGGAATGGATTGTTTTAAAATATATTTCTCGGTAAAGAAAAGTGAGTAAAGTGGACTCACCAGAGCGCGTGGAGGATCAGTTCTTTCTTGTTATGGAAATGGATGATTAGACGCGCGAGGTGCGCAGCCTGGTGAAGGTTGAGATGAGAGACAATCCGCGCGCGTTCCCGGAACCCCTGGATTAAATGCGCTCAAACGCGCAAACACACACACGCGCGCGCGCTGGATAATTCCATGACCGTTTCACACTGGAGGAAAAGAAGGTGTGATGCGTATTATAGCTCCTGCAAAAGGTGTGTGTGTGTGTGTGTGTGCGTGCGTGCGTGTGTGTGTGTGTGTGTGTGCGTGTGTGTGTGCACCTGTTATTCCTTATGCTGTGGGGACCTAAATCTGTTCCACAGTCACATTATGTGGACCTGTCTTTCTTATGGGGACAAAATATGTCCCAATAATGTAAATGAATCCATTTTAAGGTGAAGACATGTTTTAAAGTTAGGCCGAGGTTAGGGTTAGGTTAAGGTTAGGGTCAGGGTCAGGGTTAAGGTTAGGGCACTAGTAATTATGGTTACGGTTGTGGAATGGGAGTCAAAGCAATGTCTTCTGAAGCCATGGAAACCAGTGTGTATATGTGTACACCCAAACTTGTTTGTATATCTTAGTGAGGACACATCATAGACATACTGTAATTAATTCATTCAACTTCTTACTCTAAGCTAAACCCAATTCTAACCCTAACCCTTAAACCAGGTTTTAACCCTGAAAAAGCCCTTTATGTTTGTGGACACCAGAGAAAATGTCCACACAAAGAAAGATATGTATGTTTTCTTGCTTTCACAAACGCAGAGACATAAATACATGTGTGTGTTTTCTCATTTGTGAGGAGCAAAGAAACGTACAAACTATATGGGATTGAAGACAGTTTTGGAAACTGAGGTAATTTTGTCTAGTCCTTAAAACTTTATATACAGATATACATTAAACATCAAACAAAATACACACATGAAAAAGTGCTCAATTAAAATTTAAATCAAATGTGCACTGCATCACCGATGCCAAAGATATTCTGTGCAAATATACAGCATTTGTGCAAATGGCAAGTGACTCTGCATTGTTTTTGAGATTAAGTAACTGTTTGGTAAAATGTCCTTAGAGCAGATACATGTGATTGGTTGATGAAAAGATAATAAAACAGATCAATATTTTTATTACTGCTTATTTGGTCCTCACAAAACAAATCATGACTGTAGCTGCAGGGTTAAATCACATATCAGCTTGATCATTACTTCACTGCTTGTCTATGTGTTTTACAATTGGCTCTTAACTTTTAAGGTCTCCATTGGTTTGGCACGTTCCTCGAGATCTCCTGATGAAAGCCTGTTCACTTTTCCTTGCTCAAGACAAAATGTCCCAGGGTGCCTGGGACATTTACCATCTCTCTCTCATCTAAATTCACTTTTGAAATAATACTTTCACAGAATATCTAATATTTTAATGCTTCTTTTATTTATTTTATTTTATTTACAGTTCATTTTTAACAGTTGTATTTTTTTTTTTTTTACTGTTTTTCTTGATTTGTCATTTGGGAAGGTAAAATTATGGTAATACTAGTGAACTTCTAATGCAATTTCTGGGTAACAGTGTAATAATAAAGAGATTATAATAAATTAGTACAATTTTATTTCCATAGCAATATCCAGGAAATAGCTTAGTAATAAGATTTATAGGTGACCATCAGTAGAATACATTCACATGAAAATATTTGTGAATCAAAATTGGCAATTACCAAATTATAAAGTTGAAATTCATGCTCCCTTATGTCCCACACACATTTTCCTTTGTCATTACAAAACTATTCATTGGTGATTAGCTGTAGAAACAAGATGGTATTACCATAATAATTATTACCTATTACAAAATGTTTTTCTTACTGTAAGGTTATTTGTATTCCATTGTTTTACAGCTATTCGGAAGCTTTGTTAAAAACCTAAACTTACATAAAGGTTACTTGAATCACTCAAATATCTCAACAACATACATCAGTGCCTAGAAACACATTCATTTCAATAGTAATATCCAAAACACAGGCAAATAAGTAGTGCTTTATTGTCATTTGTATTGCTTTGTGTTGTTATATGGGTACATTTAAAGGTTATAATCTGTATAAAGTGTCCCTCTAGGTGCAGTGTTTGGACAGACAGTCACATGCAATGACTGACAGGACAGTGTGGTGGCTCTGAGTGCCATTGGCACACAGGACAGGAACGCTGAGAGGCTCCGTCTCCACAGCAGAACAGCACACACACTCCTGCTCCACAGCAGCTCTCTCCAGGGAATACATGGACTTGCTGTGGCATTTGCCCTGTCACACAGACAGACAGCCACACGACACAGGAGGACAGAGGGACAGCGCCACAGGGAGTGAGAGAGACACAGAGAGTGATGGATATTGCAGGATATTGTTTTGATTTCATTGAACTTCAGTGGCTAATCCTAGAGGGGAAAATCTATTAATCATCCTTAATAGTGTGTGTGTAGTGTCTCACCTCACAGTAGTGCATTTCTATCTGGTTCTTGGACTGGCAATCATCCACTCTGATGTAGTTCAGAGTTCCCAACGTCTTCCTACACTGTGGCTCCGTGCCTTCACATATTCATCCACTCATGTTAAAATCAGGGCACTGACATAATTCAGTGGTGTACTACAACATACAGCAGAGGATACAGCTCTACTTACACATCTCACAGCATGTTGTTCCAATCTGACTGACTTTCCCCTAAAAAGAAAAGGAGAAAATCTTTCAAAAATGACTGACAGTATCTGAGAAGTAGGTGTGGAAGTGATGGGCGATGCATTAAGGGCAGCTTGTGTTTTTGTGTTCTTACGCCTTCGTCCACGCAGGCTTGCTGGTCGAAAGGTGGACAGGTGGTCACTCTGGTCTGCAGTACAAGATCTCCTTTACTGTTTACACCACAGGTATAAAAGTTGCAGCCCTCCTCATGAGTGGTGTTCACCTGGAGGCAGAGAAACACTCATACTGTATATAGTATCATTGGTGGTTACACTACAGTAACACTACTATACTACACCTAACTATACCAGTTTACTAAACTATACTATTGTGTACTAGACTCTGTAAACTGTACTATACTAATGTGTAAATGTATGCTACATTTCAGTATGTCCATTGTAAATGACTGAAACTTTCTAAGTGAGGAGTTGTTGGTGAAAAATCACTGACCTGCAGACTGATCACTTCTCCATTTGGCTTTGAAATGAAGCAGGCACTGGCAACACAGCGGCCACAGCAAGCATCCTCCTCCTTCTGCATCACGTATCCCTAAGAAATGTTGTGGTTAATACTGCATGTTAGTTAATGTATGAAGATGCCAGAACTAAAGAAAGTAAAGATTTATTTATTTACCTCTGAATATACAGAATCACAGAAAATGATGTGGTCACAAATTTAATGATGAAAAGGGTGAAAATGCAGAGTATTAGATAATCTTTGATGAAAATAATACATAATTGAGCTTAATGGTTAGTCATGATGATGGTGATGATGGTCTGATGGTTACCATGGGGCAAGCGGGACAGCTGATTCTCTTGCAGGACAGTCTGTATTTCCTCACTGCACCATCTTCCACTGAGCACTCACAGTGTGTGCATACATCCAGCATCAGCCTCTCACCGGCCTGTGCAAACACACACATCCAGGTGCACCACTGAAAAGTGAAATTCCAACAGTTCTCATACAAAAGTACTGCTCTGCTTTGTGACTTACTCCTATCACAGTGTTGTTGAGGACACAAACATCCATAGGAGCTGCAGGAAGAAGAGCAGAAATCATTTTAATGCCATTTACTAAACAGAATATCAAACAGGGGGTGTGGTGGTTAGCAGTGGTGGTTTGCTGCAAGAGGTCCCTGGTTCACGACCCGGTTGGAACAAGGGCCCTTCTGCATGGAGTTTGCATGTTCTCCCCATGTGTGGGTTTTCACCGGGTACTCCGGCTTCCTCCCACAGTCCAAAAACATGCAGATTTGGGGACTAGGCTAATTGGACACTATAAACTTCACACCATGAATGCGAGCGAGAATGAATGTCTGTCTCTATGTGGCCAGGGACAACATAGTGAAACTAAGATGGGAGTGCCCTCTGCTGGACACTTTCTGCACCTACAATTTGCTCTATGAAGAGTGAGTCAACCATTTCTTTCAATACATTTCTTTATGCTGTCATAATGTTCATTTAGGTATATTAATTCATTCATATTATTCAAGGGTCTATAAAGCTACAGTTAATGTCAGTAATAACTTAACTGACAGTTTAAACATTAAAAGCTTTAAGTAACTGTGAATGCTTTTCATTATTTAACATTTATTAAAGGTTTCTGTGTCTGTCTCTGTTAAGCATCACTTTACCTTAATTAATGTTCCTTATGATCCTTATTGTGAAGTGTAAAACACCCTTAACTATGACTTCAAGACTGTATGGGAGTACAGAATAAGCATTACCTAACTATAATCAGGCCTTTATTAACTATTCCCCCTCTTTATAAATGTTCCTTGTGACCCTTATTGTAAAGTAGGAAACGTGTTTCATAATTGTTAAGTATCTGTGTGGTTGTTTAAGGCTCACAGGTTAACAATATTCCCAATAGCAGTTTACAGTAATTACAGTTTTAACATTACTAGTAGCTTGAATAACATTGTGAAATGTTTAGTTAAAAAATTAGTTAAATGCTATTTTTTACAGCATTTACAAATGATTGTACTCTAATTGTAATTTAAATAAAAAATAACCCCTCATCCACTCTTTAAAGGACCAGAGTGTAATTATGATGTTTTGTTGGCATAAATTGAATACACTACTCATAAATGTTTATATAAGTGTATAATCACTTTAAAACAAGTGGTTTGGGGTTTTTTTCTTCTTATATAAGCTTTTATATGTACCATAGAAAAGGACCTTGACTTGTGGAGGCTGCTATCTTGCACCGCAGCCATGTTTCTACAGCAGCCAATCTCACCAAATTAAGCTACATGTTTTAACACTGGTAAGTAGGGCTGAGAAGATGACAATTATCTGGCTAATCATTGCAGCTATATAGGTAAGGGAACATAATATAGATCATAAAGTGCTGTCCCTTCCTCTTTAAATCATTTGCAGGGGTGTCAAGCTCAAATGAGTGTGGGGGGCAATGAGCTGCTATTCTGGTCCAGTCTAGAGAAAAAAACAGTTGGGAAAAACAATAGTGGCAGAGCTTAAAATTATAACGCAATATTCCATCATGATGTAGCAATTAAGATATTCATGTTCATAGTTCATAGAAATGTTTATGATGCAAAATAAATCTGTTAAATAAATCTGCTTATCCAGTAATGTAATTTAATGCTGAATGTAATACATTTATTAATGTGATAATTGTAAACAAATGTTTATTAGTATTACTATAATTATTAGTATTAAAAAATATTATACTATATAAGTACTATATTCTTTCTATACTTTCTATACTATACCTAAAGGAAGAGGAGGTCACAATTACAGTATAACATGATATTCAGGGATGGGTTGCATGTATTGGAATAGAGAGCCACACTCCTGCAAGCTTTCCTACCTCACAGAACCAGTGTGCATTATCAGATGGTATGGCTGCCTTTGTGTTTTCTGCTTCATGTAATTTTGTATGGCTGCATGTGTAAGTTTTTACCACAGTGGCAGCGGGGGCAGCAGTCACTGGTGTCACAGCGTAATTCAGTCCCCAGTGAGCAGGACGGAGTGTCCACGGCAGAGCAGCTGATGTTTGTTGCGGATATGAACACTTCGTCTTTTAGTCTCACACACTCGTGTAGCACGCACTTATCATGTGAAGACTGCCACACCTCACCCACCTACAAACAAAAAAAACACTATTATTGTATTAAAAAAACACATTAAAGATATATGCTGTGATCTATGGCACTCAGAGCGTGGAATTTCCAAGGTCATGGGGTGTTCCTTACACTCGGATTTTCAAAACAAAGCAATCTCACATACTAGTTAGATTGCAAGTTGGTTACCTTATACGAACACTGCTAGTTTTAACGTTGCAGTATTTCTGATGAAAAAGTTGACTCTAAACACTGTAGTACATATGGGCCTGTAGTGCTGTAGTGCTGCAATACCATAACCAGAGAAGAGGACATGTGCATACAGCATGTGTGCTGTGTACAAACATCTTTTTAAACTTTATCAACTTTATATATGTATTAATTACATTGTGTACAATCACAGAGACAGAGACAGAATGAAGAAAGACAGGGAAAGAAAATAAAAGTTATTATAAAGCGACATAATAGGAAGATGACAATGACGAAGATAAGCAACAACGCGAGAGAGAGGTGAGATTACGACAATCATTTATGGGGGTCAGTTATATATTGGTTGTCTACACTAAAACAGTGGTGTTTGGAGATTTTCTCACTCCAGAACCCATTTTCGTTGTTACGCTGTTTGCAGGTGCAAAAAGCAATGTAGAGCTTTGTTGTCGCCCGGTATTGCTAACAATGGTTATCCTGGGTCCATTTTTTTTCCCACTCTGGAATGCCATGGACTTGAAAGTGATGTCACTCCAACAGAGTTGGAGAGTCCATGTAAATGGAAAGAGCAATAGACGGAATAAATTACATGGAGAATAACTGAATAGGTAAGTTTACTATGTATGGTTATACAATTCAGCTTTGACAAGTAAAGGAAATTAATAATTCCTAGAATAACTTGCATAATAATTATATGGGTTTGTATAGATTCCCCTTCACACATACACGTCTGAGATTTCCTCCAATCAGCATGTCTCCTCGCATCTCTCCCTTTGATTCCACACAGCTGGTTGGAGTGCACTTCCCACAGCACTGCTCTTTTGATGGAGTGTATATGGAGCCCTTTAAAGCATATAAATATATGTAAGAATCAAAGAATCCAGACGCATCATAAGGCAACAGTCTTCGCTGTGTGTCTGTGTGTCTGTGTGTGTGTGTCTGACCCGAGGACATGACCGATCGCAGACAGGCGGGGTGCACTGAGCGATGTGCAGCATTGTTTCTTTGTCCTGGAGCTGGGAGCAGCTGCAATTGTCACATCCCTCCTTCCACTCACTACCCACTGGGTGGACCACCCCACCCACCACGCACACCTGGAGACATGCAAATCAATAGAAACAGGAAAGCTTGAAGAGAAATGGAAATGTGCTCAGTGAACGTTAACCACACTCACCTTGTCTGGCAGGCAGCTGGTCTCTGTGCAGCCACAGTCATTGGTCGAGGAGGACGTTATGAACCCTAAAGGACAGGTGCGGGTGGAGTTGGTGCAGCTGCACACACACTCAAACACATCACAGCACTTAGTCTTTTTTAATGACAGTTGGCGATGGGCGGGGCAAGCCGGGGGAGCTTGAAGAGCGCACTCTTCCTTTTTGCAGACTGCGTTGAAATAAGAAAAAATATGTCAAAAAAGTCATAAGGATGTGCATTATTTCTTTTTTTTTTTTTCTTTACATCATAAAGAATGAATAAACTGCCTACCGCACTCATGTATGGGCTGACATTCGCCGGGGTTTTTCAGAACCACAGTCTGACCATCCTCACAGCGCGGTGCCTCAGGCAGCTCACAGTTCACTCGATCACACACTGTAAAGTCACAGAGTGATACGGTCTGTTGTCGCTGGGCACAATGTTGAAATTTCTCATGAAAAGTGAGCAATAAAAAAGTCCACATGCCTCCATTTATCTTATATGAGGATGAAAAAAAGTAGTAAGGTAATTAATGGAGTAAACACACTGTGTCTATCAGTGTGTTTACTCCATGTATTACCCATAAATTACCCATGTTTCTATCTGGGTATCATCACATGTGTCTCATGTGTCACACAGTGCATATACACTCACATCATACAGTGAGAGCAAAAAAAAGTTTTGTCTGTTCTTTAAAATAATTACTGTATGTAGTGTTTTTTTTTTGTTTTGTTTTTTTTTTACATACCACACTTATACTGCGGGCAGCACTTGGATTCTCTATCCTCCTTCAGGATCTCACATGGTCCACACACTGGTGCTGTACACAAACAAACACACAAGCACAACTGACTTATATGCTGCAAAAGTTTCACTAAAACGGACACTTTGAGGAGATGGGGGTGCTCACGTCTGATGTCATTGCAGGGCCGGGCAGTGCAATTGATGCGTTGTTGGTCCAAACACATGCAAATCAAACATGGGTTCTCATCTGGTACCCAACTCTGCATATACTGTACAAGCAAAAAAAAACAAATATTATATTTGTTTCTGCATTTGGTTAGTATAGAAATAAACACCAGAGGGAGCTCACAGCAAACATTGTATGGTGAAAACTTTGGCTGCTACATTATAATCTATGATCAAGTGTATAGTTATATATATAGTTGTTTTTTTGTTTTTTGTTATGGTGGTTGTTTTTCTCACCCTAAACTTGCGTCCACGGTGGTCGACACATTGCCTACAAGCTTCTGGTAACACACACTGTCCGTGATGCAAAATTGTCCCTCCAGTACAGAAACAGCCCTCAGTGGGCGTGTCCATGCAGGATGAGTTGTTACCCCTGGCAACGGAAAAGTCACCCCGCAATGTCTGAATGCTGCCACAGTCCTCCACACAGCCTGTACGACATGCGTCATATTCCATGGAGCTTGGGCATGATAATGCTAAAGAAAACACAGAAAGAGGCACAGGTTTAAATTTGGGCTCAGACAGGGTCCAAATATAGAAAAAGAACAAATTGACACTGCATAAGAAAGTGACTCACGGCAGAGGTGAGGACTCCTCCAGTTCACACATATTCCTCTCTGTCTGCACAGGCGTGCATAGGCAGAGATGAGCTCACACACATCTGCCTCCTCACACACTTGCTCCTCACACTTGGAGAGGAACACCTGAACGGGGATGTGAGTGTGGCACTGTTCAAACACCTCTAAACGCAGGGCCTGACATCCCATAGCTACAGCAGATGAGCATGCCAGCCTCCGTTTTGGAAGACAAACACTGCCATCCACGGCCACGGTCCAGTCTGAGACGAAGGCTGGTTGGTCTGTGGTTGTACTGCCGTTACGTAAAGAGAGGACATTAACCTGCTCTTCTCCACATGCACCTGCAGAAAGGCAAACAGTAAGGCCTCACAAGGAAGAATGTTCCACTGTCAAATGACGTTTTTCTCTAATATTATTGATTTACTCAGTAGTTATGGCACAATACTGATATCACAAACTCAAGTATTTACTAATACCCATCATAGTATGATATTGTCATTTTAGACTTTCTTGTTTGTTTCTTTCTAGTCTTTAATGGCCCTTTGACTGTTACCACTAGTATACTTTCTATTGGATGACAATAATTATCAGTATTGTCATTTGTTTTGCCTTTTTTAATTTTCATTTTAGACAGTGTTGGAATTTATATGGAAATGGAATTCATCCCATTATTTGCACACGTTGTTTAACATCTCGTTCTAAAAAAGACCTCCAACATTATTTGAAACAAAGACATACTGCAATTCTCCAACTGTGTAACAAATATTCTTCTCCATTAACGAGAAATAAACAGCCTGACACATGACTCATTACATTTTTACAGTGTGTATAGTAAAGCATGTGATATACAGTAAATATACAATTTATGGACTGTATCAGATTTTACATTTTCATCTGTCCAATAGCCGATCCAATGAATACCCTCAAGCTCATCCCCATTTATAGTAGTGTGAGGGGCTACAATTTACAAAATGGAAATAATATTACAAAGCAAAATAACATGACATTAATGCATTGCTAGTTTGTGATTTGTTGTAATTTTTGTCCTAAAGAGTCCATCTCTTTGTGTACATGCAGCAGATTATTTACTGTCAGCACCAACACTTAAATGTATACAGTATACTGTTTTCTAATACTGTTTATATGCTGTACAGTGTATATTGGTATTTATTGATTGAGTTCTTGTTTATTTGACACAGAGGTAAATATTTTATTGTATATCATTGTTATTCTTTGTTTGATTTTATATATACTGATGTACTTTTTTTCTTAGTATATCTTACCTTAGTTAATATCCTGGTATATGTATCTTAGCATAGGCTGTGAATCTCTGTTATTTACTGCTTTTAGTTGGAGTTGTCATGAAATAATCAATTTCCCCTGGGGATCATAAAGTATTTCTGATATACTCAGTTTAATGGCTTGCTTTTTAGTCAATGAAAGTGATTCAGCTCTGAAAAGCTCCTGCTGTTTGTTGGGTGAAGAAAACTTCTTGTTGTTTTCCTCCAAAAGATTTCTTGGAGAAAACTGAATGGATTTAGGCAAAAGACTCGAAGGAAGCCGGTTGGCGAAAGATCCGTTTATTCAGGCAAACGAACAAACAGCATCAATACTCAACGTGTCGGCGGTCCTCAAATAAAAATAGCAACTGGAGAGTTTTACTTTCAAGACACCGAAAGGTTTTTGCTCTCCTTTCTTGTCTGATTCTCTTACAGACAAAACTCTACTTTCTTGTGGCAAAGCTCTGTTTTCTTGAGGCAAAACTCTGAATTCTATGAAATGGAATAGCAATTTATATTTCCATTTGGGGGAGTGGTTTCTCAGAGTGTTACCTGTGGCAGTATGTCAGGGAGGTGTAACCAATAGGCGAAAGGTCTGTGGGTGTGGTTAGGGGGGAAACTGTGAGGGTTTGAAGATGGGTGAAAGGACAAAGGATGTATATTCCACATAGCTGAGTGCAGCCAGTGAGCAGCAGGGGTTGTCTGGAAGGAGGTTTGAAGTGTGAAAAGACAAGAAAGGCCTTTATAGTGTACATTCGTTAACACTCAATGAGAACCACCAAAATCTAACAGTTCCAGAAGGAACATGTTGCACATCACACTTTCATTGTATTTACAAATTATGATTGGATCATAATTTGTAAATACATGCTCAGATATACTATTGGAACATTCATATCTGCTTAGTTTTGATAGCATTATCAAATTCCGTTTTCTTAAAGTTCTGTTTAGATGTGTCAGTAATCTTGCCACAGAATCTCTCTCCACAGACAAGACAATAGCAGAATAACTAGGAGCACAGCGAAAAGTAACTGCAAAATACTACATTGTCGCTCATTTTCAGATATTCCGCTTTTTCTGTGAGAGGTTGCCAGTTCCAACCAATTTTGGATATATTTTTTTTTTACTTTTAATTTTAAAAAGGTTCAAATTAAAACAAAGCTGTACAGAGTTTAACCAAATGTATATGTGTATGTAAGTGTCCTTTTAGAATGTATTTTACATACAAAAGCCAAACTAGGGACTGGAGTTTCAAATTTCCTATTTGCTATAAACGCTTTGTGCAGCACATTACGTTCATGCTCTATTTTAAACTGCAATGTCCCTATTAAATAAATAAATTAAATTAAATATAACAAGCAATCTCACAAGTCAGAAATAAAGTAATATTATTGCTTAAGAATAATAAGTAATAAATAACTTCCTGAGTAACGCTCCTTACACAGACTGTAAAGCCCTTTGAGGCAAATTGTGCTTGTGATGTTGGGCTGTATAAATAAAATTGACTTGACTTACACTGCAAAAAAGTGACAGCATTGTTGTGATTGAAGCAAATAAAAGAGGGAGATGGAAAGGGGAAAATTTCTTTTACCACAGAGTCCAGCAGTGTGGCTGGTGGTGGAGGAGCTCAGCAGTGTGATAGTGAACTCGTTGCTCTGTGGAGTGAAAGTTAGGACATAACCATGGTCTGATTTCAGCTGCAGCATCACTCCTCCATAACGCACCAGCTCCAGGCCGTTGTATCTCCACGGCAGCGCAAGCTCCTCCTCATCAATCACTGCCTGCATAAACAAATAAACACACAGAGATGTATTTTGAAAAAGTTTCTTCAATTTTTTCCTACTATTTTAACATTTTATGTTGCCATATCTAGTTGACTGAAGCCTAACTGCCTTCAGTCGAAATGTTCAGGCAACTCATTATAGAGCAATTTAACATCATCTATCAGACAACATTTAAAAACATCTGAAAAACAGACAATGTGCAATCTAAACTATGGAATCTAAACTGCACTATATAGGATAATGTGCAATCCTCAGTGATACTTTACATCAATGATGGTGAATTTACATCAATTGATGATGACTTCTGTATTTAACACATCCTTAATACACACCAGTGTGAACACTTATGAACTTATTAAGACAACTTTAGGTTATTTTTTTCTTGAAATGAAATTATTCTTCACCTTTTTTTATTTAGGCAAACAATAATAACACATTCCCAAAAATGGGGCTCATTTTACTTTCTTGAAAATTTCACAATACAAATAGAATCAACACCTAAGTATTATGTTACAAGCAAATCATGACAGCTTACCGTCATATCGTCCTTTAGCAGCAGCTTATGTGAGCCATGAATCACTTCCATAACTTTCATGCAAACCTGGTAGTAACTCTCTGGGTTCTGACAAGGTCCACTGTGGAGTTTGACCTCTGACCCCTCGCTGATGCCTCTGCTGACAGTGAGAATTGTGTAGGAGCACCGGCCCTCCCCGTCCAGCCTGAGTGCTAAGCCATCAAATCTCACCACATGGTTAGTGGAGCTGCCCATGCACATGCCTTTCAAAACACACATCACAGGCAGGAACATTAGAGCATGTTGATCATGTGGCCCATATATGAATACACTGAAATGCTACATTCACAGTTATCATCATTAACATGGAAGATAATTCATATGATGGAGTATTAGGGCCATTAGGGCCACTTTTGAGATTGAATTTGCAATATTCCAAGAATAAAGTTGTAATATTAGCAGAAAAAGTAACAAAATCTATTATGATCAGCTGTAACATTCAACAAGATGAGGAGCATTTTTTGATGTTATACTTTGGTTTGAGCTTTACAAATAAGGAAATACTTTATCTTTTGTCATATCAGCACCACACTAGCATTAGTATCAGGACTTTTGATACTGATTGTGTGAGAAACTGAGTCTCTTCCAAAGAAGGAATCATACAGAATTGGAGGAAATCCTCTCTTTTGAGGAGGAGGAAACAGATGGTAGTGGTCATTCGCAAGGCTGCCATCGGTTAGATCTGTGTGCTGTTCAAAGAGGTTTTGTAGTTTCTCAAGAAACAACTGATTGATAATTAAGATTTTTGGAACCAGGAGTGAAAATCAGTGAAAAACAGACAAGATAACACATTTGAACTTCCTGATGGAGGCAGCAGTAGATTAACAACTCCTGTGTGCCATAATGTAAAATGGCATTTTGGGTATTTCTGCTTGTACTTTGGTGTGGTTTACAAAGTAACACAAACTTTAGTTTCAAGCTACTGAATGTGTTTCAAGACTGTGTTCATTGCCGCTGGAGCGGTTCACCTTCCCCGTGCATTGCCCGCGCTGTGACCCTCTTTGTCGGACAAGCCCCAATACCACCCCCTCCCCCCCAATATTTCCTTGCACATTTCACAGTATGGACAATAAAAACTGCTGAAACTCCTCAGTGTCTCCGGCTGTGCCTGCATTTGGGTCAGCCTCCCATCGTGTATCTCTGACAGTACGAACTGGCCATAAATGGACACAGCAGGTGTGGACTCGCTCTCAGGGTAAACTTCTAGGGCAACATGACGACAGTCTAAATGTCATCGTGGACTCAGTCCGAGCTCTCCATGTGACTGTCTCACAGCTTGGCGCCCAGATCCACCAGGTCTCATCAGCCCTCACTCCTTCCACTCCTCCACCGTCCACCGCTACTCCCAATCGCCCTCTGCTGCCACAGCCTTGGTCCACCTCCGAGGGAGGACTCTCTCTCACCAGCCCCATTCACCTACGGCTCGGTGGAGCCCATGCAATTAGGTCGATCCCGTCTCACTCCCGCCAAACGTCAACACCGTTTACAGTCAGATCTTTGTTTATATTGTGGTCAATTCGGTCATCTTCGCTTCTCTTGCCCTGTACTGCCAAAAGCCAGGGCTCACCAGTGAAAAGGGGGGTGCTGGTGAGCTATGCTGTTTCCTCTGTCTCTAATTCAATCCCTCAAATGTCTCTCATTGCTTCTCTCATTTGGGAGCACCACTCTATCTTCCTCTCTGCCCTCATTGACTTGATGAAAACTTTTTAGATTTGAATCTGGCTACTCAACACAAAATTCCACTCGTCCCACTATTCACGCCCCAGAATGTCAATGCCTTAGATGGCCGTTTACTGACTCACGTGACACATCAAACCGCTCCGCTCACTCTTATGTTGTCCTGTAATCACCAAGAGACTATCCACTTTTTCGTCATCTCCTCTTCCGACACTTCTTTGGTTTTAGGTTACCTGTGGCTACGCGTCCATATCCCTCACTGTCATTCTCACTGTCTCAAATCCACTCACAACTCTCCGTCCGTTATTGACGCTCCACCCCTGGACCCTCCCGATCTGTACCAGAGAAGTATCATGATCTAAGCGAAGTTTTTAGCAAAAATAAAAAAAAGGTCTCTCATTGCTTCCACATCGCCCTTATGATTGTGCCATTGATTTGCTCCCTGGTTCCCCTCTACCCTCCAGTCATCTATATAACCTCTCTCGTCCCGAATATGAGGCCATTGAAAAGTACATCAATGACTCGCTCGCGTCTCATTTGCTCCTCTCCGTCTCCTGTAGAAGCGGGATTCTTCTTTGTAAAAAAGAAAGATCAATCACTCAGCCCTTGCATAAATTATCATGGTCTGAATAATATCACCATACAGAATGAATAAATACCCACTTCCCCTGATAGACCCTGCAATTTGAACCACTCAATCACGCCACTATTTTGACCAAATTAAATCTCTGTAACGCGTATCACCTCATCTGTATCTGAGAGGGGGATAAATGGAAAACTACGCTCAAAACTTCCATTGGCCATTTCGAGTACTTGGTAATGCCGTTCAGACAGATCCTGCTAAGATTAAGGCAGCAGCTGATTGGCCAATCCCCCTCACAAGTAAGCAATTTCAACGTGAACTTTTACCAGTGCTTCATTGAAGACTACAGTAAGGTGGCGGCTCCTCTCACCCAACTCACCGCACCCAAGGTCCCATTCACCTGGTCCTCCTCTGCTGACGAGTCTTTCTCTCGCCTCAAGTATCTCTTTACTTCTGCCCCAGTACTGCTCCATCCTGGTCCAGTCCTACAATTCATCACGGAGGTGGATGCCTCCGACACTGGTCTCGGGGCTGTCCTCTGTCTTCTCCCAGCGTTTCCCCACTGACCAAAAGCTGTGCCTTCAGAGCTACTATGACTTGGGGAACCAGGGGTTATCAGCAGTGGTCTCAGCCTTCCAGGAATGGCGACACTGGTGTGAGGGGACCCCTCAACCCTTCATAGTTTGGACTGACCACAAGAACTTGGAATACCATCAGTCAGCCAAGAGGCTCAACTCCACCAGACCAGGTGGGCTCTCTTCCTGGGTCGGTTCTCCTTCACCATCACCTACCATCCGGGCTCCCGGAATGTTAAACCTGATGCCCTCTCCCATCAGACCGACCAGGAGAAATCAGACTTAACTCTCCTCCTGCACACAGCTGCCATGATTCAGTGCATCGCTGACCACCATCCTTCTCCTACCCTCAACTACACTCCCAGGCAGCAAGTTTGGCTCTCCTCACGTGATCTCCCCATCCAGGTTGCGTCACATAAGCTGCCCCCCCCCCCCACCCCCATTGGACCTTTTGACATCAACCGCATCATCACATCATCTACCCCTCTGCTAAAACTCCCTCTGTCTTTGAAGGTTCACCCCACATTGCATGTCTCTCTACTCAAGCCAATGTCATCCAGCCCTTTGTGCCAGCCTCCCATCGTGTGTCCCTGACAACACTATCTTAAGGAAAGGTGGAATGATTCACAACAGTGTGCATGTGACATTAGTCGCTCAAAAGACTGTACTTTAAAAAACATTAAAAAAAAGAACAAACCATCCCTTTAGTAAATGGGTAACATATGATACTAGAATATTCAGAGTAGATCTGGTCCTTATGATACATACATGGACATTCCCAGTGGCAGCCACAGGTCTCCTGGACTCGGACAGGTGGGATGTTGTTTCTGCAGGCTGGTGGTTCCAGTCTGTCACAGCTGACTTTGTGATTCTGCACAGTCACTGCCCCACTAGGATGGCACAGAAGAGAATGGCAGCCATCCTCCAGTAGCCACGACTCACCAGGCTGAAACAAACAAACACATGATCCAAATGTTCTCATGGCTGCTCAAGGCTGCTGTGACTGGTTCTTTGAATCTTTAAAGATATTACTCACTTTTCTCTCATTTCCATTGTCGTCGACACACACTCCTGGTGGACCAGCTGAGAATCACAGCACAGAACAGCTCAACTAATGTAAATAATTACCAAGTCAATGTCACTAAAAGCTAAAATCTTATTGAACCTATAATTATCGATCACACTCTACAGTGTGTGTGTATGCACCTCTGCAGATCCGCTCTATGTAACCATGGTCCAGAGTCAGCAACATCCGCAATTGATCCATGCCGTTCAAGTGCAAGGTGTCATATTGGTTGCCATGGCGCCCAAGCACAACAAGCTCATTCCTGTCATAGTGTGGCCCCACACCAATGGGGAACACTGACACACCTGTGAGATGAGATGTGTGTCAATGAAACTTAAAAACACTAAGATGATAGATAGATAGATAGATAGATAGATAGATAGATAGATAGATAGATAGATAGATAGATAGATAGATAGATAGATAGATAGATAGATAGATGTGAGCTTATGTGTCCGTGCTTTACCTGCTGCCAGTGCTTCATTAACTGCCTCTGTCACATCATCAGCTGATTTGTCTGTCACCAGCATCACCACAGCCTTGGCCACACCCACTCTTCCTCCACTGACTGGTGAGATGGACAACTGCACGGCAAATCGCAGCACAGACCCTGTGGACACACCAAACAGTGAGGTAATGTGGTAATGACTTCAGTGTGTGTGTGCGTGCTTGTGTGTGTGTGTGTGTGTCCACTACCGAGTGCAGGAGCAGCACTAGTTCTGCTCTGTATGCTCTCAACCAGGTTCAGCAGGTGTGATTTGCTTTGTTCGTCCTTCCAGGTGAGCTCTGCCTTGTTGGTGACTCCATACTGAACCACACTCACCTGAGTGCTGTTGAGTCCTGCACATATAAAGAAGCAACTGAGCCACTGAATCAATGTAGGGAATGAAGATCATTAGAAAAATATACTGTATGTTTAAATAAATATACTAAAAGAGTTTCACTGTGTGATGTTTAACCAGTTTGTTTAAGACACATTGAACCTCTAATTTGTACACACTGGATCTTTACATTGTATCCATGCATTAAGGTTGTGGGTCAAACCTACCTATGTCAGCGTTCTTGATAAAAGCTTTGACAAATGTTTTCATGTCCTCAAACTGGTTTCCAGATTTCAACAGGAACAACACATCCACAGGCTTCTTACATGGAACTGTGTAAAAACATGTTCAGTAAATAAACAATAGTGTGAGATTTGTGAAAATGAAAGTCGATTGAATAATTAAACTGAGTGTGTCTATCCTCCGTACCTGATGGTGGAAGGCTTGAGAGTGTTGGGGCGACCAGTGGTGTGAGTGTAGGGGAGTGGGGCCAAACTGCAGCCTGTGTGATATTGACTACGAGGGGAACTAGGGTCGTCAGCCTGTTGTAGTCATCCACTATCACTGGGCGGTTAGGGAAGCTATATGGAAAAAGATCAGTCTCACTCACTTTTGGTCCAACTCCAATAGGATACACTCGGGTGTGACTGGTGGTAGATGGAGGGCGTGTCACTGTGTCAGTGGGTGGGTTCTCGGTCACAAGAAAAACAAGCTGAGGAGGGGTGGGGCCTTTTGAATCCTGGGTAGTAATGGTTTTCTCTAAAGTCGTAGTGACAGCCATGCCTGTGTTCGTCTTGCTTCCACCCCTCCAACGAATCTGTCTCAGCTTTTCCAGCAGGAGCTTCCTTTGTCTCCTCACCTCCCACCGACTGATCTCCACAGTGACCGTGACGGAATACTGGATCACAGTGATGCGAATGATCTCCTCCTTTTCTGTTAACTGCGAAACAACTTCGTTCAGGAAGGTGAGTGACTTATTAAAGTTCATCTCACCGACCGAATCAGAGCCCTCCAGTATGAATGTGACATCTTTGAAGGAAAAAGAGGAGGATGGCAAGGTGTTGATAGAAGACAGGGTAGAAGGTGAAGCTGGTGTAGGGGTGTTGGTAAAGTGTAGTGTGGGATTTGGCTGCAGAGGAGGAGTCTGGGTAGTGGTTGTCGTTGCTTGGTGAGCTTTACCCACAGTAGGCTGAGTTTTTGGCACCTCAGGCTCCATCCCCAAGGTGCAGAGATAATCTCTAAGCTCCAACAGACGGTCAGACAGCTCAGCTGTGCTGCTCAGCACATAAGCCCTGTTTTCAGGGTTGGCCTTGGTGATGTCATTAATTTGGCCCATGTCTACACCAGGACCCAGTGCCACAGTCAACGTGGTGATGGATTTCTTGCGGAGCATCTTGACGATGGAGCGAACAGGTCGAGGATTACTACTGGCAGTCAAGATGATCGCGACTCGGCCAGCATTTGGCCGCTTGTTCTTATCGTAGATGTTGATGACCAAATACTTGACAGCCTCGTCCAAAAAAGCTGCATCACCTCCAGTGTAATGAAGTTCACGCACAGTCTTCTTAAACAGCCACTTCTGAACCTGCAGTGACAAACAATAGAGATTACCAAACATATATTTCTTCATCAACATAGGAGGAGCTTGTCTCCTTCTTTTTTTCCCCTTTTTTTTGGGGGGGGGGGGTGTTGGACAATGCCAATTGTTTTTAAAAAAAAGATGGCAAAAATAAGTAAATTTAATTGGTTTATCTCTAGTAAAGAGACAGTTGTGCATGAGAGCCACCATAGTTCCCTGATGCACTTCAGTAAGTGAAGTGTAAGTTGCCTCAACATTACAGTAGATGTCATCAATTCTTACACACTGGATCTTGTACGTACAAACAGCTTAATTCAGCACTGCATACTCTAAATATGTACAAGCATATCACTATGTACAAAATGTTACCTGCAGGTCATATGTTTTCACACCAGAGTGGTAAAGCAGAACTGTGGCCCGCGTGTGAGCCGAGCCCATGCGGAATCGTTCAATCACTCCCAGTATAAACTCTTTGGTTTCCTGGAATTCTTCTTTGCTGAGGGCTGCTGAACCATCCAGTAGGAATGCCAGATCCATGGCACGGTCACATGTGCCCTCTGGCATCAAGGTGGTAAAGGGCAGTGTTGTGAACGTGGCATAAGTGGGCGTGGGTGAGGGAGTAGTGATGGTATTGAGAGAGGTGCAAGCTTCACATGTTAGGGTGTTGTTGTCACAGTGACTAAAACAAAATAAGATTTAAAAATCAGTGATTACCAGTTCTAAATATTTATTTTTGCTGAGTGTTTTCCACTACATTATTACCATATCTTGCAGTACTCTGGGTTATTGTGGTTGAGGATGACCTTGTTGCCGTGGGAGATTCTCTGACCCTCATGGATACACACCTGACACTGAGAGGGTTCTACACAACGCATGGCCACTTCATCTAGTAGTTGGCCTAAGTATGACAATGTATCCAAATATATTTGAACCATATTTATATCATATAGTGCGAGCACAATTATTTAGTATATACAGTGCTATCCAGTGAATATATTTGGTACCTGGGGGGCAGGAAGCATGACAGCCTTCCACACATGTGAGAGAACACTGGAGTGGATCTGGATGTTGACAGGAGATTGGACAGGCAGGACCACAAGCATTATACCTCCACTGACATAACTCCTCTCCTGTGCTTGGGCTCCTGGGGTTTAGCTCCTCACAGCTCATAGCTAAAACAAAACAAGTTGTTTTATTGAGTGGCTGGGAAAAAAATGTGGCTTCTGCTACAAACATGCATCTATTTCCTCAGGGTAAAAGTTCTCTGAGCTGTTTAAGAAATGCAGAAAAGCTGTTTTTTACTGATACATTAAAAGGATGTTTAAAGTAAATATTATGTAAGAATGAAAGAATGAAAATGATCATGATATGTCATTAGAGATGAAGGAAAATTTGAGATACTGGCTTTATTGGTATCGATTGTAAAGCCTATATATATTTACAATTTCAGTATTTATTAATGTTTTGAGTTTGTCTTTGGGCCTGGTTGCCACACAGCCATCTACCTAATAACACTTTTACTTTTGAAATGGTGTGCAGTGTTATCATGAATACTTTAATTGCAAAATCATGATGGAATATTGAGATATCATTCACTGAACACTTGATTTTCCCCAAAAACTTGGACTTCTTTCACTTTACTGGCCCCCTCCTGAACAGACAAAAAGGGTCATTTGCCCTCCACGTCATTTGAGTTTAAGGCCTCTCGTTTACTGGCTGAACTTGGTTGAACAGACATCACGTGCAAACAATAAATCTATTGTATACTTAGTACTCTTTCACTTTTTATCCATAAATATGTTGCTACATTGTTTGTGTGTGCAAAATACTGTGTAGAGCCTTCTGATGAAAGTGGCTGACCATGGTGAGGGGGTGACATCACTCCCACTTCCAACTTCCTATGTAAATGGAATGCAGCATGTGTCTGCATGGATCATAGAGAAAGTCTTCATACTCACGGCAAAGGTCATTTGATCGCCAGATGACAGGTATGCCTCGCTGTGAGCAAACTTGAGCGTATGCTGCGATGACATCACAGAAACAAGCACAGTCGCCCACTGACGGACAAGAGCATAATGCCTCTACACACATCTCCACATATGGCTCTGCGTCCACCTAGAGTCACCCAGCAAAAGGTGAAGAAGCGACCCCGTACATGAACAATGCCTGTGGTATCACAATTCATCTTGTGTGTCTGTAATGTAAAAGCACTCACCTGGCTGTTGCATTCTCTAAAGAGAGGACCAGTGATAACACGGCACGACTGCTCCACCGTTACTAACTTGATAATGTTGTCGCTGCAAGGACCAAGTACCTACAGAGACAGGAAGACACACATTCCCCTTTGTTAATGTAATTTATGGACCATGCTGTTGATCCATTTTGTTAAGTATCTAATACAAAGTTGATTAAAACTTTAAACTATATGTCCCCAAATGTCCCCATTGTGGACTAATAAAGGACTTTCTCATCTCATCTTAAGACAATTTGCTGTGTAAAGCTACATCTAAGACAATTATATCAACATCTGTTCTGTCATTAAAAAGGCTAGTGAACATATGACATTATGATATGTGATATGTGAATATACCTATGACACCATATACCAACCACATCCCCCATATGTTCACAACAGATACTTTAAGGGGAATTTTGGGATGTTTCAACCTTCAACACAGCGGCAATGGCTACCATATAATCCTACTGGGCATATGTGAAATTCCACTTTACAGCCACTAAAAGAGTTTGTTGGTGCCAAAAAAATAGCTCAAAATGTTAATTTTTTAATTTAAAGTCTGACAACATTACTGAAGCATCACTAGGAAGCGCTTAACACAAGTGTGAAGGAATTAATGGAATCAATGTGTAGCTGATGTGGGCAATAAGGATGAGTCATTTGAGTCGGGTGGGGTGTTTGTCTGTTTTGTCTGAGAACACAGACAATCCTGCCAAATGAAAAGCAGACAAGAGAACGAGGAGGAAGGAAGAGAGGTGAACCAGGAGGGTGAAGAGGAGGGTGAACCAGCTGCTGTAAGGATGTGAAGTTCTGGAAACTGGTGGTGGTGTTAAAGTGGGTTTTACAGAGGGGAAATTCCTGTATTGTAAAGAGTGTTGATGCTTAAAATTGTTTTTGGTGTGTGCATACCCTCTGATCAACAGGGCTGTGCTGGAGACATTCTTTATTTCATTTGTTGGTGAAAACAAGCATTTTTAGTGGCCATAACATGGAATGTCACATTTGAAAGGGAACTTGGCTTGTGACCTGAGGGTTGTCAGTTCAAATTCAAACAGGTCAAGGACCACACAATCACCACTGATTGGGTATGTCTGGACGCTCTAAATTGAGCCCAGTCATAGGACGACCACAACCAGTGCTGGATCACTGATCCACTGTGGTGCCCCCTAAAGAGGGAAAAAATAAAAGAAAACAAAATGTGGAGGCTGGCAGCGGAGCTGATCTACTGGATCAATTCTAAAAGTATACTCTAACTATGACTGACTGACAAGTCATTAGAGATAAGGATCCATACAGTTTTGATGTGCGAATTAATGTTCTAGAACCTTCAAAAAAAACAAGGATCATTTATTTGACAAACAGCAATTCTCAAGGAAAAACATGATTCTTTATTATGTGAGTTCCCTGACACCCAATATCTTATACTTTACCTGAGTGACATCAGCACAGCTGGGAACGACTTTCCAGGAATTTCCAAAATGCGGGGGGTCCACCTCCAGCTGGTTATTACTGCTGATTAAGTCATTGTTGACGTTTCCATCAAAGTTACCACACAAACCACACACCCGGCCCTAAAATGTAACAAAAATTGCAATTTTAATAAAAAAAAAAAAAAGAAACTGAATTTAAAGTTGAACGAAATACCTGAGGATTACTCCGCCCGATGCTTGAATGTGAAAAATGCCAAGAAGTGGGCTGAGAGCTGAGTGAGGGAGAGGAAGAAGGAGGGGGAGTGAGGAGCAGTGCAGGGGGCAAAATCCGACACCGAGTTGCAGCTGTGTGAGATGCTCAGCGAGACAAGCCTCTCAATCACTCACACAACAGTACAAGCAGTGAAGAGAGAAAGAAGGTGAAGCAGCAGCTCCAGCATTTATAAAAGGGGGAGGAGCCTGGGACAACAGTGGGTGGCGCATTGCGCCACGCCATTTGTGTCAAACGCACCACAAGATAATTTCTTTGCTTATCTAGTGTGCATTTGCGTCTACTGTGTCTTTCAGGTTGACCAACTTCCTCACTAAGTTCATTCCAAGCTTTTTCTTTCTTAAAACGATCTCTGTAGATAAAACTCCTGTTGTAGAGCTCTGGGTGTGACCACACACAGATGTTTTTTTTTTCCATCATTACACCAACTGTGTCTGGCCGGCCGACAGACACGGATGTGATGTCACATGACGTCAGTTGAAAACCACACTGAGTGGTTTTCACATCATTGTTTGTAAAGTTTTTGCTTAGGTTTAATTTTATTTGTTCTACTCACAAGTACGATGCAAAAACGTGCAATGTGGCCCGGCCAATGTGAAATGCATGTCTACTCACATTTGTGTGGTGACTTTGTATGAAAACTCACCACTCAAAACTTTGCACTGCATGCCATGTGATTGCAGTACAAGAAAGCCATTAGCAAAACACATCATGTATAATTTCAGTACTTTACACTGAAATGCGAAGTGAGTTTTAACTGGATCAGCAAATATTACTTGATACCCATATACACTGGTTTACACCTGAAAAAAAGTGGTTCAGTGGTTGAGTTACACTCTAGTATAAAATATGTTTGCTCCAAAGCAGTACTTTGATATATCAGTACCCTGTACGTGGCTGAGATGTGGACCATGACACGGGTTCCCTGGTCCCAGCTGAGAGAGATGTGTTTCCCCAGCAGCAGAATGTAAAACTGTCCAGATCGAACAATCTCCACCTGTGAGCCCTGCAGCACTGGCCTCTTCATCTTCACCTGAATGTAAGAAACACAGAATGATATCATTCAAACACTTACACATGTACAGTACGTACAGAATGTGAGTTGGTTTGGGTATACAGTGTCTTATACAGTGAATTTGTGTTACCTCTCCATGTTGCAGAATAATTAAGCCTCCATGGTAGAAGACTGTGATAGCTTTTGCGCAGCGATGTCCCACAATTCCACAGGCTTCATTCTCAACCAGCACTCTGAATGAACCCTCTTCTCCATTACACATATCCTGTGAGCAGTCATAAATTATAGAGATGTAGGGAGAATATTTTTCCATTTTATAATACAGGTATATTAATTAACACAAAAAAATTATTAGTAACAAGGTGTTAATTGACCACAGTAATAATTCATACATTATTCAAGAGTTTATAAAGCTACTGGTAACATGAGTTGACAGAGTATGAACTGTTAACTGTTATTTAACCATAATTAATCATTTTTAATTAACCTTTATTGGAATCTTTATAATAATGCTTATTCTGTACTATACATGAAGTCATAATTAAGGGATGCATGTTTAACACTTTACAATAAGGCTCACAAGGAGTAAAGACTAAATTATTAAGTCATAATTATTTAAAGCTATGATACATAAATGAAGAATCACTTTACAGACACAGAAACCTTTAATAAAAGCTAACTAAAGAAGGCATTTACATTTACTTAAAGTCTTTAATGTAACTTTACCAGTTATTAACAACATTAACAGTAGCTTTATAAACCTTTGAATAATATATGAATTAAAAATGTCATTATCCTAAATGACATAAATAAATGGTTATTTGAAACATTATAGCAAACATTCTAAAAGCATTACATAATGTTAATTAATGCATCCTTGTTGTAAAGTGTTACCTTTTTTTCTATTTTAGTGACAATTTACCTTGAAGCTTTTAGTGGATCTCTTACCTGAACCAGGACATATTGGCAGAGGCCAGGGAAGGAGTACTTGAAGCCATCAAATGTGATGTAATGCCCCTCCCCCACAGTGTGGCACACGCCATCACACACCTTCTCTGTGCAGCGCCACTTTCTGTTCTCACATACACTGCAAAACCACAAACTCTGTTAACCAATCACAGTGCAAGATTCAAGATCCAAGATAACTTTATTGTCCGTGTATATGTACAGTATATTGGTGCAGTGGGTAAAATGGAGCTCAGTAAATACTACATATAGAGACATGTACTGTAAAAGACATGAAAGAGATAAGCAGTACTGCCAACACATGCCGTTCAAAAAACAAATAATTAGATATATGGATTATCGTACATAGTCTACTGTACATCAGTGCTGAGCCGTGGCCCACTATTGGGTCTTGGAGGTATTGCGGGGCATTTCATATTCGGCAACAAAAAAGCCTCTATTTAGTTAATTAATTGAAGCGTAATGTGCATTTGGTCTGTGATGGTGATTTTCAATGTTGGCTCAATCTCAAACTCATTTGATGAATAGCAACAGTTAAAATGAAAATGCTCCCTCAAATTAATTGTTTATTCTCAGTGATTCCAATTACCCCTAGAGACAGGTGGTTCAAATCACTAAACACAACAACCACTAGTAAACCCTAGTGAAACCTAGAATTTCACTATCAATATTACAAAATAGCAAGTCACAATAGCAAATTACAAGACACCCATTTTCTCTACTACTTTCTCACAATTCAATTACAGTATTCATTTAAATGGATTTAAAATACCTCCTGAACAAAATCAATGTAAATCTGTATCAATCACTGACCTGACATTTCTTACACAGTCAGTCAAATCTCTTCATTTTATTACAATTGCTACACCTCTGACAGCCTGGTAGAAAACAGCCCACATCACTAAATCATCACTAACACCTTGTAGATATACACCAATCTGGAACAACCCAGACGTCCAATGACACAACACCTTTTCAACCTGGCAAAAAAAGAAATTACTTGCCTCCATCACATGTTGGAAAACAATCAAGTTTGGGGCTGGGAGAGATCAGTTTTTACAGTATCAACAATTAAACCCTCCCCGAACCGCAAGAGCGTCAGTTTGAGTGCCTGCGTGGTTTAATTTACATGTAAAATAAACCATTTTAGTATAAGTTGTTCCCTATACACACGGTTTCTCACAGCTCATGCAGCTTTTAAAACAGCGAGCCGAGACAAACTGAAAGCACACGCGATCTCTGCCTGCTGCAGTCAGTAGTTAGCATATGTGCTAACCCGAGACACTCGCAGACCGACATGTAAATACACACATTTCCACACAGGTCATGCAGCGGTGTGTTAGTAAACAGTATCGTGGAGCTGAGACAAACACTCACTCATTTTCTACTGCTGCTGAGACAAACAGAAAAGGCAAATACACACACTGCCTTTCAAATGAGGCTGCACTTAGCCGTCGTTAGCTATTGCTATTCAAGACAAGAAGCAGTCAAGCTCACAAAGACATTATTACTTCATTTGGAAATATTTACATTTCCTTCAGGAAATCCATTACAGATTGTTGGAGCTGCTCCCTACTTGAGATGACGTTTTGAGCTGAGTCCCACTTTGTTTTGCCCAAAGTTTGTATAACTATTCACTTCAAAGTGACTGCCACAAACAAACAGCATTTCAGGAAGCTTAGCAGGGATATTACTATCAAATATGAAAGATATCCACTCTGCTCTTTTTTCCTCATCAGAAGGGAGTCTATGAAGCATCTGGTGTTGTTTTTGACAACCAGCAACAGAGCAACAATGAACTGAACCTTTCTTCTGAGACATGTTGCTCTCAACAGATACTATAGTTGTAATGGTGGAAGTGATTCAGCTTCTTCTTCTTCAGGTTGAATGTTCACGTCCATGATTGGGGGAGGGTTTGTTGCACAGCAAATGTGCTAGTTGCGTAACTAAACTCGACTTTTCAAAACCGCTTGCTTGAACTCAGATAAACAGAGAAGCCCTTCTTTCTCAAAAGTGGCTGAAGTGTTTATTGTAACACTAGTGATGTTTACATACAGGTAGGACACGGGGATCCATAACACTAAAAGGGAAAATGATGCCTCTCTTTCCCAGCCCCGACTTCAGGCCCCAAATTTGAAAAATATTTTTTCCATGACAAACAGTACAAATCTACACTCACAGATACCATATAACCCAAAGTCTCATGTTTAAAATAGGTTTTGCTGACATTGACACTTGCACACAGTGCACCATGGGTAACGCTTGCATGCCACTTGTGAATATCAATCGATTTGCTCCTTCTGGACAACAGTCACCTCAACACCTTCTACCATCTTAAACAGCAGAATCCCATTATCCCCATCCCTCTGCCTTATAAGAACACATAACACCAGTAACTATTCCAACTAAATTCAATGACCCACTCCTCATGTCTCTAGCTATCACCAAGAACTGGAAATCCAAAGATGTTACCCCATACACTGGATCAACTCACTCAAAGAATATGTTTCAATAGAAAGAATAACTGCAGAAAAACAGAACACTATATCTGCTTTCAATGACACATGGAACCCTTTTCTAACTCACCCTACCCTATAGTCACCATTTGCCTCAACAGGAACCCACTCACACGTCCATCCAAATACACAGCCACTACATATGACTTTTTGGATTATTATTATTATTATTATTATTATTATTATTATTATTATTATTACTGTACATGTTATGTACTGTAGTGGTAGTATTGCACACATGTATGTATATAGGTACTGTATATATCCTTTGCTACCTCCCTTTGCTCACTCCCGCCCTCATATATAAAAAAGTAATTTCTTATTATATAACTATCACCATTATCAATATATTATTATTATTATTATTATCCTTGTCAGTATTATCATTGTAACCCCTTGCTGTGGCGATGGTGCTGTAGACCCACTGGGCTGACACTCCTGCATGACCCACTGGGTCGGGGACCAGGAGCATTGGGGCTGGGGGGGGGAGGATCCGGTGCAATATACTTTGCATTATTACTCTGATAACACTGCTCAGGAGGAAAATTATTATTTTGGGCTCACAACAAATGCACCACACATACACACACAGAAAGAGACAGAGAGACACTGCAATAAAATGAATGAATAAATAAAAGGATTATCATACATAGTTAATAATGACTTATTAAAATATATTAAATTAAATATGATGTTATTGCAGTGTAATTTACATATTAATAAAACGGGGCAGCTTATTACCAAGAGGAAAGGTTTTGAGCTTGTAACCAAGGGATTGTCATTTCAAATACCAGGGCAGGCCAAGGCTGGCGTGCCCATGAGCAAGGCACCCAATCCCACAGTACTCCCTGGATGCAGATAACTGCTGCCTACTATTCCTATGCCCAGTTTTTTGTGTTTTTTCACTACTGGTGTGTAAAAAGTGTTAAATGCAGAGGTCAAATTCACTTTCATTAATTGATATATGTGCAAAAATAACTGATTCAAATAGTAATGACATGAAGCGAAGAGAAGTGGGCGCTGTTCTAGAGCCCCTCACCTAAGCCAAAATGGCTATCAAAATTATTAAAAAAATAAATTTAGATTCTGCTGATATTTACAGTGATTATTATTGGTAAAGGGGAATTAATAATATAATTTCAATGTTATGCTTGTTTAAAGATACAATATGTAATTATATTTCTGCGTTAAAATATCTCAAATGACAAGATTGAGGTTCTATTGTTTGTACTGAGATTAGCCAAAACATTTGGTTTATATTTCTGTTTACAATTAATTTGAATTTCTAATGATGCTATAGTTTAAATGCTATAACTTCCTGGACAAACATCCTATGAAACATCCGAGTGATACAGGAAATATTCAGTACAACTTGTTAGCCCATTTGTTGTCTTTTGATTTTGCATGGGATTGTGTATTTAAATCATGACTACTCAATACAGTTTGGCCCTCAGAGCACTCCATTGCTAGAAAAACCAAATTAGTCATGTGGTCACAGTAATGTTCTGTTTTGGTCTGTTAAAACTTGCTTTTGCAAGTAACAATATTATTTTCATAATATATTTATCGGTCAAATATTTTCTTGATTAATCGTGTACTTGTTTGGCCCACCGAATGTAAATCAGTTTGCTCTGAGTTCTGCCAGCAAATGAACAGGAGAACCAAACTAGACAAGTTAACAACTCCCATGATTCTACTCTACTTCCTAATGTCATCAAACTAGGTCTTTTGTCATTGTTTTTGATTGACTGATGGCTGCAAACGATTCATATTGTGAATTTAAATGCTGTGTTACATAATCTGCCTCAGAATGTATGTACATATTTAGGGGCCTCAAAATGCTTCTGAAGCTTGGGAAGCTCTGCTGTATTGCTGATTATTGCACAGGTTATCAGCTGTGTGCTTTCATTCTAGACTTCAGGTGGTAATTGTTTTAGGAAAAACATTCTGGTAGTGCATGATTTTATGGACCTGTAACAGCAGAGGTTCAGACACATGATGATGTTCATGCTGAGCTGAGTCCTTTAGGATGCTTGATATTTTTCGCAGGCAGCAGGAAGGGGAAATGTCTTGCAGATATTGTCTATGATATTCACAAATACAACAATCATCATTTACCAGGTGTTGCAGTCCACAGATATGGTCTGTCCTGAAGCATATGGCCTGTTGTTATGGTAACAGGGACAGAGCTCTGGTGCAATGCAGTCTCTGCGATGACGGACCTGTTAATCAATCCACTAATCACTCAGTGTGCCCTGTGTTTCATGTTTGGTACTTTTTCACACACACACACACACACACACACAAAGGTAACACTACACTTACCGTGCCGGGAGGACAGAGGCATCCAGTGAGGCAGGCGAGGCTGACGCAGGGCAGATCCATGTTCTGGCAGGTCCTGGCACACTCCAAGCCTTTTTCTCCAGCATTACACTTGGTATGAATCAATGGAGGAGGACACTGGGCTGACCGTCTCTCTGCATACACAAAAATATCGTGGTGTATTTAAAGTGGAGCAAGTTAATCATCCGTCTCAGATATAAACAGATATGAATCAAGGATGTCTTTAAAATAACTTGGGGACTTGAATGACACCTTGCTAAGAGACCATGGCTGAGATTTGTGCTCTCTGAATGCTTTATCTCAGTTGTCTGTTGTTTGTTACACATGGACCTCAAGCAAAAATATTTACTAGGAACTGCCAAGTTACTGAATAGTCAATGGTGGGGGAAATCTAGATGGGTGCAAAAACAACTCAATTTGAATGAAAGTCAATGGAAAAATGTCATCAGTAAACATTTTACTGAGTTAATGGCCTCGTTTACTTTTTTTAATGGTGTTAGTTTTGCAAATTATCCTCCCATTTAGAGAAAATTGGACAATAAATTTGAGTTGGCAGAGTGTGACTCACAGCTCGTACTGTCAAATAGATGTCTGGTTGTCATTAAACATGTCATTAAACACATGGTCTTAAAATACTGAAACTGTACCTCTGGATGGTGGAAGGTCATCTTCATAAAAGAGGTCAGACAGCGGGTTACCCGTTTCAGTGGAGGTGCAGTGCATGGATCCGTTCTCACAGTAACTACACACAAACAAACTGTCTCTTAGGATAAATGTTTCGACTAGTTTTTGAATAAAAACGTGCACAGTCACTAACCAAATACTGTTTTGGTCTGCATAGACGTCACTGGGCTGGTAGAGCTGCTCGTTGTGCAGGCAGGTGCACTGGTCAGCAGTCACACATTGTCCAGTATCGCTCAAGTACTTTCCGGCGGGGCAGAAACAGCCTTCCTCACACAGCCTCTCCCGGTCACAGCCAGCCTCAGCTCCGGACAGAGCGCGACACGTCCGGTCACACAAACTCCCACAGGCCTCGTACACCTGGCCCTCAGAGCACTCCATTGCTAGAAAAACCAAATTAGTCATGTGGTCACAGTAATGTTCTGTTTTGGTCTGTTAAAACTTGCTTTTGCAAGTAACAATATTATTTTCATAATATATTTATCGGTCAAATATTTTCTTGATTAATCGTGTACTTGTTTGGCCCACCGAATGTAAATCATTGTTTCAAAACTCAAAATGATGACGTTTTCAAATGTTTTGTCCACAAAACAAAACTATTCAGTTTTATTATTTATATAAAACACGTTATTCCCATTTAAGAAGGAAAAAATCTGAGAAAAATAGGTGACACAAATTTTGTTCTAAAAATCCAATAGAATCGTTTGAATATAGATAAAATTGCTGCATTGGCTTTTCGTTTTGTACTTTTCTAAAATGTAACTATTTCATTATTATTATTTATTATTTATCTACTCAAAGTTGTATTTCACCCTTGTTCACTCAACAGGTCTGCTTTCTGTTGAAAACTGCCGTGATTACGATTGCATGTCTAGTGGTGAATGTGCATTAGAGTATTAAGCTATAGAATAATTCGGAGTGAGATTTACCACAGAGTGAAGGAGACCTCCAGTTGAGCAACACTCCTCGGGCAGCACAGGCAGCAGCATAAGCAGACAGAGCAGAGCACAGACACTCGGCTCCATCCACACATGCACACACATCGTAGCGACAGAATCGCTGGAAGTGAGCAGGGTTCACCAGGAAGTGACATGGAGTGAACACATCAGACATTATAATCGCACACGCCTCCTCTGCAAAGTGTACTGAAAAGGGAGGATCAAGATTAAGGATCAAGGATCAAGATTAGAGGTTAGTTGATGTTTCTTTACATGTGTCTGTGAGGGTGTAAATACTTCTTTTGGGGTTTGAGGCACAGGGATCAAAGTCTTGTCTGTGCAAGGATTCACAATTTCCACTGATTCTCCAGGACTGTCCAAACGCCTGAGGACCCGCCTCCACCAGTCCAGAACCGGACAAGAAGTCGTCTCCTTGGTTACCATTGAAGTTACCACAGAGACCACAGGTCTGCCTCGCCCATCTTGGTCCCAGCTGGGGTGGTAGACAGAATTTATATCATTACAAATCTTCAGTGACAAACCTTGAGTTTCAATATCTAATAGTATCTGAAACATACAGTATATACAACCTACTGGCCAAAACCAACAAGAATGCTGTCTCTTTCTTAATATTGTTACAATTAATACAGTTACATTTTCTAACCTCATTTTTAAAACGTGAAAAAGAATTGGGAGAGAAACACTGGCTAAAAATAATAATTTGAAATCTCTAATATTGATCATCAAGTGGAATTTATTTTATTTTTTCTTAGACACATTTATCTGTGCACTAATAGGTTTGCATCCAATTTCTTTGTATACACTGAATGTGCAATAAAAATCAAGGAATTCTGATTCTGAGCCTGTGATTTGTTATTGCTCTTGTTCATCCTTTTTACAGCCAATGTAATTGAAAAAAAATAACAATAAAAAACATCTTTAATGATTAGCTATACTCAACCTTTAATAGCACCCGGCCCCGCCCATCCCAGTCTAGACGAAGGTCATCTCCGAACTTGACACGTACAGACGACTGGACAGATCTCTGGATATGCAGCCGGCCTGTAAAATTGTACACACAAGCAAATGACTGGTTGAACTATTGCATCAGTCATTTTTTATACAATATACTAACAGAGATGGGAGATTTTAACATGGATTTTCAAAGGGATTTTTAATTGATGATGACAGGACTGCGAGGCACTATGTCTTAGACCAGAGATCTCAAACTCACATGGAGGCTAATGAGCATTTTTTCTGGTCAGTTAAGTGAATTACATTAACAATATTCATGATGAAGTGTTTGTTCTGATATGGAACCACATAGTTTGCAGTTAAAAAATATATGTGATGCAAAATGCATCTATAAACGACAAACAATTGAGAGAAATAACTAATCGTAACTTGATATCAACTGCTGGGCTGCATGAAATCGACTGGGGATTTTTTTTAAACACTTCAATTTATAATAAAACAATTTCCAACTCCTAGTTTCTATGTATATTGCTTTGAGGGAATATGATTCAACCTGCAAAGTGACATACCATGATGCATTGGGGTCTGGATGTCCATGCTGTTGACAGAGACAACTCCCCCATGCTTCAGCTTCACTGTCATGTCTTCCAGAGTTGGCAGGCTGAGTGTCACTGAGCGTGTGCACACAGCATCCTGATCATCTGCACACTGAAACACAGCAAATAATAATAATAATAATAATAATAATAATAATACATATTTCCTCTAAACACATTTTAACAACTATCTCCACTCCTGTATCAGGTTTAGAGAGTTTCTCTGAAACTATTGGAAACAACTGTACTGTTGTCTGTCTGTCTACGATGGACTGGCCTTATGTCAAGTGGGATCCCCCCCCCCCCCACTATATCCACTATATTGTCTATAAACTCTCCTAAATGTTACATACTGGACCTTTAAATCCAAAATTTTCAAGGTCAGATCAAATTTTATTTGTAACATACAACATCGCAACATACATGATCTCAAGGCACTTGACATAGTAAGGCAGAAACCTTACTGTAGTATGTACAGTTCACACAATGAGCGAACACACTCCTTTTAAAAAGAAGGTCATGAGAAGGTTAAATATTATGAAGTTATTACCTGTACATTCTCAATAATGACAGAAAACCCACTGTCTGAGCAGTCCCTTGCCAGCAGAAACTGACAGTGGCCAGTGAAGGTGAAAAACTTGTTGTCGAATGTCTTGAAATGTGACTGTCCCACCACTAGGCACTCCCCTACACGCAGACAACACAGACATGACAGCGAAAAATATGACAAGTGGATCTAACAGTGACAAGTTATGGTGTCATTGTCTGCTGTGTGTCCTCCTCACCAGGGCAGCCTTCATTGGTGCATTCCCATGAACCATCACGACACACACTACAAGATATAGACAACTCAGAAATGTTTTTTTTTATTATTATTATCATTTAGTGTTGTGTACATTAGAGAATAAAGAGAGCCTTCTTACCAGGTGTTGCAGTCCTGAGAGATAGTGGATCCTGGAGGGAAATGTCGTCCCATGTGCACACAGGAACACTGAGAAACCTCTACACAGCGATTGCCATCTAGAACTTTACCCACTTGAAACACAAAAGCATGTTACAGCTACATCACCTAATATTGGCACATTGTATGCAGATGACACCCAATTATACATGTCTTTTAACAACAATGATCCTGATCCCATTAAGCACTCATTAAGTGCTGTATTTGTCAGTGTGTTACTATCCAGGTGTGTTAGTCTGTCTTTAAAAACAAAAACAAAACAAAAAAAAAAACTTTTAGAACAACTTCAGGTTGACTAACATATTTACCTTTATTTTTAAATTCCAGGTTTAGTCAAACTATCATAATAACTTGATTCTTTTCTTATATCAAATGCTGGATGGCCCAAAAAATTATTGAACTAAAGCTAAAGCTTATTGTCCCTGTCGCAGCACACTAATATTCCCCAACATTTTGAGTTCCTTTTATTGCTATAACCAACAGTTGCAGGAATCTTGAAATGATGTCTGACAATTGCCTCAACATGGTTAAGCAAGTAACTTCCACTGTTTAGCTTACCAGAAAACAACATGACAATTGTGATGTATGCATTCATCTACTCCCACTCACACTTTATTTACATCTGTCACAACAGAGCATACAGAAAGGACAGATGGACCAGTCTAAACCACTCGTGATCTAAATGTTGTTGTGAATCTTTGTTTTAAAAAGTCCAGTGAAGAGTACTGATTTATTTTGATTATCTGATTCTGCTGAGGGTCACATTATGGAACAGTGGCTAACATAGTTGCCTTGTACCAACAGTCACCAGTTAGATCCCAGTTTTCCAACAAGGGTCTCTCTGTGTGTAGATTGAATATTCTTGAATGAGACAGACGTTTACATTACATACAGTTATATGTGTTTATTAAGAAAGTAAACATTGTATGCAGCTCTTCATGTGAAATTGCGGCTGTGTATATTGTTAGATGCAACTGTATGTTTTCAGCTGAATCGATCTTTCTGATGTCTTGTACACCGGTTGTAGGAGCCACATTTAACTTTAATGTCTTGTGTGTACCCTGGTTAATCTGTATATGGGGCATTCATGCATGGGGTGAAGGAGGCAGGTGACCGTCACTGACTTCAGCCTTATGCTCAGCTCATCAGCCAAACATCTCGGTGACCTCACCATCCCTTAAAGTTCATTCACTAAACCATTGGGTTTTGTTTAAAATAAAACCGATCTTCAGCATAAATGACAACTGATTCCTAGGGAAATTTTGGGCTGCGAGTCTGACTCGCTTCACCTGCTTTCCAGTCGTGGTGAAAGCTATACAGAAGAGAAAATAAGGGATTAACTGGAAAATCCCATTTATAGCTTTTCCTAGAACACCAGTAATTGCTCGACACTGTTGAGGTTACCGGGGCATGTACAGCCATCCACGCACTCCTCCTTGCAGACCTCCTGGATGTTGAGACTATGACAGGTTGTGGAGCAGGACTTGGTGCATTCACTGTACTGCATCCCGATAGGACACTTGGGGACTGTTAATTGCATAAAACACACATATTAATTGAAGTGATGTTACTTTTTTTGGTTGCTATCACCTTTGACAGACAGACAGACTCACAGCACTGGCTCTCCTCCTGCCAGCCCTGCAGAAGTATCCCGTGAGCGTGGCATGTGCGGGCGTACTCCAGCAGGATTGGACAGTAACAGTCTTCCCCGTCCTTCCGGTCGCAGTGACATGCCTCCTCCTGACACAGTAAGAGGAATGCCTCAGGAGACACCAGGTGGGCACAATGCAGGAAAATGCTGGAGGTCTGCAACACGCTGCAGCTGGACATGATCTACACACACAAAATAAATGTTTAGCTCATTTTTCTTTAAGTGGATTTCTATTGACTCAAACTTATTTAAAAAAAAAAATACTATGAAACTTAAAAAGGAAATACTTAAAATTATATCTAGTCAAAACATCTTGTCACTTTATGAAAAGAGAAATATTGATATTTCTGTGTGGGATTGAAAAGGCCAAAAATAAAATGTATGACAAAAATAGCACTAGTGTAACTGCATTGCATTGATGGCTTTAATGCCATCTGAACAGCATTTAGAGTGAGATACAACAATTTCTCTATCAGCTAATATAATCTGACTTACTGTGTATCTCTAGCTATTAAAATAATATACTTTTTTCTACATATATCTACAGTCACAGTGTAGTTTTTTACGTTTTATTAAAAAGAGTTGCAACAAAGGTGGAATAAAAAGTAAATGTCCAAATATCTGTGATGGGGGGGGGGGGTTGTACATCAGGACCTTGTACACAGTTTTCAAAAATAATTATTATTGAAGCCACGCTGTCATTATGTTTCTGATTTCTTTGAATTATGTCATTGTATAAGTATCAAATTTAATTTTTGTAACAGTTTATTTTTCAAGGACATTATACCTGTGTTTAATGTACTCTGAGGTGTTGGACGGGGGCCCCGAATTAAATTGAGCTTTTGGTCACATAAAGGTTTGGGCTGGCACTGCATCCAAAGCTATGTTAGATAGTCAACATAATTTAAACAATAATGTCATTGTAGCCCATCATTACACGTTACATTCCAGTGTGAGTCCATCATCGTGTGGATGTTATTATTTTGCCTCTCTTTGTTCTTTGTGAACATAAACAATGTAAATCCAATCACAGAGCACATACCTCCACCGAAGCTTGAACACTGTGTTTTACCATTTTACATAAACATGACAAAATTCATCCTGATTTGTTAAATTTTCACTGAGATATACAGTACATACCTTAACTTATTACATGGGACTGAACCGCGTTAAATTTAGATCTTTAATCTGGATTAGATCAGGATGATAAATAATCGAAAGAAAGAGTATCTGATTTCTTGAAAATGTGATACGTTTTTTTGTGCCAACATCAAAGGGTAGATGTTTACTTGGGTGATCACAAAAAAATTCTGACTGATCCATCAAAAACTGTGGACAGGAAGTTGGTAACAGAAAGACAACCTTACAGAGAAATCCACATGGAGGTAGATATTTGTATACTACATCTTTCTTCTGGAAAAAGGTTCCATCAAAACTATCAGACCGGACAGAGAGCTGAAGGCTGAGGGGGCGTTTGTGGGCGGGGACAAGAAAGTACTTATTCTGGCATAGTGCTAAACGACCAGGTTTGATGAGCAGTGGAATTCACTAATGGAGGCAAGTCATCCTGCTTTATTAATACAACATGGCTCCGCCTGTCTTGACATAAAAAATAATCACTTCCTGTGTGCAGCACAAATTTGTTTATGTTTAAAAGTTGCACACTACAGTTTTAATTTACTTCATCTGTAAAACTGCATCGAGTGGCTCATTGCCTGTGATGCCTTAAAGCAAATATATCTCTTTTTGTGCTCTGTGATGATTTAATATGATGACGAGATATTTCTGTCCGTAATATGTTAAAACAGGCTTATGGGTGCACTAACGTGTGTGTGTGTGTGAGAGAGAGAGAGAGAGAGAGAGAGAGAGAGTGGTAGTTGACCTCTCACCTCTGGGGTCTGTTTAGTGTTGTTACAGGTCTGGCTGGGCTTTGAGACACGTTGGCATGACTGCTCAGCCCCCTTAACCTCCCATGAATTTGCAAAGTCATAACTGTTCACTGTTAGAAAACCTTCAAAAACACACACACACATGCAGAGACACACACACATACAGAGACACACACACATACAGAAACATACACGTAAGTTGACAGACCGGTCCTTAATCTCATCCAACACCACTGCTTCTCTTGCTTTCTTTCCCTTTATCTTTTCCTGTGCTAAGTTGCTACTCTTCCTGTTGCTGACCAGTGGTGACCCAAATCATTTCCCATAAATTCCACCAGTAATTTAACCTTTCTAGGCTTTCTTCACTCTCACACATCCACATATTCCTCATACTCATGGTTACAGACGCACACTCAAAAATAGAAAATAGTACCTATACACATGCTTGTCCCTCCCTTTTTAAAGACAATGTTGTACCCGTTAGCAAAAGCTTATCAGATCAGTTTAAGTAAAATTCAGTACCTTTACAATATTATGGTATAGAAATGTATAAAGGTACAATACTGTTCTATTTTAGAGAGACAAAAATTTTATTTTCACCATTTTTTTTGCATGACCAAAAGACCAAACATAACACATTTTTGTACAAATACAATGGGCTTTAATTTTGTAGACCAGGCCAGGCACAGCACAGGCCAAGGCCGCAGGTGCGCCGTGCCAAGGGGGGATGTCCACGCGCATTTTGCAAATTTCATTTGCATTCATTTCCTCCGATTTTTGTACTGCTCATTTACACGTCAAGTCAGTGATGTCATGTTGCTGTGTGGGGAGTGGGCAGCTGTTTTATCAAGAGTCTCAGAGTTTGTGGACGAAGGGGGAGGGGCGGGGGATCGGTTCACCTACTGGGGCGGGAGAGTAGGGGAGTCATATAATAGTGCACAACTAATAGTTTCCACATAAAACTCATTTCAGTCATAATAATACTGTGAATAAAAGCCCATAGTTTAACAGATTGTAGCAGGATAAGCATTTGTCTTGTTTTCCCCCTCGCTCTTTTGTTTACATTTGGTTGCTATGGTTTTTGTTCCTTATTTCCACTACGGCCGGTATAAAAGCGGTAGTCCGCCCGCCGGTTTGTCCTCTGTGCTCCCGTTGTCTCTTGTGTCATTTCCGGGTTGTGCCAGCCACGAGTGTATGAATGTGTGGATCCTGATTCATTATTTTTGAGTGTGGGTTTGCGTTTATTCTGGATTTGTTTTATGTAATTTTATTTTGTAAATCTCGTTAATTGAGTTTTGTTTTCTTTATTTCTTTCTTTGGTTATATTGGGTCATTATTTCATACATTGTTTAAGCCTGTTATCTGTCTGTTACTTATGGTTTTGTTAGGTTTTCATTCTTCTGTATGTGTGCAACCCCATTAATTTATTTCCTCCCTTTTCAGTTGCTGTAGGCCGGTGGTGGCGGTGCTGGTAACCTGGTGGTGGCATCCTCCCATCTTGTCTTGCTGTGTCCCTGGGAGTGGGTTTTTCCTTCACTGAGAGTGTCTGCCACATGTGCCAGTGACTTAGGTTTCTTTATTTTGGTAGATCCCTCCCCTGCACTAGCCTTCGTCCATCCACTTCGGCCTCAGCCCTGATTAGGTTTGCCCCTTTTGTGTGAATGTTTTATTAGTGATTTTTAAGAATATATGCATATAAAGTGTATTATAAACTATGAACAACGTTGCCTTCTAAGTAATTATGAACCTGTGTGCCTTAGGTTAGAGAATAATTCCCTGGGTGAAACTCCAGGGTGGCGCTGTCGAGCTCTTAGTATTAGTTCTTAGTATTATTAGTATTGGTATTATTCTCTTTCTTTTCTTTCACCTCCCCCTTCGCCACAATGTTATTTTGGGGGGTTTGGTTAAATAGTGAAATACATTACAAAACGAGCTGAATTGGTTCAGTCTTAACTCGGGGTTGACGGTGTTGTGGGATGGGTAATGTGCTGATTCCCAAGTGTTAAATAAACAAATGGATAAGAAGAGGTCAAAATCATCAGCTGCCCAGTTATGGAGCTATGTCATCTACTCTTCATGAGTATGGTCATGCATGTAATGAAATTAAATGACATTAATTAGTATAGGCTAACTAGTATGTTGTTTGTATACTGCTGGCTATAATAGCATCTGACTACGGCATCCGTTTTCAGTACAACTGACTAGTAACCATTATATCTAATTCATTTCACCCTAATGTGTATGTAACACAACAATGACTAGCTCACACATTGTTTGGTAAATGTCGCCTTAGGTCCTGTGCTGCTCAGTAAAGTGAATTATCAATTCTGTAAACTAATTCAATAGATTGCACTGATATTTTGTGACATAGTCATTTGGAGTGTAATGTATATAATTAGCCATTAACCAAGGAGGTTGTGTTATTCATTTGTTTCCTATTCTAAAAGTCGATAAATGATGCTTAATAACATGTTTATTTAATTGTGCAATTCATGCAATGATCATTTATGTTGTATTTTAATGCAAATGCAGGAGCACGAGGGCGGCTATGTTGTGTAGTAGCAACATGCCACGAAGAATGCTCTGAATTTTAAGAGATGAGAAAAGCCGAACATATACTCACTATCTGATGACGGGGCTGTTTGTGGTTGGCTGAGATTATTAACTGCATTGAAATGTGATGTGTGCACACTGCGCCAGTCAGCCAAATTACCATTAGACCAGCTGCACTTTGCCTTGCGCCGAGAGTAGACCAGGTTGGAGCTGGCGAGCTTTCAGCGCAGCCTTTCGGCACGAAATTGTCACTGCGCCAAGCTGAATCAGTCAACACCTCCACCTGCTGCGCCGCCACACCCATCTCAGCGCGCCCTGGTCTACCAAATTGCCAAATACGGTGTTGCACCGGACGAAATTACCACTGCTGCTCTATGCTGCGCCATGAAATTAGAGCCCAATAACTTAAACTTGAATAATTGCTGATACTGAGTACTAATTTTTTTTTTAATACTTTATTTCAGTGGCAAATCCTTTGTTGGGCGTCATGTTGGTTCTTTAGAAGTTTTATCAAATGACTTGTGTTGAAGGAACTACAGTACTTTCCTCCTTCTCCTCTTGACAGTCTAGCAAGTCTAGCAGATCACAGGTTACTCTGCTCTACTTTTGTCATCATTGCTTAGTATTTCCAAACTGCTGAGCTTGTGAAACATGCTGCTTATTGCCACACACCTGCTCAGCTCAATTGAAGACATGTGAATTTGTACTGGAGTAGTTTTACAAATAAAAATAGACTTGGGCAGCATCGGACCAAATACCACAAAATGGTATTGGTGCAATAAAAATGTGGTAAAATTGCAAATACACAGAAAATGTGCAGTGGAAATGTGCATAACTCTTCTGAGGAACATTTCCTTTTTCAAATATTTAAAGGAATGGGATATAAATGCTGGGCATGTAAATGCTACAAATGAGTTCCTCCTTTTGTTTTTATTTACTCTCTGATAGTCGAAGGGTAAATTTGTGACATCTCCAAGCATGTAAATATTGTTTTATTGTATTGTTCTAGGGAGGGAACGTTCTCCAGATAAGTTCTTTTTGAGTGTGCAAGTGCACTTACCCTCTTGAGCAGTGTATTCGTCAGCTGGCACAGAGTTGAAGTTTCCACAGAGGCCACAGGTGCGGTTGGTGTGGTGCTTGGTCAGTGTCAATGCGATGTTGGCTGAATTATCAATGGTAACAGTGAAGCCGAACTCCTCACTCCATAGCTTGTAAAAGCCCAGCTCTGAGCCCACAAATACAGCGTGAGATGCATACGGCAGAGATAATCTACAGAAAGGTAAACACACATCCATTTTTAAATATACAGTGTGATGGGTTTTTTTGTTTTATTATTCCTTTTATACTACCTTTGTTCTCCTTGTGTGAGCCGGCCATCTACAGACAGGTGCAAGTCAAAGGCATCTCCCAGATACAGAGTGATTCCTGTTCTTCTGCCATTGACAAAATCACCTGCAGATCCACAATTTGTGGATATATATATAAATTACAGACAAGTAAACAGTTAGAATGTATTAAAATGAACAGTATTGCACAATAATTAGGCAGTTTCGATGTGGATGTGGTCTATGTGACAGTGCTGGTTGCTGGTTGTCTGACTGTGGAACCAGTAAGGCAGAGAAAAGGAAGAAATCTCTGGCAGAACCAGATTCAGTGATGTGCCACTGTATGTCTTAGCCAGTTGAGGTAAAAGGAAAATGGGGAACAGTGGAGAGGTGGGGAACAAAAGGAGGGAGGACAAAGAGAGAAGGAACTGGGTAGAGACCGAGGAGAGAGACCAAGTGTGTAAGAAAGGAAGAAAACAAATTAACAGTTTAAGGCCAGGGACACAGGGAAAAGGATGAAACTATTACATAACAAAGCACCTGATATAGACCAAGCATTATTTTAAATAATATTACTGCTATTATACATCAAAACAAAACAGCCTGACACCAAAACACTGTAATTTAAATCTATAAAGTTGCAAATAAAATCTAATGTGCATGCATATTATTTATATGCTCTACACATAGTATGACTATGACACGACCTGTGGCTCACCCAGGAGTGTGAAGGCATGATGGCTGCAGTCCCCAGCCAGGAGATAACTGCAGTCTCCAGGAAACTCATACAAAACTCCATCAAATGTGTGAACATGGTGTCGTCCGAACAGGCTGCACCTCCCTGTCATACCTGCCACACAAGCTGGACACACACAGAAATGTTTGATCATACAGAATCATACAGTGTATAACATGTATGTGACAATCTGATAAAACTCACCTGTCAGATGGAGGAGGACACAGATTCCTTGCACACATCTCCTCGTTGACATCTGAGGCAAAGATTCACACAGAAACTCACACACCATCTTCTGATGTCCACATATCATAACCCTAGAAAGAAAAGGATTTTTCTCCACTTCTCGGGGGTTTGTCTTACCTTCATGATTCCATTTAATTCACAGAGTTACAAAGAAAAGGCATTAAATCCACATGATGTCTAATGTGAGGTTCCGTGTCAGACACACTACACCGAAGCACTCAGTCACGCGCGTACACAGACCCTCAGCTCCAATGGAAACTGCTTTTTTATAAGAAAATAAAGTAACAACGCCCCCCAACTATTGTTGGCTTGCTCTAAAGGTCCCCCCCCCTCCCCAGGTTATGTCAAGAACGGGTTAGAATATCATTCTGTCCACAGAATGTCTCAGTGCCCGCAGATTGACTCAATCAAACAGATCCAGCAGGACAATGCCAGGATGTGCCCACTGTTCACCAGGCTGAGTAATTAGTCTACACATGTATATCTGAAGGAGTGCCAACCCAAACAATCCTTGTGGAAAAAAACACCTAACTGGCGATAACTCATGCAATAACACAGTGTTTCTGCTGCCTCATGGACAAACATGACTCCCTTGCCAGAATCTCTCTCTCACACACACACCAGCACAGTCGGCCAGAGGCAAAAGCAAACTATGCAGCTGCTTAAGGCTCCCCTAATCACATGCAATCTTGATACATTTATATATCTAATTATTGTTTTTCTAAAGTTATATGGTTTTATCTTGTAGTTAAAGTTTAGTGGAATCTGTTCCAAGTTTTAAAAAACCAGAGCCATTAAACTGGTTTACTTTTTTTTTACAGTCAATGCACTGCCTATTCTTGTATTTTTATTTTTATTTTACTTTTATTCTTCAGTTCCAGTTCACTATCACCACAATTAGTGGTTCACTTTGAATATGAAAGTGCAAATTAATACCAGACCACTGTGGGGATTTTACTACTCACTAGGTCCTTCTGTCTACATGTCTTCTAGAGGTCGACCACACGAAAGGGAAACAGCATGAATCGGTTCAAAATGGGCAAAACATCACTCAGTCACTCAGTCACAGTCTGTGCTCAGTCACTTCTGGATGACTTGCAGCATTTGGGACATTTTCTTTCTCTCAGGACTGAAGTTTTCCTTGAGATTTGTTGGTGTTCCACATTGTGTTAATTTGTTTTCTAAAATGTAAATTTGTCCCAACTTTTGCAAATGTGTCTTTGAGAATTGTGAAAGTCTTCTACATCCTGTAAATTTGTTTTGTCAAATTAAGATTTGTTTTACTAAATGCACATTTGTTTTCTGAAATGTATATTTGTTTCAACTTTTGTAAATTTGCAAAGGAGATTTGTAAGTGTTTTGTATCTTTCAATTGTGTTTTGTGAAATGGTGAAATGTATTTTTTGTTGTGAATGTAACATTAATTGCCATTAATTAAGGCAACTACATACAGTGGCCCTGACGTGCAAATAACCACCACAAATAGGAAAACACAAGAACATTAATTGAAAACCCAAACACAAAAGCAGACACTTGAATTTCCTTCGTGATCAATAAAGTATCTATCTATCTAAAATAAAATTATCTCATAACAGAGAGGGTACGTACATGCTGTCAAAGAGGATTGTTGCTGATTGGACGGTCACTGTCCATCTTTTAACCGGAAGTAAAGCGCTGGTATAATAGGACGCAAACGGCAGTTTCAGTACTCGTGATTATCAAGAATTATTTTGATGTAGGGCAGACTACATAAAAGAGTGATACTTGATATGCTCTCAACCTGTCAGAAATGCTTTCAGCTTATTGTAACCATCTACGTGCCATATGTAGTTAGGACCCATAGAGTGGTATGTTTGTCTCGTAAATCTCTGGCGGATTTAATCGCTTTAACAATCTCATCGCTACTGCACATTTAACATGTAGCTTGTGTTTTTGCTGAAGTACTTGCCCCCATAGTCCGATAGCCGAACAGCTGCCCTGGCCCACAGCTCACCTCGGCTAGATCTGAATAGTTGGTTCTTCTATTCCACCCTGCTTTATTTAAACGTGTCTTCAGAATGTGCATACTATTGTAATGTGATGTGTTGTGAAAGGTTGACAGCATATCAAGTATCATTTGATAGGTGTGCTCTACATCAAAATAATTTTGATAATGGCCAAAGTTGAATCCACGGTACTGGTCATGTTTACGCTGAAACTGCAGTTTGCGTCTTAGTACTATAAGAAACCAGCGCTTTACTTCTGGTTAAAAGACGGACAGTGTGTCTGTACAATCAGCGACGATCCTCGTTGACAGCATGTACCTACCTTTTCATTTTTCAGTTAGTTTCCTTTTGCTTTCTGCTTTCATGTTTGTGTTTTCTGAAAAACAACCCAGAAAATAAAAGGCTGGAGGGAAGGACTGGCCCTCAGCCCCTGATTGTCAGTGACTGCAGTGTGAAAGACCTCAGATGTGTGTGTGTGTGTGTGTGTGTGTGTGTAAAATGTACAGAAATACTGTGCTTTCCTGACGACATGATGCTTGACGTGAGACACAAAATTATGGAAATCATGGCTACACATCCAACTGTGAAAAACCTCCTACTGCATGTGGGGTCAAATGATGTTGTGAAACAACACTCTGGGGTTCTGAAGCTGGACTTTAGTGAACTGTTGGATACAATCAGCTGTCTGGATGCTCAGGTACCGATCAGTGGCCTCCTCCCTGCAGTTAAAGGAGGCATCGAGGGGTTCAGCGGATTGTTTAACCTGAGCACGTGGCTGTCAGCCAAACCAGAAATGTGGGTGTCGTTCTGGACTCAAACCTGAACTTTAACAGCCACATTAAGACGGTAGTGAAGTCAACCTGAACTTTAACAGCCACATTAAGACGGTAGTGAAGTCAACCTGAACTTTAACAGCCACATTAAGACGGTAGTGAAGTCAACCTACTATCACCTACAGAATATACTGTATCAAGGATTGATCAATTGATGACTCAGCAGGACTGAGAAAAGCTTGTCCATGCATTCATCTTCAGTAGACTACTGTAACGCTGTCCTCACAGGTCTGCCTAAAAAGTCCATCAAGCAGCTCCAGTTAGTCCAGAATGCTGCAGCCCGAGTCCTCACTAAGACCAAGAGAGTGGACCATATAACTCCAGTTCTTCGATCTTTGCACTGGCTTCCTGTCTGTCACAGAATAGAGTTTAAGATCCTGCTGCTGGTTTATAAAGCTCTGAATGGTCGAGGGCCAAAATACATCTGTGATCTCCTGGTCCATTATGAACCAACCAGAACCCTCAGGTCATCAGGGTCAGGACTACTTTCTGTGCCTAGAGTTAGAACCAAACCAGGTGAGGCAGCGTTCAGCTTTTACGCCCCTCACTTGTGGAATAAACTCCCAGAATGTATCAGGGCTGCTGAAACTCTGAGCTGCTTTAAAATAAAGTTAAAAACATTTTTATTTAGCGCTGCATTTCTGTGATCTCCCACAATGCTTATTTCTTGCAGTTTATCTGTATAATTAAATCTTAACTGTCTCTTCTTAATTTATAATGTTTTATGTGAAGCACTTTGAATTGTCTTGTACATGAAATGTGCTAGAAATAAACTTGCCATTTATCATTTTGTTTTCTACGTTTGTGTTTGTGTTTTCTTCATTTGTGTTATGTTTTCAGTTAATGATGTGTTTTCCTGTTTGTGGTGGTGATTTGCACTTCAGGGCCACCGTAACTACATCTACTTGTGTATTTGTGTAGTCTGTAATCAATCATTTGATAAAATCTTTTTTTTTTTTTTAATTAATAAGCCCTCATTGATTTCCTTAAAGATGTTTAAATATAGACGCGATCCTTGTGAATAAATCAAAACTGATATTATTTATTAACCATTAGAGAGAGAAATAAAGTGTGCACACCACCATGCATGCGCTGATCGCGAGGACACGCTCGCTCGTGCACCGCGTTCATTCACGTAAACTGCTCCGTCCTTGTGAACGCGGCTTTCCTGGGAGAATTACGTCATCGCAGTGGCCATGGCTGCTGCAGGAACCTACAACCACAAAGCTCATAGCGGCACACTGATGCTGCTGCTGCTGCTGATGATGATGATGAAGATGATGTTGAGACTTAGTGAAAGTCTGCAATAAAAATAAGATTAGAAAATTCTAAGACAGGAAATATAAAGACATTCATTCATTTAAATTGTGCAACAGATCAATAATTAACAGAACAAAATAGAAACAAAAAATAATAATAGTAGGCAATGTAAACAGTGTGTAACTAGAGTGTGTAGTAATATTTGGAGCCCCTGTATAAAAAATATGCATAGCAATGTAAAGAAAGGAAGAAATCATCGACAGGATGTGGGCGGAACACCTCAGGTGCGCACGGCACGGCGCGCAAACCAGCCGTTTGACTGCGCGTCTGCAAATGCGCTCAGTCCGCATGTTCTGCTCTGACTGTGGTTCGTCGTCTCCGCTCCTCTGCCGTCGTTTTAAACGCGCTGATAACAAACACGAGTTTGATCCACGGCTGAATAAAGAAGCGTCATGGCTGCTCTGTCTGGAGGAGAGACGTGCATCAAATACCTGATGTTCGCTTTCAACCTGCTCTTCTGGGTGAGTTTGACGCCACCGACTGTATTGTATTGTATTGTATTGTATTGTTCTCGTGAAAGGAAATGCACACCCTGTCTGTGCTTCACGCGCGCGCGTGCCTGTGCGAGTGTGTTTGTAAATGTGTAAAGAGCTTTGCGTGCAGGCGCGTTCATGTGCGAGCAATAGTGAATGGAAGGATACGGTGTCTCAGCTGGAGGACGGTGACGAGCGCACGCGCACGCACCCCCCCACACACGCACAGCCCGGGATTTTATCGTCACACTCCACATTCATTAACAGGCGCTGCGGTGACTGTTGGACTGTCAAAGTGACCAGTGCTTGTTGAGGCTCACACTCAGACTGAGCGGCGCACGGAGATTAATCCCCAGTGGCCAAGTGACCCACTTCCACTTCCACTTCCACTCACTGCAGACTGCACTGTGGAGCCTGCACTGCATTTTAATAATTACAACAACAGGAGGCAGGAGACGCTTTGTGACAGACACAACAACAACAACAACAACAACACTAATAATTAACACTCCTTTCACATCCATATATATATATATATATATATATATAGTTAAGTTCAGATGCAAGAACTGAAGTGTGGTTAGGTTAGGTAAGGTTACAGTTAGACATGACCTAGTTATGGTTAAGGTTAGGCATAACATACTGTTTAATGAACTGGAGTTAATGCATGTCCCTAGCATGTGTGTGTTCCAGATATTACTGGTGTTGTGGGGACCTAAATCTGTTGACATTATGGGGACTTGTCTTTCTTATGGGGGACAAAAAGTAAGTCCCCATAATGTAAACGATTACTTTTTAAGGCATGTTGCATGGTTAGGGTTAGGGCACTAGTAATTGTGGTTAAGGTTAGAGTGAGTCTCCAGTAAATTGGTGTAAGTCAATGTAAAGTCCTCTGAAATCATGGAAACCTGATTATATGTGTGTGTGTGTGTGCATATATATGTGTGTGTGTGCGTAAATGAATGCTGGATATCACATACATGCAGGCTATTTGTGTCTCACTGCGTGCAGGGTGTGTCCTGTGTATTACTGTCTGTGTGTGTGTATAGAAGAATGTTTTGCCCTTTTAAGCACATTTGTAATTTGTGTGGCTATACATAGACAGCACCAAAGATAACCATCCATTTATTACAGGGCTAACATGGTTTTCTCACTGTGTGTGTCTTTGAAAGTGTGTGTGTGCGTGCGTGTGCACATTACAATCACATTATGGGGACTTGTCTTCCTTATAGGGACATAAAAAAATACCCCACTAAGTAAATTACAAAATTTTAAGGTGAAGACATGCTTTCAAGTTGTCGTCACCTTAAAATTTAGTTGAGGTTAAGGTTATGTTAAGGCTAGATGTCAATGCAATGTCCTCTGAAGTCATGGTAACCTGTGTATGTTTGTTGAGGAACAACTCTTCTTTGTTTGTCATCAAACTCATTATTAATAGCAAAGGGTTTGTTAACCTCATATCTCCATGTATATCCCTCTTGTTGGTGGACAGAGTAGGAAGTGCAGGTTGTGACACACTTGTCAGATTCCCTTCTCACACAACATACATGTGATCACAGCTCAGCCCTGGCACTATATGATGGTGTCCATGTGCAGGTTTTTTCAACCTAAACCTCATTTTAACTTTCTGTTATTCAACTATCTCACCCTCCAATATCAGTCGGTCACAGTTGTTTAAAGTGGAGCTTTGCAAGTCTGGTCAATTTTGCAAGACCTCCTGATTCTGAGGCCTCCCAGCCCGCGGCCCGGTTCTTTCAAGACCTGACCGCATCAGTGTGTCCTTTGTTTTAAAAGACAAAGCTAATGCTGTAAAGTGAAATGACGATTCTTGTGATCAGCAAAAGATCCACAAGGAAGCCATGTTTACCAGAGACAACCATAAAGCAGTGAGAGTGTCGTGGTTTAATGATTTTCCTCAGCTACAGTGTCAGGCTGCAGTCTGTTTTTATGTAAACAGAGTAAGAAGTGCAAGCTGCAGAACATTTTTACCACTGGAAAGGATGCAGACTAACCAAAAAGGATTGACATACTAAAACATGCAAGATATATATATGTATATATATATATATATATATATATATATATATATATATATAAAGGTGTTTAGATCGTATTTTGCATTTGTCTCCGTCCGATATCCAATATGTGGGGGCGACCGTGGTTCAGTGGTAGAGTGAGTCGTCTTTCAATTAGAAGGTTGTGGATTTGATCCCCAGCTCCACTAGTCAACTGAGCAATAATTGTAGTGTACAGCAGCTTTGAGTGGTCAGCAAAGAGCTCCATGTTAATAAATACAAACCATATCCGATCAAGTGGTTTTGAACCGTATCAGACTTTGTGTTGTTTCGGCTCGATACCTAATTTTTATGCTTTATTACAAATGGAAAGAAGCCAGTGTTTGGGAGCAGCTTCTGTTTTTCACAAAGTTGAAACATGCTGCAACACGGGCTTTTTTTTTTCAGAAATGTTTTTATGTGAACGTGCCTGAACAGAGCCTTCTGTGCTGCTACACCTCCCACATCATAACAGCCTACATGCCCACATGAGCTGCACACATGCTCCACACTGTGGTTAGGTACACACAGAAACTGTACTTATAAAAGTGAATATAACACAGTACGCAACTTAGACAGGAATAAATATATAACTTTTTTCTACTGAAGGACAGTTTCTCAAGTAAAAACTACCACACACACACACACATTTGCGCTCCTATTAGAATGAGGACCCTCATAGACATAATGCATTCTCTAGCCCCTTACCCTAACCCTAACCCTAAGCTAAACCTAATTCTTAACCCTGAAAAAGCCATTTTAAGGGGTGAAAAAAAGTGAGGACCAGCCAAAATGTCCTCACTTTGTAGGAATTATACGAATTTTGGTCCTCACTCTGCAGCAAGTACAAGAACACACACACACACACATTTCCATTTCCTTCTCTTGTGATCAGGTGATTATATGAAGGTGTGGCGTTGAAAGGGAGTTTCCTTTTCACAACGCGGTGACACCATTGTGCTTTTGCTTCCTCATGGGGAGAAGTTAACCATTAGCACTCACAACTGGACTGTGTGTTTTTCCTGAATCAGCATGGCTGTAACTGGGGGACTCAAGTGTGTGAAGTATCTCATGTTTATCTTCAACTTTATGTTCTGGGTAGGTGTCCTTCTCTGGTTTATTTGACTTGTTTCAAAGTGTTGGGCTTGTGTAGCTGTGTCTTTGTGAAACTGTCTGGTCAGTCCTCACTTCCTGAAACATGGTGTGAAGGTTAAAATATTGTTTAAGGGGTTAGGTTGGATTTAGGTTTAGGGTTAAGCATTTATAGCATGGATCCTAAACTCCTCAAACTTGGGGCCAGTATACATCTAATCGTGTCAGAAAGTCAAGTGTAAAAATGTCCTACTGTTTGGGAAGGAAATGTTTCTGAAGGGTGAGCCATATGAGTTTAAAATTATTGTATGATCGTCATGATATCTTAGTAACAATATTCATTTCAGAGTTGTTTGATATGGAATAATGTATATAGTATTTCACAATAAGGACAATCATGTTTCAAAATTAATGATAAATAACAATAACAGACTGGAATAAAATAGAATCAAAAATTAAATAACACACACTTACACAAACACACACACATAGCTCCTGATCTAAAAATAAAAGCCTCATTCTGAGGTTATTGAAAAACAACAACAACAAAAAATTGGATAATTTTCCACTAATAAAAATTACGGATAACAATTTGAACTTCTATTTCCACCAAATGAAAATTTTACACACTGGACCTATAATAGTACATGGCAGGCCGCATGAAATTGACTGGGGGGGGGCACATGTTGACCACGGGCCACGAGTGTGACACCTCTGTTTACAGTAAGTAAGATGGTTACAGTTTAGTGGAGGAGGCTGGCGAATTTGGAGGTGCAGAGAGAATGAATGAGGTTGAAAAAAAACAATATAGTGGAAAGAACAGAAGATTATAAAAGCCAACTTTTTAAAAATGGGCTTCATCTGTTTATTCCTTAATTAATCAGCCAAGTATTTCTTATTTATGTCCTCAGAAACTTGATAGATGCTCCTCAGGGCTGGGTAGTGATTTAAAAAATTGTCTGATCAACATCTGGACTTCAATAGCAATATCTGAACAATCCTTTTGAGATACCAACTTATGGTTTAAAAAAGAATACATTACACATTCCAGTAAAGTTCTTTACTTTTGGTCTGGTTATCTTCCAGGAGCAGCTTTCATTCTCTTTCTTTTCTGTGCACTTTTGATCTTCTCAACATACAGTACCTTTATTCATTAAACCAGCGCCCCCCACACACACACACGCACGCACGCACACACACACACTTCAAGCCCTGTCTGCCTCCATCTCTGCTTGTAATTTCACGCCTTAAGACAACCAATCGCAAGCACTATTAGATTTCAGTCAGACAGTATGCTGCGTGCTTATTGGCTCACTGATGCTGATGAGAAAACCTCCTCCACACAGGAGATTCAGTACGCAAATCTTTTATGCAAAAGTAAATTTGGCTAAGTTTTTAGTGATTGATCTTCCCCATGCTTTTAATATCAATACGTTTGGTATTTAAATTATTTAAGCGCACAAAAAAGCAGATAAAGGCAGACCATCGACTGGAGCAAAAAGTAGGGACGCACATTACTGTCAGCATGATACTGGCTTTGAAATGTATCGTTGGATATCGGCAAACACCCCAAGCTGTGACTAATATAGACTGATTAGGCTTCTACCGCCTTGACTTCTAAGCTGGCACCCTCACCAACTATTATTATTTTTAGTTTTATTTATTTTCTACAGTGAAGAACATTTATGTCTCCGTCTGCTGCGACAGAAGTATATAAATATTCTAATTTCAAAACAAAAGAGACTTAATTCGCACTATAGTTGAGCGCAGGGAAAAAAAAAAGTATTTACTGTATATATTCGTATCGGCCCGAGCACTCCTGATATTTTGACATATCAGGTATTGGCAAAAAAAAATACATAAATCTGCCAAAAAAGGGTATAATTTAGGCCCTAATTTCTAAAGATCTTAAGTCATCGGAAAATCTCTCAGTCAACCTCTTTATAAACACAAATACATATCCACACTCACACACACACACACTGACAGACACACGCACACACTGACAGACACACACACACTGACAGACACACGCACACACACTGACAGACACACACACACTGACAGACACACACACACACACTGACAGACACACACACACACACACTGACAGACACACACACACACACTGACAGAGACACACACACACACTGACAGACACACAAACCCTTTGCTCTGTTAAAGATTAACCTGACCTGTCAGTGCTTCTGAGACTTGTAAGTTAGTGCCTGTGTGGGCACATGACACTAGATAATACTGTGTGGACTTGCAGTATATGCTGTAAAGTGCAGAATTTGTATGTTAATTTGTTTACATGCTATGTGAAATGCAGAATATAAAACGTGGTCGGATTCAACATAGTAACAGTATTGTTTTCAGCAGAAATAACAAACGATCAGTTATCAGTGCAGTATTTAGGTGCTTTGGGGTTTCAAATATTTGTTTGCTGCTGATGCTATCTCACTCCAGTCTGCTCAGTCTGTTCAGTGTCTTCCCAGTCAAGATGTGAGGAGCTGAGTGTCATTTTCAGAAAAGTGATGTTGCATGTGTAATGAGCTGTGACATGTGTGGTTAAATACAAATGTTTGTTCTATTGATATGCAGTAGAAATGTACGTATTGTTGAAGAAATATGTCAAGGAATAACACATTTCAACTGGGAACCAACTATTGCAACTTGTGTAAAATAGACCATATACATTTCTGACCGTTTCTACTGACACTTTGGCCACAACTAATATTCATTGAAATGTCAACTAGATATTTCCATGTTTAATATAAAAAACAAAAAGCACAGTGTGTTTAATGCACATTATTTAATACACATTATACATACTGTATTTTTGTGAAAGGATGGAAAAAAATGTTCAAATCAATTTGGCAAAATGCAAAAAAATAAAACTTATTAGAATGACTGCATGAGACAATGTCTTCAGTCTATGAAGGCAGATTAGGAATTTATCTTGAGGAGACTTGAGTTGGGGGTCACACAGCAGGGCAGTGGCTACCATTGTTGCCTCACAGCAACAAAGTCAGCAGTTTGGATCCTGGTTCGGTTCCCGGTTTGACAGAAGGCCTTCCCGTGTAGAGTTTGCATGTTGTCCCCATGTGTGTGTGTGTGCCTGCGTGTGTGCGTGTGTGTGGATTTTTTTCCAGGTACTCCAGTTTCCTCCCACAGTCCAATAACAAATTGGGGATTAGGTTAACCGGACACTGTAAATGTGAGTGTGAGAGTGAATGGTTTATCATGGGGTGTACCGTACCTGTCTCAGCTGGGATTGTCTTCAACTCCCCCGTGACTCTCATGTGGAGGATGGAAAATGGTAAAAAATGGATGGATGGAGACGTGACTTGTGCGGGTGAAGATATTTGGGTATGAAGTTTACAGAAATCTTACCCAGGAAAGTGTGGTTGCTCTGCAGTGCATTAAATGTCCTTGTGTTCTCAAAAGAGAGGTTGGGCATTTTGAAACCAGTACTATAAATGTTACCTGCATTTGTAATGATATACATCTGTGTGAAAGGTAACACTTCCTGTCTAAACCTTTATTGCACCAATGAGAGCAAATGCACTGACTAATACACTGACTTCTTAACTCCAGCTTGCAGGTACAGCTGTCTTTGCTATAGGCCTTTGGCTGCGATTAGACCCAAAAACCAAAGGCCTGTTTGAAGGACCAGACTCTCCATCAGTGTTTTACACAGGTACGATTCTCTCAGTCCTTCCACAGTAATAACATTTAAGCAAAGTGTGGTTGCTCTGCAGTGCAGTAAATGTTCTTGTGTTCTCATGTGTAGGTGTGTACATTCTAATAGCAGCTGGAGCCCTGATGATGGCAGTGGGTTTTCTTGGATGTTGTGGGGCAATCCAAGAGTCCCCCTGTATGCTGGGAACGGTTTGTACCACTTTACTTTCCTTTCTTGCCCTATCAATACTTATCCACTTCATTTTTAAGCCCTTATCATAATTTCTAATTAACAATAAGTCATTCATAAGTCGATTGTAATGTTGATAAAAGCACAATGAATACATTTAATATTGCTATTATTGCTTTTAAGTCACTGACAGGCTCTTAATAGAAACGTGAAAGTTTTAAATGGCTGTAAAGGACCCATTCATTTATCAATTTTAAGACACTATAAGATTAATTAGCTTCCAAAAAAGAACATTGTTAACCTTTAATTAGTGCATATTGAAGGGTTTATTAGTTATAAAGTGTTAGGTGCCAGGCTAAAAAAAAAAAGAATATTAGGACAAAGGTGTAAAATAATGATTTTTGTTTCTTTAACGACAATAATTTAAATTTATAAAAGTGCAGAAGTCGTGATAACAAAAGTCACTACAAAGTAAGCCAAAAAAAAAGGGACAAACAGGACAAAAGAAATGATGAACAATGGCACTGAGCCAATGGGCTTCACAAAGATGGAATTCAAAAACAACATTAAAGATGTAACCCAATTAAAAAGCTATAACCTTATCTTGTCAAAGAAGGCACCGCAAAGCTACTAAAATAATAAAGAGCGCGTTATCTCTCATTTTATTCGTTATTCCTATGAGGCAAATACATGATTTCTATGTTATCTTTCAGTTAGTAGCTATTCTTGTTCAATAAAATAGGTTTTATGTTATCTTTGATTTTATTAGTGTGACCGAGCATTTTGGTTCACCTTTAGTATGCATTTAAAAGCAAAAGAGATGCTGAGAATCCTTACGTGAACGTTACGTTATCAGCTGACAGGGTTTTTTTTTTTTTTTCATACACAGTAGTAACTTAGCTAGTCTTACATCACTTCCTTTCAACCTGGCTTTCAAAATAAGAGTGACTGACTTCAGCGTTTTACTATTTATATAAACCTTAAGCCGCAATGCTTAACAATAAAAATAACTTACAATTGGTATATTATAAATAAAATATATTGTCTTAATGTAATGTTATTTTTACTGTTATTAGTCGTTTGACAACTCATTAGCAGTAAAAGGAAGTAGTCACACTCTGCACATGCGCAAAACAAATCGTGGCAATAAATATAGCTTACATTTGTTATTGTCATAAAGCATAATTCATATTTTATAGGATTTTTCATTGTATTAGTTAATTCAGTGAAATAAAATACAAGTTTTAATATTATTCCACAACTGTCGCACTACGTTTAGTGGTGACAGGATGTAGTCACACTTCGTACAAGCGCAGATCAAATCAGGTAATAACAGCCACCTCCCCCAGGGCTCAGGCCTTTTGCCATCTCAGGAAACAAGAAACACAGTTGAGTATATACCACTGAAATTTGACCAACAGTTACCAAAAAATGAGTGCATCCAAGTTATTACCCAATGTCAAATGAATAGTGAATAAACTATGAAACAAACTGAAACTGAATCATTTGATTATTATTAAAGTGCAAAATGTAAACAAAAGAAATACTATATAAATACTAAATACTAATATAGTCTTATTGCTGTCATCAACCATCTTGTTAAACAACAGGCCCATAAACTGTTAAATAGTTATGTATTAGTGCTCTAAAATATCTTATAAGCCACATGTTCCATTGATGCGTGTCATAAAATCTAATTAATGTTTATAAAATCTCAACTATATAATATATATGTAATGTCTTGTATTGGAAGTTTGAATAAAAGGGTTAAAACTGGACAGGTTAATGGCCTTGAAATCTTCTAGTTACAAGGAAGAAAACGCAACCTTTTTCTGTAGGTGCACATCTGCTACTTCCGGTCCCTTCAAGATAAAAGCACCTCTGCCTTAGTGTTTCCTATGTACACAGTTCATCCTATTAGACCGACATAATGCAAATAATAATTTCAACCTTGCCCTTTGCATCATTTTATTCAAAAACAAATTTTGTTATCTGATTTATTATTTTTTGATTTATTTGACAAAAGAATATTTGAATAAACACATAATAAACTCTTAAAATAGTGTGATGCAGTGGCATCACACTATTTTCACACTATAACTAAACAATTAGTACATAAAAACAACATGTAATTTATAACCAAAATAAGAATGACTGACTTCAGCTTAATTTTTCAGGGAAATTAATTTTACCATATAAATATTAACATACATGCTGTGCATACAGTGAATTCATGCTGTATTGTAAAGTAATGCAATGTGTGCTTAGAGGCATTGCAGTCAAAAAATAATAAATCTTAATTAATGCTTACTTTGTCATTAATCCCACAACTACATAACTTTAATCTACACAACTAGCAGATGCATTTGCACACCTATGAATACAGAATATATGCTATCAAAATAGAAATGACTATATAGTACATACATTAAGTAACCAGAATATATAATTATCTGTTTACTCTTAGAACACACATATAAGCTGTTCACAGCTGTTTGCAAGTTTCTAATTGTGGTCTATACATAAAAGTGTTCTAAAGGCAGTAAAATACTTTTATTAACATTAGTATGGACTATGGACAAACTAAAAGCTTTTCATTACAAGGCTTGAGTGATGTCGCTCAGCAGCACTTGGACTTGTTATCCCTCTTTAGGAAGTGTGGGCTATGGACTGAGCCTGTGTACACCAACATTTTATCATCACTGAGTAATGTCAAGGCCAGTGTGAAGTCTCTGCTTGTCCACTGACTTCCTCCCTCCCTCACCCCATCTGACCCTAATCTTCTTAAACTCAATCCGTCAGGAGGAGGAGCTTATGTAAATTGGGTTTAGCTTTACTCAAACGACCTCATGTGGGCACACACGTACACAAGCATGACTTTGCACCCAGCTAACTCTGTTCCACTATTTCTTTTCTCTTCACAGTTCTTCTCTGTCCTGCTCGTCATATTTGCCATCCTGGTTGCAGCTGGAATCTGGGGATTTTCTAATCAAAGCAAAGTAATCTTTCAAGCACTTTGCACAGGATGTAAAATATTGTTGCAGTGTGACATACACAAAAGTGCTGCCATAAAACCTCCAAAGACAGCGGGAGATACGTTTGTCTGCATTTATCTGCTTTCATGTTGCTCAGTGAATCCCTCTTGCCACAGGTGGTGAACGACATCACAACGTTTTACCTGCAGACCTACAACAACTACAAGACGACAGGAGACGAGCGCCTCAGAGAGACACTGCGGCTGATTCAAACTGGGGTGAGTCACGTCTGCTCCGCTCTGACTCACGCTGTCCGCTTCTAATTGGACTTGCTGCAGGTCTTATCTGAGGAATCCGGCAAAAACAGTTTTTCAAGTGATTGCCCTGCACTCCCGTGAGAACTTTTTAAAAGTGTCCCCAGCAAAGAAAACCTTCAAGTCTTTTACCAATAGAAAGTTTAAATTAAGAAACTTAACAGCGACATCAGGGTAGTGGTGATGCTCGCTAGAGAGTTTGTGGGACTAAAGAGCTAATCCCTTCCAGGTAATTAGAACTTTTTGGAAACATGATGGATTCATTCTTTTTATTATAATGTCATGCATAAAGAATATTCCCAGTCCAAATGGGCTTTCAAGCCAACGTTATTTAAACATGCAGATCACCAACAAGCCAGAGGAGAACACAGATCACAGACAACCATAAACAAATAAACCTTCCTGCCGTTTTCTTTCAGGTTTTAGAAACAAATGTAGCTTCTAAAGCTTTGGTCTGTGGAGAATTGTGTAATTTACTCCAAAGGAAAATTCAAATAATTGCACGCAAACTCAAATCACTCTGAACAGCTAGAATAGGAGTACATTTGTGAAATGTATTCTCTATACAATCAGCTGCTACAGTACGTTATTTAGAGACGCATATACCTGGAGTATAATACGTGCATCATAGAGCTGCCAGTCAGTGCAATAACCAATATCATTACATACTTTAAGCTTATTCATAATTTGTCGAGTGCAAATCCCAAATATCTGTATTCAGCTGGTTCTGTAGGTTCTGTCCCCGAAAAACAATGTTCCTTCGTCTCTTTAAATGCCATTTTTCCTCAAGTGGACGATTGTGTTTTAGTTCCCCATGTTTATAACACCAGGTTATATGTAAGTCATCTTCAGACTCAGCCAGCAGACCAATACCATGCCCAAAGTGAAAACATTCCAATGCAGGCCTAAATGTGCTTCCTTAACCTCAATGACAAGGTCATTCACATATTGTAGACTGAGAACAGTAGATGATTTACTTACAGCTAATTAATGATTTCAGTGCTTTGTATAATCCATCATCCAACTCAGCTTTTAAATCTCTCTGAAATGGATTGGAAGCCTTCTGAAAATTGACAAACAAATATAGATTTAGATTCTGCGATTCTTGCTGCGGAACAAATCCATAATCAAATCATGGTTATATTGTAAAAAACCATTAAAGAAAGTGGTTAAAAGCAGACACACCTACTACTAAGGTATGGATTAACATGATACATCACATTTACTACAATGTCCCTCAGAGTGCAAAAAGGAAAAAATGGACAGGATCTAAATTAAGTGGATTGAATATGTAAGGACTGGATTTATTTGAACTGTATTTTGTGATGACTCGCTCTTTCTTTCCTCGTGTTTTCTTCCTTTCTGGATGAAATCTGATGATAGTAACATGCTCAGAATCTCTGCCTCTACCTTTCCTGTTCACTCGCAGAAAGGGGGTTAACTGATGGACTGTCATTTTATCGTAAAATATTGAAAGTCTGAATGGAAGAAAACTGTAAAATATGTGACTAGCTACTAGTTGCATTACTGCTACAGCAAATTGTACTTTCACACAAGGTTGATGTCTCACTTCATTATCACTGAAAATTGACAGCTGTTCAGTCTAACTTCCTGCACACTATCAGTATTTACCTGTATAAATACACACACTGATGCCACATTACTGTGATTCGGCAGTATTTTCATGAACAAATACAATTTTATCTGTATAAAACAAAAACATGATATCGTATACATATACATATTGCAGAGCCTGTGAAATGTACATTTTGCAATCATTGATTGTAAAATGTACAGTTAGGCTTTACTGTGAAATGCTGGGAATAATTAACAGTATGTACATTTTGCACAAACTATAGTTAAAAAAAAATATATATAATTCAACAGTTCATATGAGCAACACTGTGACGATGAGACTTTGAAAACTAAGTCTGAAGGAAAAAGCTGACATTTTTCCTTAAAGTGGAAGTGTTTACCCTTCACAAGTCAACTAATGACATGATGTGTGTGCAGCTCAAGTGCTGTGGTCCAACTGGAACCGTGTTGGATGGTGACAAAGACACCTGTCCCCGTGGAGAACTGCTGGAGCAGCTCATTACTAAGGTATGTGTATACAGCATGTCTATACTGAGTGCCAACGCTATTTGGTACCTAAATCAGAAGAAACTCGTATTTCCAAAGTTTGATGATGTAAAAGATTTCAGGCGCTGTTCAGCTCAGGCAAGCTCTGCATGTGAAATACATAACTAAGGTCTGATGTGTGATTAAATGATCAGTCTTCCTTTGACAGAGTGAGTTTCCTCAGCCTCTTTGCAGTGTTGCTAAGGCAACAGACTTTCTACTGAAGCCTGCATCTTCTCAGGCTGTTAGGCACAATCCAGGTTCTGGATCCTCCCGAGTGTAGATTCGTCGTCCGGATGTCGTCAAAATGCGTCACATACATTTGTGTATCCTTCACAGCGGAGGATATCCCAGAAGTCTTTGCGTGCCAGTGGCAGAGCTTTTTTTTTTTTTTTTAACAACAACATGAGAACAGGATCCAGGAGCCTGGATAATAGTAAACCAAACACAAATGCAAAAAACAATAAATACAATTTCTAAATAAAATAAAACTCCATAAAAATAACAATACAAAATAAAAAATAATTATGATATAATTAGGTATATTTCATTTAATGCTTACTAAGACTTACTAAGTCATTTCAACACATTCTTGATATTATTTAGATATTATTACTTGTGGATTAAAGAGAAGAGTTAAGAATCTTAACCAGGTTTATTTGCCCGGTCAAACCTGTGTTAGTTCTAATATTTCATGTCCAGAATGATCCGCTGTGAATAATTAATAAATATAGTGTTGACTGCGTTGGTTAGTTGACTTACGATGTTATTGTTAAAATATAGTTTTTGAAATAATGTTTTTATTTCTGTACAAATCTGTGAGGAGATAAGTTATATTTGTAAATCATATTCCAGGTTAGTAACATTTAAGGGAAATTGTTAGTCTTATCCATGTCTTGTTTTTGTCTCTCAGCCTGTGATACGTCACACACCAGTGTCATCTACATTTTTAAAAAATAAATAAATAAATAAATAGTAATAATAATATTAACTGGATGGTCCATCAAAACTAATAAATAATCACAAAACTGATAAACTGGTACAACAAAAACTAGAACTGACCAAAAAAAAAACACTAAATAATAATACTTTTTGTTCGATAATTATGCTAAAAAGTGAAATATATTTTAGATATATTTATTTTACATCAAATGTGTTTAAATGTATCCGATATTTAGGATGTTTTGGCTGATCGGGGCTTAAATCAGCAGACTTCAAGGACAGAAGAACTGTTATTCAGGACTTTGGACTGTAGATGGCCGTATTTAAGCACTCGGTGTGCAGCCTGCTGGAATTTATTAGGAGAAGAAAAGGAAAGTACCCCCCCCCTCCCCCCCGCCGCTGGACCGTCTCATTTCACATAGCACAACTTGCATCTCCTCCATCGGCTGTGCACTTGAGATGATCCAGGTCCTTAATTAAGACCCAGTTTGTGTCTGTGTGTTTCAGAGCTGTCCTGATGCCATTGATGAGGTTTTTGACTCCAAGCTTCACATCATTGGAGGAGTGGGCATTGCCATTGGAGTCGTCATGGTAACTGTATTTAGGTTTCAGCATCTGCTTTTTTCATCGTCATACTTCAGCATCTATGCTAAGTGTCAAACTTATTAGGACGTCTTTCAGTGTTTATTTCTCACAAAAGTGAAGGAGACAGAAAAGGGCAAAATTTTAAAAGGAGAAATGATCACATTTAAGTGTTGTGTTAAATTTAATTGCCGTGCTAGTCATAACTAAGTTCACACATGAATCAGCTATGTGCAGGGTCACTTCCTGATTTTCACTAGCAGCTGTTTTATCACGTGGGCCTCTTGTTTGACACCTCTGGTCTGACACGTCTCTTCTTCTCCTCGGCAGGTGTTCGGGATGATCTTCAGCATGCTCCTGTGCTGTGCCATCAGGAAGTCTCGGGAAGTGGTGTGACCACCTGACCTGCATGTCACAGTTCCTGGTTAATACTGCATGACATCATTGTAGAGTCACAGACTCTCCACTTCTAGAAACACTACTTTGTTCACGGGAAGGGGTGGGGCAACCTAAGTTAGACTGGGTGCAGGTATTTCTGATTCTTATTCAATATTATGACATTATCAGTTTTAACTGTACTGTTGTTGACTCTCGGGCCCACTTGTCTGGACTAGATATACAGTAGATGTGACGTGGTTTTTAAAGCCCAACTATAGAGCGGGTGTCACCTGTGCTTCAGCAGCAGCAATGTCGTACAGTAACCATTTGTTTGTGAACCAATAATTATCTAAATGAAATGATTGTGTAAAGTTTACTTGGAGTCACCCACTGGCAATAAGAGTCGTGGTCCAGGGATTAAAAAAACAGATAATAACACAATTCACAACTGAACACTGAAGTTAGCTGAACTGATGTGGATGTGTTTTTATTCCCTCCTCAAATTAGTTTTAGAGTAGCATCAGTTTCCTCACTTCCTTTTCTTTCCTCTGTCTATTTCATTTGTTTACTTTGTCACTTTCTATAAATGTGTATTTTGTATATGTTTGCACATCATTTCTAATGCTTTTAAAGTTGCGCATGGTTTGGTTGTACATTTTATAATGTCCGTGTCATTTTACAGAGACTGGCTTGATTTATACCACATGTATGCACTATGTTTCACAGAGACAAAAAAATAATAATAATAATAATGAAAGCCAAATAAACCAAAATGTATTAAGTCAACTCTGACTGTATTATACAGTGGCATTGATGCACAGTGTAACAGTTAAACTAACAGCTTTGTTTTCATTTGAGCAGCCCGTGGCCAAGAGGAAAGGAATTGAGCTTGTAACTAGAGGGTTGCCAGTTTGAATACCAGCACAGGTCAAGGGCTGGGGTGCCCCTGAGCAAGCACCCAAGGATGGATTCAATCAAGTGGTCTGCTTCACCATCACTAATTGGTGTGTGTGCAAAAATAACTTATTCTATTCTAAGTAGGGAGTATTTTTAGCAGGTCAGTTACTAGAGTTTCTGGAGTAGGTTCACTAGTAATGGCCCTATGTGTAAGAGTTAGTTACATCTCATCGTAAGACTGCAGACTGGAGCATATGGAGGACCCTTCCTATCATCTGATAAATTCTTGAACATGTAGATACAGATGTTTTAAAGTTGGTTTGTGGATCATGTTAATATGGGCTAATATGAGCCATTTTTACTTCAAATCATGAAAGACGCCCTCTGGCTGGTTAACCGAAACATGACAGCAACAAGATAGAAGACTTTGTTTAAGCACAGCCATTGCCTCAAGTACATATAAAGGCTTTTTTTTTTATTCTCCTTTTATTCATAATAATAATAATCGTGTTCAACATGGTCATCTGTTATATTAATATTATAAACAAAAGTTAGGACCATACACATTTTAACATGTCAAAAACGATCAGTTTCCCAAACATCACAATTGATGTTTGTCCACAAGCCAAAATGATTGTGTTTTGATGATTTCTTGGAGCAATGATTAACATGGAGCAAAGAACCCAGAAAATATTCACATTTCAGAAGCTGAAAAATCACAGAGCTTTTTTTTTTTTTGGACTATTTAAAAAACCCACTGCAACCACTTAATTGGTTATCACAAAACATAGGACATAGTAAACATATGACCACTTCTGTTATAGTAATGCTGTGAACAAAAGTTAGGACCATTCAAGTACAGGATATGCTTAAAGAAAAGAACATCATAATGATACAAACATAAATAAATATAAGGTTAATCATCCTTAATCATATACCATGGGTTACTGTATTCATTCCCTGGTGGGGGGGAAGGAGGGGCTTTTCCAGTCTGTGCCCAGGGTGTGTGTGCATGGCTGGATATAAACATGATAAAGACTCCTGCACCTTTCCCCCTCTTTGATAATTTTGATGACAACAGAAAACAAAGCCAGGACCTGTCTTTGATTTTATCGTCACTTTCTGGAAATACTGAGTCAAAAAGTGGTGATTACAGTAAACAGTACACATTAATGTGGGTTTGTGATTCTTGTTCTTTTTGAATGACTCGCCATTTCCCCACAAAGAGGTGAGAGTGGACGTGTATGGTCTTTTGATTACAGCACAGGGAAGTACACTCTGATTTAGTTGTTGACAGCCTTGTGTTGCTGCTTAGACACCCCACCCCGAATATGGAGATAACACTGATTACAAACAGGGTATGTTGGTGTTGTTCAGCTTGTGTGCCCTTTATGTAACAGAATGTTTACTGGCCACAGGATGAGGGCAGGAGAACTGATATACGGGAGATAATAGGGAAAAAATAAGGTAAGTAAAGAAGGAAATGGTCATTACCAACATTTGCACAATTTAACACTAATTCTGTTTTGCCAAATATGGCCTTGTTTCAAGGCAGAAGGATACAGAACCACTTAAATGTTTTATCTGGCTTTTACAGTGCAACAGTTCTGACATAAAATGCAATTTACAATCTCTGCTAGTGAAAAAATGTACCTTTAGTCAGTTACAAATATATTCCAGTGAGACAAAAAGAGGTTTGGATTTTCAAAGGTTGCAGTAGCTCTAACTGATAACATGGCTGTTGGTAGAGACAGGAGGAACAATTGATTTTAGCTATTTAACAATTGTGGGCGGCTATGGATCAGTGGTAGAGCAGGTCTTTGAACCAGAAGGGCAAGTGTATGATCCCCGGCTGCATAACATACCAGTGTGTCCTGAAGAAGACACCTAACGCCTCAGAGCCAGATGTCAAATGTGTGACTGAGTGAATGGGTGAATGGTAAAAGTGTAGTGTAAAAAGCAGCTTTGAGTGGTCATCAAGACTAGAAAAGTGCTATTTAAATACTGACCATTTAACAAATAGACACCTCATAAAATGTACACCTGCTAAGTTTTTTTCTGGGAAAAAAATTAAGTAATCTGCTTACTCTCGCACACCAAAGTCTATTTCAAAAATTCAGTATTATCAGCCTGCAGGGACAATGTAGCTGCTGTTCTATTGGTGCCTTGTTTAGTAGTTTCCACTTAGGTAAATCCAAATAAGGGATTCCAAACACCTGATTACCTGATAAAGCCAGCACTTTATTAAATGTCCGTGTACCATAATATAAAATCATCAATTTTCTCCATGGTCTTCACAAACTTCAGTTAGTCTGAAAAAGGCTGTTTAATGTCAAGAAAAAATCTGCAAAAATATTATTAAAATATTGTGTACTACTGAGGGAGGTGTACATTTTACTATGTGAGCCTTTTGTCAAGTGGCATACATACCTCATACAACCACACCTCAAGCAAACCTGAAATATCATTTAAGACTTTTTTTATCATTTGGATACAATACAATCTCAGTCTTCAGCCTCATCCTCTGAGTCCTGCCAGGAAATATTTGTAGCGCTGCATGACTGTGTGTTTAAGGTGGTGTGTGTGTGAAGCATTGTGTCCATCCGGAGAAGACTGGTGACACACTGCAGTACAGCCAGAAGCAGCCGGTATTTACAGGAGAGAGAGTCAAGGCCAGAGTTCAACATAAAAGTTTTTAAAGGAACGTCAGTCTCTCTACAACAATTCAGGCTTCGTTTAGAATCCACTGGAGGAAAATCATCAACACCACCCTGCATGAGGCTTATGGCAGGTTCTTGTTTACAGAGGGGGCGGAATGTCTGGGACCGGTTTAAAATAAAAGTGACGATCCTGGTGTGAATGTCATGGAAATGACGGGGAGTTTGGGAATAAATCAATCGGGGCACATTAAGAAGTGCATTTGCCAAAAGCTGGGAAACATCTGTGCATCTGTGGCCATGTTGGAGGAGGGCATGACTTAAAAGAAACTCAAAAGTCCCACCAGCAGGTAGAACACAGCCTGTCTCAAATGCGCACTGCTGGAAGGATGTGGGCATGGTTTTATCAGAGTGACCGTCTGGAAGTGAAGATGATTTTTGGTCTGACAGCAGTGTCCATTTTGCTGCCGGAGTTACAGTCATATGTATGGGTTTGCAAGTTGTAAGCAGCATGAGGATGGCGTCTTGAAATGCACATGCGTACTGGTCTGTTTGCCCCTCCCCTGGACCACAGATGATCACACTGCAGGGTTTGACCATGGTTCTTTCCTCTAAATCATGGAAGGCCACATGAACATATCTGTGGAAGAGGAAAAAAATCCATCAAAGAAAGCAGGTGATGAAAACACTCAGACCCCATTCAGACCTGGTATCCAACATCATTTCTTAATCATCTGATCACACGTGGACAGCGCTAAGCAGAAGTCTGAGCACGTCCTCGGACAACATCACAAAGCCTACATTCAGAGGTGGTTTGAGGACAATGAGGCCACGTTCATGAGCTGCATGGACGCAATCTGGAGCTCCTCAGCAACGATAAGAGACCACCTCGTCAGCTAGCATCCTCTGGTCTGCCACTGTTTGTTGTCTTTTTCTACTCTTATTTCCCGTTACAGAGGCAAGAGTAGAAATTGATTCGCTCAACTTCTGACAACTATTTTTCTTTCTACCTGTCACAGCGATCACATCTAAACAGACACGACTTCAGTGTGTACATAAACACAACAGGGGCTGAAATCTAATCACTTGTGGTCACAGGAAACGCATCCTGGATACATTTTAATCCCGGATACAAACAGTCTTAAATAAAAGGTCTAGTATGTGACATTTAGGTAGGTTTAATAATTGTAAAAACTCAATATACTTCCCCTCAGTACGTTTATATGAGAGTGTAGTTGACTCAAAATTAAAACTGTTAACTCATATCTAGGCAAGAGGACTGCTTTGTCGCCATCTTGAAGTTTCTTCAGCAACCCAAATGGACAAGTGTTTCATGTTTTGAGTGGGAAGAGAGTTGGAGTGTGGAGAGTTATTAAAGCTATTATTTTTTTGTTTATTTTATATGATGAAGAAAATCTGCTGCAACACGAGTATGCCAAAATATTATGTTGATTTCACTTAATTCATTTATTCATTAATTGTCTTCTGCTTTATCCTCCAGACAAAGAGGGTGACAATGACTCAGTGGTAGAGCAAATGAGTGGCAATGGGTGGAATGAGTAACTGGCAAAACTGTAATGTAGAGCATTTTGAGTGGTCATCAAGACTATGGAAAACACTGTATAAATACAACTGTACTATCCATGCAGTTGCGTGCAGGGGAAAAAAGTATATATTCATATCAGTTATCGGCCCAAGTAATCACAATTACAATGAGCAAAAAGTCCCATATTGTGTATCCCTTGTTATCACAATAGTGTACATACCTGTGGACTCCCAGTAGCACTGGCCGGCAAAAGGTCAGAGTAGCAACATTGACCGGTTCAATTCTCCAGCAATGTGAGACAGGTGTGGTGCCACTCAGCTGGGCAAAGAGAGACAGCTCATCTTCACTGATACACTCCACAACACACACGTGTGCCTGTGCAGCCAGAGCCAGGACTGCAGCAGACTGTTTGACTGCAGACAGAACCACAGAGACGCTCAGACATCGCAGCTTTGCAAAAACACACTCAAGTGACTTTTCTGACCAGGCACTGAACTCTACAATGCTTTTCTCCTCCATCGTTTTGCCTCCACTTCCAACTTTAAACACAACTCCCTCATCGAGCAATTTCGGCTGCAGGTGATGAGTGAAAACTACAGCTTTAATTGGCTGTTGGTCAGTTTGAGGACAGTAAACAGCAAAGTCCCTATGAATGACCTGCCCCTCAATCAAACGTGAACAGCTGATAGGGAAGCCCGATATAGGTGTGTGCAGAGCTGGGAAGTTGTCATTAACAAACTCAAGTGCAAAGGGAAGGAGGTCAGTTTTAAGCCTGCAGTGTCCGAGCAGTTCACAGATGAGGTTGCTGGTGAAGTCACTGTGAGTATGACCAAGACGGGTATGAAAGAAGGAAGCTAGCAGCTTCTGAATACAGGGGGGGTTGTTAATGTGAACTGGTGGTGGTGTTTTTGTACTGAAGTCTTCCCATGAAACACAAAATCCATAAGGGACAACTCCTACAGCGATGATGTCGTCGAGTTCCTCCAATGCAAATGCCAGCAGATCATCAGCCAGTCGCCTGGCAGTGGCAGACTCTGCTGCTTCCCTTGAGCTGTAAGTGAGAGACACAGCAGGCTCCTTCCGAGCTGCGGCATGAATCATCCGCAGCAATGATGCCAGCAGCAGAAGAAAAGTCTTGGATCCATCTCCTGTTGCACTGCTGTGTTTCCACACACAGTCAACTACCATCCTAATATGAATAACACAAAAGTACAATAAAAACACAAAGGACATTTACACTGAATATTATAATGTTGATGAATACATGCATTGATGAATAATGCAATACTGCATTACCTAGCCAGTGGATGCTCAAGTCGCAGTGCAGTGAGAATGTGTGTCCCACTGCGGGTCAGCATGGCCTGTCCTGTGTCCCGGGTAAACAGCACCTGTCCCCCCTCAGGACCAAAGCTACGCAGGATGACTGCCTCCAGAGCAGATACAGTCTGCAGGACATGCTTGAGGTGAAGATGCTCAACTGGCAGCATTTCCAAAACCTAACATAAATGCACAGATTTCAAACAAAGTCAGGGTTTAAGCTGTTCAAAGAAAAGAAAAGAAAAATATACTGTACATTTTCTTCACTTGTTAAAGAAGGTTTGAATTTACCATCACATATAGTGTCCAAATATAACCTTAATAGAAGCATTCAAATGGTAGTAAAATAATTTATTTTACTACCATTTGGTGTTAGAAAAGGGTACACTTTGCGGTTATAATTAGAGTTAGTTAGTATGTGCACAAACACCAATTAGTGGTAGTGAATTTGACCTCTGCATTTAACCCATCCTTTTATACACCAGTAGTGAACACAAACAAACTGGGAACATGGGGCAGTGGGCAGCACTAATCTGTGCATGGAGAGTAATGGTGTAATCAGTAATCAGGAACCCCAGTCCTTTGATTTGTACCAGCGACTCTATGGTTAATATAAATAAATAAATTCATGAATTAATTATTTTCGACTTTACAAAGGGCTGCCCTTTAGAAAAACATTTCCTGAGTTTTAGACATAAGTAAACACATAAGCAAGTCACAGTAAAACTCAATAGCAATGCATAGTCATGACTGACAACATTATACAGACATGTATAAATTAAACTGTTATCATTTCAACAGACTATTGTTATCATGAGGTATAAATGTTGTAGACATACTCTGAATGCATACACTTACTAGCCACTTAATTATGTACACCCTTTCAACTGCCTGTTAATGTATATATTTAGTCAGCTAATCCCATGGCAGCAATGTAATACATTTAACAAGGCATCATTTTTGGTATTTCAGAGACTGCTAATTGTGATAGGACAATTATATAGATTATAAAGTAAAAATGTCAGGGAACCACCAAGGTAGGTAAACTGAAGTAGAGTGAAACTACAACTATTGAGTATTCTCAACTATAAAAACAGTTTGGGGGGATAGCCACTGTTTTGACTAGGAACACAACCTGTTCCAAACTGAAGTGTTTCAGGAACTCAAGATATGATCTCAGCAGTTCACTTAAGGACATGAAAGAATTCCAAACACACGCACAAAGTAATGCAATACACACACACACAGAGTTGACAACATGCACACTCACAGAACTGGAACTACAACCAGATGGATGAATGTATATAAAATTTCTTCCAATCCTTAACCTAACTCGTCTTTATATTATCATTTAAACTCACAAAAACGTTTGAACACGTATCACAATGAGATTTGCAAAGTTCAAAAGGTAATCGACAGCTTTAATTGGATATCACCCAAGCACAGTTATGTGACCAGCTATTGAAATAATAGCATGTTTTTATTTGCCTTCATATATGACATATTTGTGCAGACTCTAAAATTCTACACTTTTCAAGGTCTGGAAAACAGTGTCCATACTTTTAAAGACTTTCAAGACCTGCGCAATCACCCTGTGTGACAAGTGAAGTACCCCAATCTAATCTATTCCAAAACACACGTTGAACTACAGCAGCTTCTCTCTTCATATGTAATTACACTACCGTTCAAAAGTTTGGGGTCACCCAGACAATTTTGTGTTTTCCATGAAAACCCGCACTTTTATTTATCAAATGAGTTGCAAAATGAATAGAAAATATAGTCAAGACATTGACAAGGTTAGATGGAACCCACAAAAGTTGATGCTCCAGATACTCAACTAGCTCAAAGGAAGGTCACTTTTATAGCTTCTCTAAGCAGCTAAACTGTTTTCAGCTGTGCTAACATCATTGCACAAGGGTTTTCTAATCATCCATTAGCCTTCTAACGCAATTAGCAAACACAATGTACCATTAGAACACTGGAGTGATGGTTGCTGGAAATGGGCCTCTATACACCTATGTAGATATTGCATTAAAAACCATTTACCACATTAACAATGTATAGAGTGTATTTCTGATTACTTTATTTTTCTTTCTTTTTTCTTTTCTTTCAAAAATAAGGAAATTTCTAAGTGACCCCAAACTTTTGTACGGTAGTGTAAGTGTATCCTGTATGGCGTGCTGAGTATCGTATGCACATTCTATAAGGTAACATTTTAATTACTTTTTTGTTTTAATTACTCCTTGTTTATGAGTGCTTCACTTGTACACATATAAACACAAAAGCCACGATGGACTAGCACACGAAACAAATTCCGCTCCATTCACTTTGAACATGTGACTAGTGTCTCCTTTTATTGCTCCACTTCGTGTTAAATTTGAGTACGGAGATTAGCGTCTGCTAGCTAGTACCTTGCGAAGCTATTTTACTCGTAGCAAGTCGCGTGGGATTTCGACTCATGACAAAGTCTAGAAAAGTCTGGCCACAGAGAAACGAATTGTTACTTTAAGCGCAAAAACAAACGCGTTAAAATGTGCCAGGGCTCACCAAAGTCCAAAGTGGGACGCTTTCCTCAGTATCCTAGAGACGAGAGGCGAGGTGGCCTCTGATGATTTGTTGTGGATGTAGTTTGCTCTATCGCCACCTACCGTGTGGAGGTATACATTGTTCTTATTTCGAAACTTGTACACATATATTCTATTTCTGTGCCTTTATATTACTTTGACATGTATATGTGAAAGTGTTACACTTACACATTTTCCACTTCCTAATTAGAGTCTGAAAACTGCATTCTCAGTTCCTTGGATATCTTTTTATATCCTTCTCCTATTTTATAAAGTTCAACTACCTTCTCCCACAGATCTTTGAGTAATTCTTTTGATTTCATATAGGCAAAAAAAGCCACAAAAAGCCTGTTCCTTTTTAGGTTATTGACTCTTTTGCTTTATGCTTACTTTTTGTAGGAATGTAACCAAAATAAAGAGATTCATTCAGATGTGACAGAGGTTTCTTTATGAATAATATACATCAGGAAATTATCTATATCAATAAAAAACTTAAAGCAAACTTAACCTTTAATTTTCTCCATATTGAATTGAAATAAATGAATATAAATGTCTCAAAGGGCCCAAAGAGGAAAAAACCAAGCAGGTGCTTGAGCACCACCTAGAGTCCATCTGCATATCCATTATTGTTTGCACCTGTTTCTTTTGATCCCCCACTCCTTTTAGTGGACACTGTATTTCCCGTTTCATTTGATCCCTGTCAGTTCGTCTGTTCAGTTCTTTGGTAGCGTTCCAGCATGTTTTTCTTAAGTGATTTTTCTAGAGTATGATCTTTTGCCTGTTTTTGACTCTGCGTTTGCCTCACTATTCTGTGCTTTTGTTTTTTGGACTGTTTTATTGTGTACCAACCTTGGGTTTTCCCACTGAGTAAAGTCTGCTGTTGGGTCTTCACTTGAGTGTTATAAAATTGTAATTCAAATAAATAAAATAGGCATATCTACTTAAACAAACTGAAATCTTAATCCCGACCAAATAAAGGCTTAAAATGCTACAAAATAAAAAATAAAAACAAACATCGATGTGGAATAATCCAGTGCCACTGTGCTTTTTCTTTTTACATTCCATGGTAAAAATTTCATTATTTTTGAAGATTTCTTTTATATCTTTATGTTGTTCTTTTGCTACTTCCTATTCCTATTCCAATTGGTATTCTCTAATTGTATTGCTTATTGTAAACCTTTTTGTAATAGTCACCTCTGACCCTTTTGCTGCCTTAACAAGTGAATTTCCCAGATGCAGGGTCAGTAAATCTAATCAATGTAATCCATGTGAAAATGGACAACTTAAGTCTTTGATCAATTCCAAAAAAAAAAAAGAAATAAAAAAAAATAGGTAATACATTTTTAAAGGTCTTAATTCAAATGTTACAGGAGAACACACTGGAATGTTTTGGTTTAATTGAAATGTTTTGGTTTAATTTGCGTGCGCACCGTATAAAAGAAAAACCCAAATCTTCATGAATGAATGTAAATAAAACTCACTATTCAGCACCATTCGCTCTTCACAATCACATCAGATAATCACAAAGAAGAAAGTTTCAGATTTATAAAATAAAATCTTACATGTAAACTAAACTAAATTCTTCTATCCAGTTCCAAATAAAAAAAAAAAATCCAAATCAAATCTAAATAAACGTCAGTCCTGATTCATGTACGTTTTTAGGTGATGGTAAAGACATCCACAAATAATCAGACAAAATAAACATTCTGTAGATTTAACTTTGATGCTTTAAGGCAACTGACCTCTGTACTGTGTCACCAAACCAACAGAAAGTGTACCTTCAACGAGGAATACTCAGGAAAAAACTGCACTGAAATGTTTGTTCTGTATTTCTACAAGCAAAGGTTATGTCTCTTTCCATCCTCTCCTGTCCTCTCCTCGCCTTCTCTTTCTGTGTACAGTAACATCGATGCATCTCTGGATGGTACTTCAAGGTGAACGGGGCGGAGCTGGAACCTGATCTTTGTGTTGCTGCAGAAACCACATCCGAGTTTTCTAAAACGGGCAACATCATCTATACGTGGACAACATGAGACCGTTCTGCAGCTACAGAGATGCACACACACGCACACACGCACACACACACACATAGTTGTCCACCCTGAATTCGAATGTCCTCTTTTGCTGAACTCTTACTTTGCTAATGAGCCTTCAAAAGCCCATGTCACTGACCACTCTCATGAATATGCAGCAGTGGTCTGGTGACCTGTAGGGGGCAGGACAGAGGTCACAAATGGTGGGAGGTCACAAATAAGGAGAGGACCAGTAGTCCCATGAGACCTGAATGGACAGAAAAGAACAAACACACACACAATTCAACCACGATTCAAATCTGGGCTCTACCAGACCAGGTTTTGGTCTCTATTAGGACTATAGATCCTGACAGTACACACACATACACACAAAACACTAACACGCATAGAGAAGCAACACAAAATGACCTAGTAATGATTTCACCTAGTGTTCAAAATTGGTGTAGGGCATAAAAACAAAAAGGGCGATGCTTACCTCACTGTTGTCCCCCACTTTACTGGCTCTGTCATTGTTTTTCCTCCTCTCCAACTCCTCCTCCTCCTCTTCTTCTTCTTTGTGTAAGGAAAAGGAAAAGCGGTGAGTGTGGATGCTGCTGCAGCTGAGTCCACTGAGCACAGGTACGTCTCTGCTTCCATTTTCCCTTCATCTTAGGATGATTTCCCTCTTAAATGTGCATCTTGAGCACTAACGTGTGCCCGTGTGTCTCATTTTGCCTTGATTGAGAAATTAAGATGTTCTCTGATATTACTGTTTATCACTTTGTAAATCAAGAGCTTTCATTTTATGGATCAAGAGCTTTCATTTTCCCTTGATTGATCATTGTATATGAACTGACTGAATTTGAAAATGTTAAATCTAATGTAAAAAAGAGCATTTACAACAGAGGCTGTGGGAGCATATACTGTTGTGCGACATGTTGTGTGTCATTCTTTATCACGCCTGCTGAAAAAACTAAAGAAGGCAAGGTAAGTTAATTTATATAGCACCATTCATACACAAGGCAATTCAAAGTGCTTTTCATTACAGTGACAGTTATAATGTCATCATTAAATCAAAGGTATTGGAATTGAATTACAATAGAAACAAAAAACAATAAAAAGAAGCAGGTAGAGAATAAAAATGCAGTAAATAGAATACAAAATAAACAGTATGACTTAAGTAAACAATAAAAGCTAAAGAGAGAATTATACATATTTTATTATGTATACAATATATAATTTAGTACAGAATGAAATGCAATTGCACTTTACCAACAGAGGCATTACAATCATCATTGAGGATGCACTTTTTCTTCCGTTTTCTCCTGCAGCTGTTATTAAATCTGTGTTGCTATTTGCATTCCAGAAAAAAGGGGTATTATTAAAGAGTCATGAAAATGCAGACATAACTGGTTTTAGTTTCAGGTCTGTTTATGGTAGTGATCACATCTGCTGATTCAGCCGCAGATATTCAATATGCGTGATCACTGCAGAGGCAAGAGGAAATAACTAATCACAAAGTTTGGTCACTTGGGAGTCCAGTCCTTGCTTTGGCCTGCGCTGGGCTAGACCTCGGTCCACGATAATCACCTCTGGCCACCCACTGAGGACCAGCAGAGATCCCTGCGTGTGTGACGCGTCTTCTCAATTTGTCCCTGCTCTTTCTCTCTTTCCTCCTTCCCTTGCTGTGTCATGTCAGCAGGTTTTTTTTTCAGAGACAGCAGCAGGAGTTTGCATATCCTGTGTTCAAGTTAGTGCCAGAGCAGCACAAAAAGGAGAAGTCATTTGACACTTACGGTCATACCATATCTATAAAGGACATTATTGCTTCAAATGCACCAACAAATTTGTATTTGTGTGAGTGGTTAACTCTAGGTTTTTCTCATCAATAAGGGCATTTACAGATGTTTTTTTTCCCTGTAGTCTTGAAGCATTACACTCCATATAACAGGCTCTCTGTCTGAACTCACTCACTCACTCACTCACTCACTCACTCACTCACTCACTCACTCACTCACTCACTCACTCACTCACTCTTCTACTGCCTTATTCTCGTGGGGGGCGCTGGTGGGATTATACACCCTGGTCAGGTCACCAGTCCATCACAGGGTCACATAGAGACCAACAACCATCAGCTCCCACATTTCACACCTACTGTTTGAATTCAGTTTAATAAAAATACATTTGTATACTGCCAATTCGTAACATGCATTATCTCACCTCGCTTTATATACAGTACCAGTCAAAATCTTCTCTTTATTTTTCCATTTTGTACACTGTAGGTTTATACTGAAAACATCCAAACTATGAAGGAACACAAAGAGAATTATGTGGTCAACAAAAGAATGATGAAGAAACCAGAATATGTTTTCTTCATCAAAAGTAGCCACCTTGTGCTTCTCCACCCACCATGACAGAAAAATGAGTGGATGGTTTCTACCTGCGTGGTTCTCACCATAAAGCATGGAGGTGGAGGTATGATGGGGTGTGCTTTGCTGTTGCTGTTTGCTGTTGACACTGTTGGTGAATTATTCAAAATCTGAGACACACTTAACCAGCGAGGACATGTCATCCCATCTGGTTTACACTTAGTGGGACCTTCAAACACAGCTACAGGCTATGACCAAGAAGGAGAGTGATGGAGTGGGTTTATTTGTTTCCTTATTATCTAATTTATTTGTTCATATTCAAATCTTTATTTTCATGTATATTTACATACATGATGTAACATTTCCTCAGCTCCTTTGTCTTAGTTACTGTTTGTCTCCTGAATTGTGTTAATGCAGCTGGATGGGTAAATGTGTGATATTATGTTTCTATGTGAAGCACTTTGTGTTGAATTTTATACATTTGAAAAGCAAAATGTTCAGTTACTGACCGGGGAGGTTTGAAAAGTAAATTGTAAACATATTTATTTAAAAAGGGTTTTGTTAAGGACCCAGACAGGCAAGGAGACGATTAAAAGTTCAAAGGTTTATTTACAAAAAGAGATTTAAACGGTGAAGACAAGTGTGGCAAAGCACCAGCAATCTGGAACAAACCTCTGAGCACAAGAGAGCATATGGGTTAATGAGGTGACAAACATGAGAGAAAACATAATAATCAATAAGACCACGAAGTTACCACTGAGGAGACTGTCACAAACTGGGGATAAGTAGCAGCAGGTCCAGAGCTTCAGATGATTGTATGATGATGCAGGAGAGAAGGGAGAAGCATGACGCTTTTATATACCGTATATTATATAAATATATTTAAAATATCAATATAATATTCAGGAGCACAGTGACACTTTACTTCTGTACATAATGTAATTTACAACTTAATTTGTACTTGGTGTTACTGATTCTTATTGTACTGATTTTTTTCCTATTCACATTATTTATTGTATGTGAAGCACTTCGGCCACATGGTTTGCATAGTGGTTAGCACTCAAATATGCAGATTAAGGGATTATGTAAATTGGACTCTCTAAATTCCCCGTAGGTGTGAATGTGAGAGTAGATGGTTGTCTGCCTATGTGGCCCTGTGATGGACTGGGTCCGGGGTGTACTCCACCTTTTGCCGTATGTAGGCTGGGATTGGAGGCCTGAATCATCTTGTCTTTTAATGTTGTTCTTTTTCTTGCACCAGTTTAAATTTGGATCAACCACCAATCATCCAATGATGACCAGGACCCGCGGAGCTGCACCGGGAACTTCACCCACACCAACCCACTTGCCAAATGCAACAACCACCTCAGGCCAAACACAACCTGGAAACCACAATCCAAACAAGTTCATGAGTGAACTACGCAGTGTCCGCAGTGAGTGAGACCCTGAGCTAAATGGTTGAAATGAATGGATGAATGAATAATAAATAATAATGAACAAGTTGTGAGATATGCAGTATTTAGGAAGCATTTTGAACAATAAAGTATTGACTCATGATGAGTCAATAGGTAGGTATATGAGTGACAAAGAATATCAGCAGCGCATACAGAGAGATTTGAGGTTTAGATGATTGTTTAAAATATTAAACAGCAGCTTAACTCAAAGCATTGTGGCTTTTGGCTTTAACACAAACTCTATTAAGTCTCTGCACGAATGTATTTTGAAAGAACTTTACCTGTACTTTTTGTAAAAGTAGTCTCAAAAAAGTTAAGATTCAAATGTCATTTTATCCCTGGGAGGAAATAAATTGTTTTAACATTATTTGCATGCTATTTTTTTTACTTATTCAAATGACTTCAAGCATACTGCTTGATCCAAACACTGTGGTTACTTGTTAGTGTTAGGGAACATTTAGTACAAGTAGCAGGCTAAGAGTTGATGTGTTTCATTATAATCTCTGTGTGTGTTTAACATGGGTTTTCAGTGCCATCATGGGCTGTTGCTGCCCTTTGTATCGTGATATTGTGCTTGATGCTCTCCTGTGCCATGTGTGTGTGGAAGAAGTGCCCGAAAAAGAAGGATAAGGACAAAGAAAAGGACAAGAAGAAGGGAAAAGACAAGAGCAACAGAGACTCTGACACCGAAATGAATGGAGGTTACAACAAGGTGGGCCAAACACACACACAAACACACGCACACACACATAAAACCTTCCACTGTATCATAGTTCTGACATCAGGGTCACCTTATACTAGAAGTTTTGTGTTAAGAGTTATACATTTCTTCCACTCAGTGCAGTATATGGTGTACTCTGAGAAGTGAACCGAGCTGTAGAGTGTCTTACATTTACAGTAAAAACACTGATGGTGGGTCCTCAAACTTTTTATTTTTTATAAATCATGACCCAAATCAAAATATAATTCATCACAAGAACAAAGGTTTGCGTAAAGTAGCAACTAATTCACCGCCATACCTGAGACAATTAATCTCATTTTGAATTCACAAACTAATTATTTCCATCAGATGTTTGGTAAACTGAATAAATCTTCATTTGATGCATGCTAATGTCTATATATTAAAACATATAGACATTGATTCCAGTTACAGGCGGTGGGGGGTGGGAACGTCCACTGTACTCCTAGTGCCAGTCTTAAGCCAGGATAAATGGGAGGGTTGCATCATTGTGAAAGCAGAAAAGTTTGTAAAACATATAGACATAAATCTTAACAAATTTGCAAATGTTTTGTGGACCAAAAAATCTCGCATGACCCATCTGTGGATCCTGAACCAGTGAGTGTTATAAAATGTATATAATTATAGTATAGTCTTGCCTTTCCCTCTCACAGGAAGTAGATGATCTGCATATTTGACTTGGCAGACATTTTTCACCAGATGCCCACCCTGACACAACCATCCCATTTTAGTGTATTTTAGTGGAGTACACTAGAAGTGTTTTACCTGCATGTGTGTATTTGTGTGTGTGTGTGTGTTTGTAGCCACTGCAAAATGAAGGTAATAAAGACACAGAAATGTCAGATAATGAGCCAAAGGAAGACGAGAAACTGGGTCGACTACATTTCTCATTAGACTACAACTTCACGGATAACACGGTAACATGCTGCTGTTTACGTTCAACATTTTTGCCTTACAACTGCCACCTAAATGTCACATTTAAGTACTCTTTTTTTCACTGCAATGATACCAGATTCTTATTTATTTCCATTATTTCTTCCTATGCTGCCACATAGCTGGTTGTGGGCATCTTACAGGCCACAGAGCTTCCTGCCATGGACGTGGGAGGCAGCTCTGATCCTTATGTTAAACTATATCTGCTTCCGGACAAAAAGAAAAAGTTTGAAACCAAAGTTCACAGAAAGACCCTCGAACCCACCTTCAATGAGACGTTCACATTTAAGGTATATTAAAAATTCCAACATAAAAAAAATAGATATACTATATTTAACTGAGAAAATGAGACATAATAATATGTTTCAAATTATCTGTCAAATAACTGATGTATGTTCTGTTTGTAGGTATCATACACTGAGCTGGGCGGGAAGACACTGGTGATGACTGTGTATGACTTTGACCGTTTCTCAAAGCATGATGCCATAGGAGCTGTGAAAATACCAATGAGCAGTGTGGACTTCAGCCAGTCTCTACAGGAGTGGAGAGACCTGCAGAAGGCAGAGAAGGAGGAGGTGGGACATGTGAACACATCATTTATGCATTTTTAAAAGTGGGTTGCTGTTGTTTTATTCAAGATTCCAAAAGCTTTTTTTGTCAGGCCTGCCATTATGTAACAGACAAGCAGAGAATTGAAAGAATGTCTCTCTCTGCTTTGAACAATGATGTAGACCCAAACTTTCTTTTTGGGGACCCACTTTTTAAAGATGGAAAATGACAAGAGCAATACCCTCTCTACCCCCCCTCATCTAAACATGCAGTATACACTACCCCCCCCCCCCCCCCCCCCCCCACACACACACACACACACACACACACTCAATAAAGAGCAAGTCACGTCAAGGCTAGCTACAAGTGTTTGTGTGTGCACGCACAACATTTTATCAGTTGAGTGTCCTGACAGCATTTATTGAACTTAAACCAAAAAATAAATACTTAATAATATAAATATCTTACTGAGAAAGTCTGGCAGTAGACAACATTAGGAAGTATTGAGATCCAGCCAGTCCACTTAATGGATGGTGTTGAAAGCTAAGCTGCAGTCTGAAGAATCCTAATATTTGAATCCTTTTTCCTCCAGGTGTGGAGAGCAGAGCAAACTGCATCCTATGTAGACCTGTTGGCTAGCTAGTTGGGGGTGGGCAGATTGTATGTGGGTCATGACCAGCCTTTCAAAGCTCTTCATGATGATGGGGGGTCAGTGAAAAAAAAGGCCATAGTCACTGAAGCAGGATGGAGAAGGCCTTTTTGACACAGGGATGATGGCGGTAACAAGCAGGAAGGAGCAACATCCTTACTCAGGGATATGTTGAACTTCTTTGAGCTCCTCTGTGCATTCTCAAAGCACATGACCAGGAATGTTGTTTGGACCTGCAGCCTTGTAGATGTTGATTACGGAAAGTGTTATTTTCACACTGGCTGTAGACAGGCATAAGGCCTGGTCACAGGCTGAGGAGTTGGTTTTCTGTCGAGGTGTGTTGTTGTGCACTTCAAACTTTGCAATGAAGCTGTTGATAGGTAGGTTGTTGAGCAGATGTATCAATACCCATGCCATTATAGTTTATAATGGCATGGGTATCCTTTCATAGGTTTTGTTTGTGAAATGGCAGGTTTTTCTACCCTGATGCCACGGGACAGGTTGGCTTTAGCTGCCCTCAGACCAGTTTCATCCCCATCTCTGAAGACAGCATCTCTGGCCGTCAGCATCCTGTGGACTTATCCTGGAAACCAGGGTTTCTGGTTAAACCAGGAGATAGTGGTCAATGGTCCTCCCACAGAAAAGACCCAATTGGTTGTTTGTGCAGGATCAGATTAGGACCAATATTACTTGACACACTCATTTCCAATTTGTTGTTATGGATATATCGGACAAAGTATCCAAAAAATACAGTAACTGGATTATACAGTAAAATGGATCACAAACATTCTGAAAATCACTTAGCACTTGGCACTTTAGCTGATCAGGAATTACTGTGCAGCACCGAACATCCATCCACCCATCCATCCTCTACCACTTATCCGAGGTAGGGTTGTGGGGGCTTCTCACGTTACCTGTAAAAGAGAGCCCAGACACCCTGCAGAGAAAATATATTTCTTCCACTTGTATCCACAGTCTTGTTCTTTTGGTTACTACCCACTGCTTAGAAAACCCATGATGTATTGAAAAATGACAAATGACAAATCTGTCATATGCTCTCACTGCAGGAAGTGACGCTAAATTAGGAAAGGCACAATTGACCTATAATATATGGTTGTTTAAGTTGAGGGACTTGTTGGTTTATCCTGGCAGAGAGGTAAAGGTCTTTTTTGACAGTACAATCCACATCTGAGCCTTTGGTGGGCATTCTTGCTGTTTCCAGTCATGCTGGCAAACAACTGTTTACAGCCATCTCAATTTGCTACTTTGAGATCCTCCAGTAGAAGATTTTAATGTTCCTGCTCGTCTGAAAACCAAAGGAGAAGAGAACCTTTGCAGTTGCCAGAGGAGAACAGGTCAGTGCAGTACCCCACTTTTGTACAGCAATGTCACCAGGTGATGCAGGAACAAAACACCACTATAAATGAGAAAGTGAAGGTCATGTTGGAGCTGATAGACTTCATCTGCATTGTGTGACCTTATTTGGAAATTGAGTAACATACTTTAATTTGGTTGGGCTTTTAATTAGATTCCTATACCTATCTATTGTTTTTGTTTATTTTATTACTTTGTAATAACAATTCTGTATTCCGCTCAGCACAGCAAATGTGTATGTCAGAGTGAGTGATGAGACATACCTACTAAGGGTGGAACTAATGCCAAAGCTCCCTTATCCAGTGTTACTGGGTCAGGATCTCCCAGTCCCAGACCTAAACTGGTAGGTAAGTCACCAGCAGTCAGACCAGTCAGAATTTCCTTTTTATGGAAGGATGTTCCAGTTGAGCCCACATGCAGCAGGGAACAAAGGTGTGAGAAGCAAAACAGTTGCGGAGACTGTAAAACATTCATATGTACAGCTAGAATGATTGATGATGACTTGGCGTTTAAAAATGAACTTAATAAGGAACAGTTACAGACCCCACCCTTAGCCCATTGTTTAAGGAAGTGCAGGAGGGTTACAGTTTACAAATAGTAATTCCACAGAAATACCACACAGCGGTGCTTGTGCTGGGCGACATAATACCCTGCACTGGACACATACCTTGCATGAAAACATTGCAATGAATAGGTAAGTGATTTTATTGGCCAAGGCCATTTTCAGAAGTGAAGAGCTTTTTTTAAGTCTTGTGCCCAAGTGCCATCTGTCTGGAGGCAAAGGCCTTGCCTGTGCCCCTTTAGTAGTTTCTTGACCTCTTGCTGACACCTCAGAGAGGATTGCAGTGCATGTGGTTGGACCCCTAGAGAGTCATGTTGCAACTCTTTTCTAGGGTAGGGATTCCCAAAAAGTGTTGACAGATCTGGGACCCAACTTCATGAGTAAGACCTTCAGGTAGGTCTATGACCTGTTAGACATCAGGCATATCAGAACCACTCCTCACTAACCACAGACGGATGGATTTGTTGAACGATTCAATCAGACCCTCTTGAACATGCTCTGGAAGTTGGTGGCTGACGGCAAAGACTGGAAACAGTGGCTACCCTATCTTCTCTATCTAGAAATTCTCCAGGCTTCCACAGTGAGCAGTGGTCATGCCTGGTCATGAGGAGGGGAGCAAGCTAAATCTGAGCCACCTGTCAGGGGACAGTCAGCACGAGCTTGCTAACATCCTGTCAGAGGGTGTCTTCCCTAAGCCCTCCTCCAGTCAGTGGAGAAGCCCCATCACCCTTTTCCCAAGAAGGACAGTGGTTCTACCTGGACTTCAGGAATGTAAAAAAAACAAATTTGACCCTTGCCCCATGCCAAGGTGTAACGATTTGGTGGAGGAGTTGGGCATGGCCAGATTCCTGAGTATCCTGGACCTGTGCAAAGGATATTGGCAAGTGCCTTTGGCTGAGGACAGCAAGGAAATGACCACCTTTAGGACACCATTTAGGCACTTTCACTTTACTATGCTGCCTTTTGGGTTGCGCAGAGCGCCGGACACACTCCAAAGGCTGATAGACGGGGTCCTCAGGGGAACTGAGGGCATTGCCGCCGCATACTTGGATGAAATAATCATCTATAGTTGCAGCTGGGCAGAGCATCTACAACACCTGCACCATGTCCTCTCCTTGGTGAGGAAGGCAGGCTTCACCATTAACCAAACAAGTGTGCCTTGTTCAGGGAGCTGTCATCCGCCCTCAGGTGGGAAAGGTTGAGGCTATCATGGCTGCAGAGTGCCCAACCACCAAATGTAGATACGGTCCTTTTAAGGCTTGATTAAACTAGAAAACTATCTGGCCTCTTCTGTTTGCTCCACTGCTGGATATCCTGTTACAAATGTATTTTTCAGATTTTTTGATCATTTACATCTTAGTTGCATTTGAATGGCCCTTGTTCAAGATATATGAATGTATCTGGGTGGGTGGAGATGTTTTTTTTTGTATGAAATGTGCTATATAAATAAAGATTGATGATTGATTGATTATATTTAAAGCAACACACTACAGCCTTATTGTTTTGAATTAAAATGAAATACACTTAATTCCAAAGCAGAGGGCTGCTGCTCATAATCACTATTTATTTAGATTCTCTCTCGAGAGATGCAAATGATGTGTGTGGAAGAGACGAGAGCGGATGGAAACACAATGACACACACAGAGAGAGAGAGAGAGAGAGAGAGAGAGAGAAATAAAGGAGAGTGCAACAATGTGTTACAAAATATCACTGAAATATCACTCTATGATGAAGCCATACAACAAAATTAGAGCATTAAAGAGCATAAACCTCCACCAAGGCCACTCAGTCCTTTAGTTTTTGACTTATGCTGCTGACACACAAACAGACAAGCCAGGCCAAAATCATAAACGTTGTTGAGGTAATTTCTCGCTTCTTCCCCTCTGCATCAGAGCGAGCGGCTTGGAGACATATGTTTGTCCTTGAGATATGTGCCGACTGCAGGGAAGCTGACTGTGGTGATTCTGGAGGCCAAAAACCTGAAGAAAATGGATGTGGGTGGATTATCAGGTGAGGCATCAGGATTGATGTGGTGTTCAGTTTCAGGCTTCATGACAAGTCCCTCTTAAGTGCTGGAGATTAAACAGTATAGACATCCTGCACAGACCAACTTTGTCAGCTCTGCTTCAGCATTAAGGCCTTATAATTACCTTTTTAGCCGTGTGTCCACTTTCAAGTAGTTTTTATTGAGGGGAAACCTTTGGGAGCTGCTACAATAAGATGTTGTGTTTCACTGATGGAGGTACTGCATCAGTGCCAAGCTGTTGGTCTGAAGCCATGAAACCTGCCTGTTCTCTCTATCAGACCCTTATGTGAAGATCCACTTAATGCAGAACGGCAAACGACTCAAGAAAAAGAAAACAACGATAAAGAAGAACACTTTGAACCCTTACTACAATGAGTCTTTCAGCTTTGAAGTGCCATGTGAACAGATGGAGGTATATTTTATTCACACATGCATTAATACATCCAGTAATGCAGCAGAATTTCACTATTGTACGTTGTCATTCATAGAAGGTGCAGGTAGCAGTGACAGTGTTGGACTATGATAAAATCGGAAAGAACGACGCCATCGGGAAAGTGCTGCTGGGCAGTAACAGCACCGGGACTGAACAACGCCACTGGTCAGACATGTTGGCAAATCCTCGGAGACCAATCGCTCAGTGGCACAGCCTCCAACCAGAGGAGGAAATCAACGCACTCATTTCCAACAAGAAATGAAACTGTTGCTTGAAAAGGCCATGAAATATCACAGCATTTTTCTCAGTTACCTCCAGTTTATGTTTGTACTTCTGCCTTAATTCCCCCATAAAAAATATTTGAGCTATTTAAATGAGTAAATGTAATCAATTATACTCCCCTTTTCCCTTGATATTATCAGCATTATTATTACAGACTTAAATCCTATAAAGAGTTATAAACAAATATACATTACTAGATACAGAGAGCTATTAAATCAAGTTTTTTTTTTATTCTGTATATTTTACTGCATTTGTTCAGAGCTGTTTGAAAACATCACACAGAGAAAGAATAATTAAATGAGAGACAATAATAGTCAGTGTTGCATTCTGGTGGTTAAATAATCATCTCTACTTATTAATACATGTTATTTATTTAAATATACATGTAAGCCCATTGGAATATCTTCTGGCAGGGATTGTATTATAAAAATAACTGAGAGGGAACACTGATAATGTGGAATACAGCCCAAAATGAGAGAAATGCAAAGGTAAGCATTTTGGCATCATAAAGTTTGGACTGGTTTGTTTATAGCATCACATCCAGAATTGGCTAGAATCAATACAGTCTGTCTTCCTCTTTAAATTTTGATTATGTGGTCTAATGTAACACTTTATTTGATGATGGAAAAAAGAAGAATAAAGGTTATTTTTCTGTTTTCAAATTTTGCAACTGTTCACAAATATGTCTTATTATGAAAACTGTTGGGTAAATACTTAAATTACACATGGTAACTCTTTACTCTTTAAAATATGACTGTGCAGCCTTACAAAGAATCCAGGTTTATTTCAGTAGTAGAATCCACTTCTGAAACTTTGCTATTTTCAACATCACTGTGTGTTGCGGGAGACACGGAAAACAAAAGGCTCCTATCCTGACAAACACAAAGAGAAAGTCGCGTGGAGCTGATAGGCTTAACCAGATCTGTGTGACCTCATCTGACTATGGTTTAAAAATAAGAAATCTGTATTTAAAGCATAGCTAAACCTCCTCTTCTACAGCTTACTCCAACCAATGCCTAATTTTAAAAAATGCCAGAAAGTGGGCCAATCTCAGCACGGTACACCCTGGACTGGTCACCAGTCCATCACAGGGCCAATGTAGAGACAAACAACCATTCACTCTCACATTCACACCTATGGTCAATTTACTCTCTCACTCACTCATTTTCTACCGCTTCATCCACTGGGGGTCGCGGGGGCCCATCTCCAGCTAACATAGGGCGAGAGGCAGGGTACACCCTGGACAGGTCGCCAGTCCATCACAGGGCCACATAGAGACAGACAACCATTCACTCTCACATTCACACCTATGGTCAATTTAGACTGTCCAATTTACCTAATCCCCAAATCTGCATGCTTTTGCACTGAGGGAGGAAAGTGGAGAAAAAATGGTTTAGTTAAATTTGAAAAGTTAAAAGTATATTCAATTTCTGACAATAAAACGTTCTAAATATTACAAAGTGGTCCTTTAGAAAAAATGTCAAAATATTTTTAATCTATTCAGTTTTATTGCTTGTTTGTTTTTTTATATATATAAAAAATAAAAACAAAACACTGCTTACATTTACAAATGACTTGGTATTTGTGGATTGGAACGTGCGTTTGTAAGAACCTAAATTACACCAAGGTTTTATTGTGACGGACTCTGACGATGGGAGACGGAGGGTCTCACGTGCCCACTCAGGTGTGGGCTGCGCGTCACCGGCTCAGTGGGAGGAGGAGGAGGAGGAGGAGGAGGATGAGCCGTTACCAGCAGGTAGGCTTCACACAGAGGAGGCGACCGCTGGCATCGTCCGGTGCGAACAAGCTCACCTGTAACCGTTTCCTCCCGGGACCACTGACATGCACCGTTAACGGACACCCTTCGGACTCTGAGATGAACTTAAAGTGGACATTGAAACGATTTCTTCTTATGTCGTTTTCAGTCTCCCACTTGCTGTTATTTGAGGGTGAGTCTGATGAAACAATGTAGTCATTAAATAAATGTTAATCAATTCAGTCAAATGTCATTTATTATCGATTATTCATATTATGTTTGTTTGTTTTTTTTTTCATTTTTATGCGTAATTCACAATAGCCTTGTGTGTACTAAGATCTCTGGAATATGGATTTACCTAATATTGGGCTTCCTCTGTAGTAGATATAGAGATAGTTAGGCTTCTATAATAAAGCATATTATATAGAGAGGGAGAGGAAAACAAAGTGCTGCATTTTAACACAAAATGTTGCTGGTAATTGGGTCTCCATCAAAAGTATATCAAAAATTCACAATAAGGACTTTTAAAAACAGGGTTACTGCAAAATCAAAACTGATATGTCTGCATAATCTGTAAATTATGTGTTATTGTTGTTTTGTATTCTTATGGACCACCAACCTGTCTAAGGGACAAAAGATGTATATTTTTGATGTTCGTTTATATGCTATAAATATATGCTATAAATGTTTTAAATTGACAAACTTCCTACTTTCTTTTTTTAAAGGAGCCTTTCAAGTGTAAGAGCATCCTTCAAGTATAAGTTTCTGCCCATCTGATAATCTTTGGTATAATCTGGTATTCAGGATATTTATTTAATTTTAGTTTGTTTAACATTTGGTTTAAATAAAATTAAAGTCAATTTTTGATATGTTCTGCTAAATGACCTTTAATGACAGCTGTAAAATACCAAATGTGTATGATCAATCACTGGATCTAAATATAACTTTGAGAGGGTTTATTTTTAATATCAAAATGTTTAACCTTCAGCTGTTTTCACAACTTAATAAGTGGATGTTTTTTTCACACTATGTTTGCATTCAGGAGCCCAGAGCCGACTTTCAGTTACAGAGGGAAAAGTTCAGAGGTAAATCACAAAAGGAAATATAAGGAATGTAGGTCTGTTATTAATAGTTCATTGTTTGATATTTGCATCAGCACTTTACCTTTTTTTCTTTCATGTGACGGTAGTATATGGATGTGTGTGTGTGTGCACGTGTGTGTGTGCGTGGGGGTTCGGAGTCTGAATTCAAACAGCGTAAAGTGCACTTAATTCTCCCCTCTGACTCATTCTGCCCACTAATGTGCATGTTTGTGTGTGTGTGTGCAGGAGGGCTAATGCACTTCGGAGGAAACGGGATCTCCTTGGGGAGGAGGTTGGTACACTACACCTAAGAGAACCAGAGGAGGTCAGGGCACCCACATACGCACAACACCCTAACTGGGACAAAGCTGTCTTTGTAAAGAATGACACACACTCACTCACACGTACACCTTCTCCCACTCAACCCGACACAACTTTTTTAGGTTAAAATAGCAGGAACACCATCTGTACACACCTGTGTCAGACTTATTTAAGGAAATGATCTTATTGTGCATTGTCTTCCAAGACTTATGGGCCACTGCTGTCGGAGGGAACTCTGTCACGCAGCATTTTACACAACTACACAGCCAGAGATTCCTCTTCAGGTAAATGAACTGCATGTGAAGTGATTCCAAATGCATCCATGGATGATTTTAGAAACAGTGGTTAAACAGACAGACTTGAGTGAGTGAACTTGAGTTTGTTCATGTTTCCCAGAATACTGTGACTGCCTCAATGGTGGCTGGTGTCAGGAGGGCGGTGTGTGTGACTGTACTCAGTTCCAGGCACTGGGAGACCGCTGCCAGATCAGTCAGTAACACACACACACACACACGTATTAAAAACAACCAGATCTTTAATTTTGATTCTTTTGATGTTAATTAATTGTGGGTAACCCACCGGGTTATATGTTTAATTTTCATGGCTTTTTTAAAATTAAGGATATACAGTGACGCCATACAAGAATGAGTGTGTGCAAGTGAGGCAAGAGTGCATCATACTCTCCAATCCTTCAGCAAATACTAATTAATTACCTGCACAAGCTCCAGAATTAGTCATCAGATTTCCCCAGATCTCCCTCCCCCTTCACTGTTTATGTTGATACACATGCACACACACGCACACACGCACACACACACACACACACACTAAAGTAGAGGATATAAAATCACTTGAGCTGAAGTAATAGAGTCAGAGATGAGTGATGGAGTTTCTGGTATCGCTTGAAAATACTCTTATACAGTGTATCAACAGATCTAAGGTCACACATGTGGTAAAGGCATTTTCATTTTTATAAACATATTAAGTGTTGACACACTTGCTGGGAACCTGCAACCAAATATGTGCTTAGTGATAATTCTAACTATTAACATGTACTTGAGGATACAAACACTGTTGTTTTTTTTGTTTTTTGTTTTTTTTTCCAGTTAAAGAAAGGTTTGGAGCATGTAATTACAGATTGTCAAGACTCCTTTAGATCTAAATTGAATGAGCAGTTCGATATAACTGTAAAATGTTGAACATGGGTATATTGCAAGTAGAGTAAGCTGGTATATGCAGTATATTTAAATGTGTAATTTAGGTATATCATCATGTAACAGGTTTTTTACTGATCATTTTAAACAAAGCTCATCTGAGGCCCAATTTTGAAGAATGCCAAGAAGTGGGCTGAGAGCTGAGTGAAGGAGAGGAAGTAGGGAGCAGTGAAGGAGGCATGGTCTGGTAGTGAAATTTGACCCTGAGTTAATCACAATATGTAAAATTTCAGTACTTTACACTAAAATGTAAAGATTCCCACCTGGATCAGCAAATAACATTACTAGTTAATCATATAAACTGGTTTACATCTGATAAAAAAAGTGGTTTAGGGGTTTTGTTACAACTTAATTAAAGATGATGGAAGATATAAATATGTGTGTCATCACTAAAAGGTCCAGTGTATTGCATTGCAACTATATTTGTATAAGTATTATATAACTTTTGAATATTAATTCTTATGTTTTCATTGTCTTAGAATAAGCCTGTATTATGTACTTTAGACCAGGGCCTTGCTTAGTGGAGGCAGCCATCTTACAGTAACGTTGTTCCACAGCAGCAAGAGTAGAAGTGTGTTTTGATTTTGAGGTGGAAGCTCACGATATAAATGAGTAAACTGGGTCCACTGACGTGAAGTCAGATGCATAAACTAATGGAAAAAAAGAGAAAAAAGAATGGGGGAGTGGATAGAAAGCTGTGGTTTACATCCTCTCTGGTATGTGAAGGCCACCGTAGTTCCCTTACACACTTGGGAAAGGGAGGGTTTAGTGCAGAAGTCCATTTGTTTCACTTTGCGGTCCCACCATAGGATGTCTTCAGTTCTTATATACTGGATTATAAACTGTATGACTAGTTCAATAGTCTTCTCTGAGTGAACTGATCCTTTCACTCTCAGTACCTAACCAGGGCCAGGATAGAGATGGGATCTGCAGGTCATGGGGTCAACACCACTATGAAACATTTGATGGAATATACTTCTACTTCCCTGGAACCTGCTCCTACATTTTGGCCCAGGACTGTCACTCAGCTTCGCCACAGTACACAGTGTGGGTAAGAATGTGTACATCAAAATTAGCCACAGAATTAGTTAAGGACTATTTAATCTTCATCAAAACATGATGTTTGTGGCTCTAAAGTAGGGATGACACGATTTTGGATTGTACATTTTAATCTGTCCAGTATTGACCAGTATTGGATGAATATCAAAGAATAGACACACAATAAATTGCTCACACTGAAGTTACATTGCCAAAACCTCTCACACAACAAAACTGACATGTATATGGGGCAAGCAGTGGATCCCTTTTTTCTCTGCTTTCACACAAATTGCTTTCACTGATCACAGTTACCAACCTACATGAACTCTTTTCTCAGTCAGAGTCCATCACCTGCAGAACACTTTACTTTTGTGGAACATTTTTCAAATGCTAACACTCTTTGTTCAGAACAGATAAAAGTGATGCTGTAGCCAAACTCTATAGAAAATAATATCAGAATATGTACAATATAACGGAATACAGATGAATATTATTTCCAAGCACAGCTGAGTGCAGTTTGCAGCTGAAAACCCTGTGTTTGGTCAGAAAAGAGAGAGTGAATATGTTATAATATGTTTTTTTCTTTAAATTTCTCCTCTTTTGATTTTTATTCCACCCCTGGGTATTTATGTTTATGCATTTTCTTTTAGTTATTTAAGTTTACAGCAAACATTTAATTACATTTAAAAATGTATAGAAACCCTACAGCTGATTTGCTAATTTCTTGCTGAACTGAATTGTTGGAGCCATTCAACGTAAAACAGTAGTGACAGCTTTTAAAGCAATCATTAATTATTATAGATCATTACAATTATCACAGCATCATTGTGTGTTTTAGACTGACGCTTCAGTGCTGTCTCTGATTCTCCACAATCATCTCTCTCATCTTCTCAGGTCCACAACAGCAGAATGTGTGATGGAAGTGTGTATTCCTGCCCAAGAGCTCTTAGTCTCTTTTTCCCTAACGAGGAGGAGATCCACATCTCTGGATATCAGGTCCACCAGGGAGGCCGCAGGTGTGTGGGTGTTTTCTTGTATGTGTGTTTTTGTGAGGTTTTCGTGGGGAGTTAAGATCTGGTTTTAGTCTGAAGGTTGGAATTGTGTTTAGGTTAAGGTTTATGGTTAGGCATTTTGTTGTGATGGTTAAGGTTATGGTAAGGGGATTGGGAATGCTTTATTTCTGTGAGTGTCCTGAGTAAGAATGCTGCATTTGGATCAGCAGTCCTCAAGGAGACCGAAAGTCCTAATGATCAGAGCTTAATTTCGGAGTAGCGGGTTGAGTTTTAGGTTATGAGTAAGGTTAGGTTTACCACTTTGTTTAAGCTGTCAACATGAATGGAGGTCAATGCAGTGTCCTACGAAGAATGGCTGTGTGCGTTTTCCAGGACCTAATCTGTTTATACACCCACATTATGGGCAAAAACCTAGTGAACATTATATAAATTATTACATTTAAAAGTAAAGAGATGTTGTATGCTTAGGATAACATTAAGTTTTGGCCAGTAATAGTTATGTTTAAGGTTAGCTTAAGTCTCAGGGATGAGTCAATATAATGTCCTCTGAAGTCAGGATATCCAGATTGTGTGTGTGTCTGTAGAAATAAAATGAGGGAGATTTAATTTTGCGATTAAGTACCAATCAGAGTATAGCGTTATCATGATTTCAAAAGGCTCATTTCGACTGCACTGAGGTCTCTTAACTGCATCTGTCTGTGTGAAATGTCAGACTGAGTCTGCCTCAGACTATAGGCAGTGTCTTCATCGAGCGACTTGCTGATTACCTGCTGGTGAAAAGTGTGTTTGGCTTCTCATTGGCCTGGGATGGAGGCTCTGGTGTCTACCTGAAGATGAGTGAGGAGCACCAGGGCACTCCCTGTGGCCTGTGCGGGAACTTCAACCACGTCCCGGGTGATGACCTGACCACCCCGCGAGGTAAGAGCGGCCCGACTGGCTCCTTGTCCTCTTATCCCTTCTCTCAGCACCCACTCCCCTCAATTATCACTATTACTGAACAATCAGCACTAATTCTGACCAATTATAGTTGAAAAGACCTCAGTGGAAGGAAAGAATGGTTTGGTTTGGGTTTGAATAGCTGGAAGAAGCAAAAATCCTTCCTCAGGTAACCAGAAATATGAACCATGGTCTGCTGTTTGTGAGAGTAGAGAGCTGTGCAGAGAGTTTGAATCAGTCCAGAGGAGTAAAGTAGGCTCTAGAGACTTTTTCATGGCAGACATTTTGGTGGTTATTGCATGGAAAGCAGCAATTTTTTTTCTTTTTATTTATATTTTCCTAACGCATTTCTTTTATGAATGACTGAGCCTTTCAGGGATGCTCTTTTTATACCCATTGATGACACGCACCTGTTCCCATTTACCAGTTCACCTGAGGAATGTGCCAAACAGGTGTTATATGAACTTTCCCAGTCTTTAGTTGCCCCTGGCTCGAACCTATGTGGAATGTGTTGTAGGCATCAAATTCAAAATGAGTGAATATTTGCAGAAGAAAAATAATGTTTATCAGTTTATTAAATAGCACACCTTGAAGTGTGTGAAGGATTTGCATTTTACACACATCTGAACATCTGAACTTCATTGGCCTCACAATGACGCGACTGCACCTTCAATTTCATTGCTCTTTTGTAAAAAGTGACAGTGACAATAAAGATTTCTATATCTTCACTGGAATTGGGGTTGTATATGGTGATATATATATATATAAAGTATATTGTGAGAAGTATATTGTGATAGGATCTTTTTTCAGTATCACCCAGTATATAGTCATTGATTGATCAGTATTCATTATTCCAACATTTATTTAGGGATTATAAACATAACACTAAACAGTGACACATAGTGCACCTTCTGTAAAAAAAAAAAACAAAACAAAAAAAAAAATCAATGTTGACTGCTGCCATATACCTATATATGTATTAAGACTTTTTATTTTTATAGGCTACTGTAAGCAATTAATATTAAAAGTAGTATTGCTGATTAAGTCCATCAGCTCCGCACATCTCTCTTTGTGTTTCTCAGTCTAGCAGTGTTTAGATCTCATGTCACCTAGGCAACATTCCCGTGCTGCACACAGGAAGTGATGCATCATTGTGCTAGTAAAGTGATATGATTGCAAACAGGTTCGAGTTTGACTCAAAACACAAAGAAACACCCATGAAATGGTTCAGAAATTAATTTTACTGCTAAAAAAACAGCTGTCCAACACTTTGAACTCGGCGTGACGTCACCTCTTAGTTCACTTCTCATGGTCCAAGTGAGAAGCTGGCAGTGCAAATGTACATGATTGATTGATACTTTCTTAATCCCAAGCTGGGAAATTGAAAACAATGATATTTTGTGCACACAACCAAAGTGTAGCAATATAATTAAAATGAATCATAGACATTTTTGTCTATGATTTGTCATAGACATTTTTGTCTATGATTTGTCATAGACATTTTTGTCTATGATTTGTCATAGACATTTTTGTCTATGATTTATCATAGACATTTTTGTCTATGATTCACGGATAATTAAATAGACAATTAAATATGTGTATGATTGGTTTAGTGTGAAATAAATGAGACACAAGGGCTTGTTGATCTGAGTTTCCAAGTTGGAAATTAGAATTCAGTTGCAATTGAGTTTTTCAAACTTTCACTGTTGTGACAGAAGATGAAAGAAGAAGATGGTAGCCCAGTTACTGTCCCACTGTCCTGACTTAAATAAACTTAGAGTCATTCATGGGCCACACGGTTGGTGTAGTGGTTAGCTCTCTTGCCTTTGCAGCAACAAGACCTTTCTGCCTTGAGTTTGCATGTTCCTCCCGTGTGTGGGTAGATTTGGGGTTTTGGTCAACTGGATTGCCCAAAACCAATCGAAATTGCCCATATATGTAAATGTGAGAGTGAATGGTTGTGTGGCTCTACGACGGGCTGGCGACCTGTCCAGGGTGTCCCTGCCTTTCACCCCATGTCAGGTGGGATTAGGCCCCAGCACCCCCTGCGACCCTCATGTGGAGAATAAAGTGGTAATAGATGTGAGTGAGTGAGTGAGTGAGTGAGTGAGTCATTCATAATGTGATTGGTAACACCTGTGCTTTTCCTGCTAAAGCATGTCAAAATGTCTGCTACACCAAAGGCCTTCATTTACAAACTCACTCACTTATTTTCTACCAGGGCCACATAGAGACAGACAACCGTGTCCAATTGACCCATTCCCCAAATCTGCATTTAGAATGCTAATTTTAAATCAGATCTCCTCTTGATGTCCTATGTATCTCTTTAAGGAGTGATCTAGTTATGTTAAATTAGGGAAGGGCGATATGGAAAAAACATTATCACGATATACACTACCAGTCAAAAGTTTGGAGTGTCACCTCCAAGTCACCTGAAATGGTTTTCCAACAGTCTTGAAAGAGTTCCCACAGATGCTGAGCACTTGTTGGCCTTTTTGCCTTCACTCTGCGGTCCATCTCATCCCAAACCATCTCGATTGGGTTTAGGTCAGGTGACTGTGGAGGCCAGGTCATCTGGTGCAGCACTCCATCACTCTCCTTCTTGGTCAAATAGCCCTTACACAGCCTGGAGGTGTGTTTGGGGTCATTGTCCTGTTGAAAAATAAATGATGGTCCAACTAAACCAACCCGGATGAGATGACATGTCGCTGCAGGATGCTGTGGTAGCCATGCTGGTGCCTTCAATTTTGAACAAATCCCCAACAGTGTCACCAGCAAAGCAACCATAAACCATCACACCTCCTCCTCCATCCTTCACTCTGGGAACCATGCATGTACAGACCAACCATTCACCTTTGTCTGTGTCACACAAAGACATGGTGGGTGGAACCAAAGATCTCAAATTTGGACTCATCAGACCTAAGCACAGATTTCCACTTTTCTAATGTCCATTCCTTGTGTTTCTTGGTCCAAACAAATCTCCTCTGCTTGTTGCTTTTCCTCAGTAGTGGTTTCTTAGCAGCTATTTGACCGTAAAGGCCTGATTCCCACAGTCTCCTTTGAACAGTTGATATAGAAATGTGTCTGCTACTAAAAGTCTGTGTGGCATTTATCTGGGTTCTAATGTGAGGTGCTGTTAACTTGTGATTTCTGAGGCTGGTGACTCAGATGAACTTATCCTCAGCAGCAGAGGGGACTCTTGGTCTTCCTTTCCTGTGTCACAGTTCAGTCACTCTCACTCAGTACTTTTCCATTCTCCCCGCCTCTGCTTCACCCACCCTCCCAGCCACTCCCACCTCATCAGGCAACTCAGTTCACCTGTGCACACACCTGCTTCCCATTTCCCCACAATCAGCCCAGCATATATTCACCAGCCTCACACTCACTCGCCAGATTGTTCTTTGCCATGCAAGACTTTCCAGCGTCATTCTGCCTGACTGCCTGTTGCCGGCCCAGCCTGTCTTGGATTTACCTGCCTTGACTGCTCCCCGGTAAACTAACTCTGCCTTCTGTTTCTCACAACGAATCCTGCCTTGTCCTCTTGGTTCCTGTTTGCCAGTTTCTGAATAAACTTTCAAACCCATCCTCAGTTCTGTGCTTTGCTACTGCAATTGGGTTTATACACCACCCGTTACATCCTGGGGCGGTCCTCATGTGAGCCAGTCTTGTCGTAGCGCTTGATGGTTTTTGCAACTGCACTTGGGGACACATTCAGAGTTTTTGTAATTTTCCAGACTGACTGACCTTCAGTTCTTAAAGTAAAGATGGACTGTCGTTTCTCTTTACTTAGCTGATTGGTTCTTGCCATAATATGAATTCTAACAGTTGTCAAATAGTGCTGTCAGCTGTGAACCAGCCTGACTTCAGCACAACACAACTGATGGTCCCAACCCCATTAATAAGGCAAGAAATTCCACAAATGAACCCTGACAATGCAATTTTGGGATTAATAAAGTATCAATCAATCAATCAGCTGTGAAGAGAACTATTTCAGGTGACTACATCATGAAGCTCATTGAGAGAAGGCCAAGGGTTTGCAGCGCTGCCAACAAAGCAAAGGGTGGCTACTTTGAGGAATCTAAAATATAAAATATATTTAGAGTTATTTCACACTTTTTGTTTACTGCATAATTACTACATAATTCCATATGTGTTCATTTATATTTTTGATGCCTTCTACAATGTAAATAGTCATGAAAATAAAGAAAAACCATTAAATGAGAAGGTGTGTCCAAACTTTTGACTGGCAGTGTACTTTTTTTTAATCATTTGATATCTATATACCCTGCCTGGCCAAAAACAAACAAAAAAAAAAGAGTTGCCACCTGGACTGAACTAAGCAAACCCCAACTGATGCAATGAGTAGCTTCTCATTTCTTAAACAACCATGTGGAAAGACACATCCTGTGGTTGTGGAAGGATAATGTCTGGTTTATTTCTTTGACTCTTTAATTTTAAATTAAAGAATATTACCGATAAATATGGTGAAATTCTGCTACAAGACAAATAATTTGGCTAAAAATTGTTGCTACTAAATTACTTTTGCAAATAAAATTTTGTCAAGTCTGTGTATTTTGATGACTATCCAATGCAAAAGCCTTTAAAATCAGGAAAAGTCATCGTAGATACCTTATCAAGATATGACAATATCCAAAATCTAAGATCATATGTCACAATATAATATTGATATATTGCCCAGCCCTATGTTAAATATTAGTGGACAATACAGAAACACAACTGCTATGTGTATGTTTAATATTATATTGACTATTATGGTGTATGAGCCGAACCATACAGCACAGCTGGTTCTGGTTCAGGTTGCCTTGGAGCGTATAAACTGCACATGCTGCATGTGTGTTGATGTTGTGTTTCAGGCATTCGCACTGATGAACCTGCAGTGTTTGCAAACAGCTGGGCAGTGGATTTGCCTCATGAGAGAGCCTGTCCCTCAGTAGACCTGGACTTCAGTGGGCCCTGCCAGTCTGAGTCAGACATGGATGTAAGAGCCACAGACTCTCATGTAGATTCTGACTGTTTTTTTAAGCACGTTGATAAAAGGAACTCTCCACAAAAGTGTGTTTCCATCCACTGCTGTTAATTGAACATTGAATCAAAGTAAGGCAAGTCACCACAGAGGAAGGTTAGCAGCTGTTGGTAGATTAGCAGTAAGAATAAGAAACAACTTGATGGCATAAATAACAAATGGCCGTAGCTGTCGGTGATGTTTTATTTAAGTAATATTTGCTTTTTTACTTTAAGTAGATTAATGATTTTGAGTCTTCATCAGTCCAGACATTCCTCCTCTCGTCCATCATTTTATCAGTACGCTGAAATGTGAAAGCTGGTGTGATTTATATTTCAATATCGTCTATTATTTACTGATTGAGCCAATTGCACTTGCAATATTTACCTTCAATAGATAATCCACACAGTGGTATAGTGGCTACCAGTGTTGCCTCATGGCAAGAAGGTCACTGGTTTCTGTGTGGAGTTTGCAAGTTCTCCTTATGGATGTGTGGGTTTTCTCCGGGTTCTCCAATTTTCCTCCCACCCACCCAAAAACATGCAGAGGTTAATTGGACACTCTAAATTGACCGTAGGTGTGAGTGTGAGGGCGAATAGTTGTCTGTATATGTTGACCCTGTGACGGACTGGTGACCTACACAGGGTGTAACCCAACTTTTGCCCTGTGTTAGCTGGGATTGGCTCCAGCTCCCTGCGACCCCCATGTGGAGTATAAAGTGGTAGAAAATGAATGAATAAACATCCTCAAGTCTAAAAACACTCATGCAAATATGTTTATTATCAACTCTGAAACTCCTTATGAAGGTCATTTTATGTCAGAAGACTGCAGTAGTGTTGGTTTAGCTTTACGTCTCTTACTGTATATTTAACCTGTACTGTATTCATGGTTAATTGTGTGTAGGATGCCATCGAGAAATGCAGTGCGCTTCTTTTCTTCCCATTTCTGTCGTGCCACGAAAACATTGACCCAAATCCTTTTGTGGCCAGCTGTGTATCTGATCTCTGCATGTAAGTCGAAACACTTGCATCAATAAGAATTTAATAATCTCTTATTAGTTTTGTTAGTTTACAATTATAGTTTTAATGTTTCTTTTTCTTTTTTCTTTTTCAGATCTGATGACGAGGAGACGTTTTGTCATGCCTTGGTTGAGTACACCAGAGCCTGCTCACATGTTGGATATCCAGTGAGGGAGTGGAGGGACAGCTTCCCTTCTTGCAGTGAGTTATCATTAGCTCCTGTGATTTCTTTTTTTTTTTTTTTTTTTTTGGAGCATAGATTTGCCCTTGCAAAACCATTTACTGTTTAGAAAAATTTGTAAAAATTTCAATGGTACTTAATCAGGTTTTCCCCGACATACTGAGAATCGTTGCCCATTGTAAAAAAACGGTCCAATGATGTAAAAAGAAGTGGCCCTTCTTCTTACATCATTGGATCAGAGAGCAGCTCTCTGAGCACCAGAGGCATCAGAAGCACCTTTGTGTAAAGCTCACATTGCCAAGCTCATGGCCTGGCCCTTGACACTAGTGTTTGCTTGTGAAATAAACTTGTCCTACCCATTTGAATTATGATCATTTTGAAATGTAAGTATGCATTACACAAAATGTAAATATGATTAACCCTCTCCTGGATCCAACTGGGAACGCAGAGCGACCCCGTGTGAGGAGGAAGAGGAAGAAGGAAGAATCAATAAATCAATTTTTATTGATTTACTCACCATTTTGTTTCATGAGTGATTTCATGTATCTTTAACGTGATTGAGTAAATTGTGGCCAAAAAAAATTTATAAATGGAAACATTTAAGTCCAGAGCTGTGCAGCCAGGTGGTGTCTCCCCTCCAGTGCACTCCGCTGCTCTCCCTGCATGTTGTGTAGCATGCAACATGTCTCAAAAAATGCACTGAATTTTATAAGATGGGAGAAGCCAAACTCACTATCTGATGCCGAGGCTGTTTGTGGTTGCCTGAAAGAGATGTGAAGTTGTTAGTTTGCATCACTGTTCAGCCAACCACCTTTGATCTGACATCAGATGTGACGGGACAGTCGATACACACTACCAGTCAAAAGTCTGGACACACCTTTTCATTTAATGGTTTTTCTTTATTTTCATGACTTTTTACATTGTGCTGTGGTAGCCATGCTGGTGCCTTCAATTTTGAATAAATCCCCAACAGTGTTACCAGCAAAGCAACCATACACCATCACACCTCCTCCTCCATGCTTCACTGTGGGAACCGTGCATGTATAGACCATTTGTTCACCTTTTCTGCGTCGCAGGAACCAAAGATATCAATTTCGAACTCATCAGACCAAAGCACAGATTTCCACTGGTCTAATGTCCATTCCTTGTGTTTCTTGGTCCAAACAAATCTTTTCTGCTTGTTGCTTTTCCTCAGTAGTGGTTTCTTAGCAGCTATTTGACCATAAAGGCCTGATTCCCACAGTCTCCTCTGAACAGTTGATTTAGAAATTTGCCTGCTAGTAGAACTCTGTGTGGCATTTATCTGGGCTCTAATGTGAGGTGCTGTTAACTTGTGATTTCTGAGGCTGGTGACTCAGATGAACTTATCCTCAGCAGCAGAGGGGACTCCTGGTCTTCCTTTCCTGGGGCGGTCCTCATGTGAGCCAGTTTTGTTGTAGCACTTGATGGTTTTTGCGACTGCACTTGGGGACACATTCAGAGTTTTTGTAATTTTCCAGACTGACTGACCTTCAGTTCTTAAAGTAAAGATGGACTGTCGTTTCTCTTTACTTAGCTGATTGGTTCTTGCCATAATATGAATTCTAACAGTTGTCAAATAGTGCTGTCAGCTGTGAACCAACCTGACTTCAGCACAACACAACTGATGGTCCAACCCCATTAATAAGGCAAGAAATTCCACAAATGAACCCTGACAATGCAAGTTTGGGATTAATAAAGTATCAATCAATCAATCAGCTGTGAAGAGAACCATTTCAGGTGACTACATCATGAAGCTCATTGAGAGAAGGCCAAGGGTTTGCAGCGCTGTCAACAAAGCAAAGGGTGGCTACTTTGTGGAATCTAAAATATAAAACACATTTAGAGTTATTTCATACTTTTTGTTTACTACATAATTCCATATGTGTTCATTCATAGTTTTGATGCCTTCAGTGAGAATCTCCAATGAAAGTAGTCATGAAAATAAAGAAAAACAAAGTGTGTGTAGATAGTGTAGATATAGATGTATGTGCTGATTCAGATAGTTTTATTTAATAGTGGTTGTTGTGATTATTATTTGCATTGAAATGTCAAATTACTACTATACCAACTGCGCTTCACCTTGCACCGAGAGGTTGGAGCTGGTGAGCTTTCAGCGCAGCATTTTGGCACAAAATTGTCACTGCGCCAAGCTGAATCTGTTGACACCTCCCCCTGCTACGCTACCACACCCATTTCAGTGCACCTCGGTCTACCAAATTGCCAAGTTCGCTGTGCACAAAATTAGAGCCCCTGAAATTGTTCAATGGGACTTAAATGGTATCACTTCATTTTTCATATTTGATTCACCACTAGTAATCAGCAGTTATTCAATATCATGAATAATAAAATGCTAAAACAATGTAGAGAGAACAAGTTAAATTGCACTGCAAAAATATTTTTTATAATAACGGGCACTTTTCTGTAGTGTTGGGTTAGAAACACTTGAAACACAATTTATAGTTTAATTGTATGTCATTTATCAGATGAATAAGTGTCAGCTGATTATCTGTTGACATGATACTGAATACTTGTCAACAGATAACTAAATCTCTAATAGAGGGTATATTATACTCTCAAAATAAAGTGATACTGGGACTTCCCATGTTAAAATTAAATTACAGGCGAATCGATAATCTGGATCAGGTCGGCACATACCAAAATTCATTCAAATCTAATACGTTTTGACACCGATGTGAATTTATTTAATTTTTTTCAACAGTTTTGCACATTGTAAGAGATGGGGATTTCCTGAAAATTTGCTAATTTAGTCAAAAATTGTAGACATAGATGTGCTAACAGAAAGATAAACCCACACTGATGAAAACACAAAGTAACTATTTTGTTTGTCTTTTACTGTGAATAATCGTTGTCTATTTGTGTGCAGATGATGGCTGTGAGGAGAGTTTTGTCTACAGAGACTGTATCAGTTGCTGTCCACCCACCTGTACATTTGAGAAAGAGTGTTTAGGAACCAACCTGCATTGTCTGGATGGTTGCTACTGTCCTGATGGTATTTAAAGAACAAACTATTCTTTTTCCTGCTCCTGGTTCATTGACTTCTCTCTCATTCTTGTTTTCCAACCTTCGTTCCCCACAGGTCTTATCCTGCAGAACGGGACATGTATTGCTGTGTCTCAGTGTCCCTGTGTTTACCATGGGACATCTTATGTGCAAGGACATGTGCTTCACCAAGGCTGCAGCGTTTGGTGAGTTTGGACGTGTTTTCATCATGAGGGTGGGACAATGGCTGATGTGTTCAATCCTACAGATCTTTGTTGTTGTTTTTTATTAGTGTGTGTATGGGAGGAGTGTGGAACTGCACCGAGAACAACTGCACAGGTAAGAATATTTTCTATAATCTATTTTTAATAGATTATAAAATGTATTATTTTCTATTTCAATTCTTCTTAAAACCCATTTTAGAGACTTGACTTTATGTTATCTCATTCTTCTAACAATTCTATTTTTTAGATTTTTACCTCCTCCAAGGTTTGTTTTCACCAGTGTAGGTTTCTCTGTCTATTTGAGACCCAAAATATCCTGTTTTAGCTTTGCTAAATTTTCAATTTCCCAGCTTGGGATTAATAAACTATCAATCAATCAATCAATCAATTTAAGCACTTTGTAAACATCTATTTTTTAAGGTGCCCTATCAATAAAATTATTATTGTTATTATTAAAGCTGGGGTATCTAGATTTGCTAGAATAATAAAGGCCAGTTGCGTCTCAACAATATTATTCTCTATACATATTCTTTATTGTGATATTTGGTGTGACAACATATCACTCAACAGATTTAATTATCACAACAGCCCTAGCTGTTACCAATGCTGGAGTAGCATTCTTGCTTTTTATGCATTATCAGTTTAGCAGAACAGCCAATATGATTGCCATGTTTCTCCAAATTGTCCTGTGATTGGACCAGACAAGAACCCGGAGGAAGAGCAGAAGTCTATTTCTCTGTAAATCATTTAAGGATACAAAATGGAAGAAATGTTTTGTATTAAGTCATAAAATAATCATGACCCAGAGATTAAGGAAAGGTGTAAAAATAATAAAAAAACTGGCTTCACTGTGATTTGGTCTGGTCCACCACCCACCCAACATTTTGGTTTATAATTTTGGAAAAAAATAAAGTTTTTAATTAAACAGTCAGTGGGGAAGTGATGTAGGTGTTTGGGTTTTTTCATTTACACTGGTCCCTCGTTTATCGCGGGGGTTGCGTTCTAAAAATAACCCGCAATAGGCAAAATCGGCGAAGTAGTCAACTTTATTTTTTTACAATTATTATATTTGTTTTAAGGCTGTAAAACCCCTCACCACACACTTTATACACTATTCTCAGACAGGCATTAACATTTTCTCACATTTCCCTCTTATTTAAACACTCTCAAAATTCAAACCTTCGTAGATTTTCCTCCTTCTTTATGGAACAAACCGAAGATTCATTTATTCTGTAATGGCGCCCTACAGCCGCGTAACTTCTGCCTTCCTTCAGCATGTCCAGAAGTTCAACTTTTTACGCTGTAAAAAAAAAAAAAAAGCACTAAAAAAATCCATGAAACAGCAAGCCGCAAAAGATGAACCGCGTTATAGTGAGGGTAACTCTGGGTATAAGTGCAGCTTCTTTTGTTTTAAATGTTTCGACTTTCTGTGGCAACTTTTGAATTGGGATTGCAGTACCCATTTTGAATGCTAATGTCCCTGCCGTTCATATTCTGTATACTGGCAAAGCAATATCCAAACTAAGATGAATCAATAACTTCCTGCTCGCCGCCTCTCTGTCTCTTGTCAGCGGAGTGTTCAGTGGTTGGTGATGTGTTTGTGACGACGTTTGACGGTCGGATGTTTCTGCAGCCCGGAGCGTGTCAGTATGTCCTGGCTAAGAGTCGCAGCAGCACCAGATTCACGGTCACGCTGCAATATACAACCTGTGCTGAGGTACAAAAGTTCACATACAAACACACATGTTTGCGCTTCATTCATAGTGAGGACCCTCATAGACATAATGCAGTCCCTAGGCCCTTATCCTAACCTAAATGCTAAATCTGACCCTTAACCCAACCCTAATTCTAACCCTAACCACCAAAAAAGTCAACCCTGAAAAAGCCCTTTCAAGATGTGAGGACCTGTCAAAATGTCCTCACTTTGTTATATGATTTTTGGTCCGCACAACAAATACAAGGACACACAAACACACACTCCCCAGTCCTGCTGTTTCCTCTCCAGGGCTGGACTGGGATAAAAAAATCGGCCCAGGCATTTTGAACTGAGACCGTCCCACCGGGTATTGATGGAAAGACAATGAAGCCTATGAATGAAAACAAACTTTCTTGTGACAGTGCTTGTACACTGCCTTGTTGGTGTATATGTACTTGTCTAATAAGCTTAAACCTACACTATCCTGTCATTCTTTACAGTACTTAGAGGAAACCAAAAGGCTGCTTGGTCTAGTTTCTTGATGAATATCAAAATTAATAAATGACAGATTTAGTGATATTTTCATAGACTATTTATTCACCACATCAATAAACAGCACAGCAACACAGAATGTTTCCTCAAACATGGCAACCTTTAAAAAGTGAAAGGAGACAGGGAAAGAAAGGTGAGATAGAATTGTTGCACTTGATGGACTTACTTATATGATTACAGTACTGGTATCTAGAAAAGTGTGGGAAAATAGTTGGGTCATGTACTCTATACAGAACTTACTTAGAGGAACCTCCTGAACAAACAATGAACAATTTATGATGGGATTCTGAAAATAGGATAGGGTCCAGATTCCCTTCATCCACCTGACGACCACCTCCGCCATCGTTACCTGTGGCTGAAGTTGAAGCTCCACCATAGCCACCAGCAAACAGCTGGTAAATGCCCGGTATGCCCGATGGCCTGTCCAGCGGTGGTCCTCTCTACAAAAGTGTTTGAGTGTGTGTGTGTACCTGGTATTGCTTATGTTGTAGGGACATAAATCTTTTTACACGGTCACATTATGAGGACTTGTCTTACTTCAAGTCCCCATAACATAAATGACTAGATTTTAAGGTAAAGACACGTTTTAAAGTTAGGCTGAGGTTAGGGTTAGGTTAAGGTCAGGGTTAGGATTAGGGCACTAGTCATTATGGTTGAGGTTATAGTAAGTCTCCAGGAAATAAGTCAATATAGTGTCCTCTGAAGTCATGGAAAACTGTGTGTGTGTGTGTGTGTGTGTGTGTGTGTCCACAGCAGCAGGCGTGCATTCAGTCAGTGACACTGGTGTTGGATGAAGATGTAGGTCATCAGATCACTTTAACCAGAGAAGGAGAGGTGATAATTGGTGTCCATCCAGCACCTGTGTTGCCCTATGTTGATGGTAAGAAGAACAAACCTCAGAAAAGTGAGAGTTCATGTCATTTTTTTCAAAACATATATACAAATTGCAAGTTATTTGTGCTTCCAGACATAACCAGCCTTTCTCTGGCTGCTGCTTTGGTAATGGTTTTTGAATTCCCATGTTTGTGGCAGGGTTTTGGGATGCAGGATTTTTCCTGTCCAGATTAGCTAAAAATATATTACATTTGAGATACGTATATTTTTAAGTCAAGCTTCAGCTTCTATAATTATTCACTTGTTTAAAAATGACATGACACAATCAAAATATTAACAACTCTAATGTAATTTAAAGGGATGGATTGTTATCAACATGTAATCACAAAATGTTTTCCATTATTCATTTAATAAATTAATTTTTTTTGTCCAAAGAAATGTTGCAAAATATTAAGTATTTGCCAAACCTCAAAATCAATTTTTTTTTGTTTTCTTCACAAACTTAAAATAAAAAAGTTTAATGTCACAGAGGAGCAAAGAAACTCAAATACTGAAGAAGCAAACATGAACTGATGAATTAAGTTTGCAGTTAATCAAGCGATTGATTGACAACATTGATTAATTGTTGCAGCCCTAATAATCAACAATAGAATGGTCAGATTGAAGCCTTTGCTATTTGATAATTGCATTGTTTCAAACTGTGATTTCAATTACAGTCCAGACTTTCAAGAAAAATCTAGCTAGAATCTGGATTTGGAAATCAATAAATAATACAAATTTTATGCCAACCATATTGTTTTTGTATCTGGGTTGACAGAGAGAGTGGATGTGCGGAGGCTGACCTCTGTGTTTACGCAGCTGAAGGCAGGCATTGGTCTGAGGCTGCGTTATGATGGTGGAAGTGGACAGGTCTATCTGCAGTTGGACAGTGTGTGGCGTGGTCACACGCTGGGCCTGTGTGGTACCTTCAGTGGAAATCTCCGTGATGACTTTCTGTGAGACACTTCTTCCTCACTTGTACATCCCTGTTGAATGTGTTACTTTACCTCACATCTGTGTGTGTGTGTGTGTAGGTCTCCAGCAGGTATGATAGAGGGCACTCCTCAGCTTCATGCCAATGCTTGGAAGGTGTCATCTGCTTGTGTAGCTCCAGTTAATCTCCCCATTATAGATCCATGCGAGATGAACCAGAACAATGGTAATTATTAAAAATGTTGTTTTTTTTTCTTTTTCAATCCAGGGGTGTCAAACTCAAATGACCTGAGGCTGAGGACAAATGAGCATCTAGTCTGGTCAAAAAAGTGATCAGTCTAGAGAGAAAAAAAAAAACTAGGGAAGAACCAGCTGTTCAGTAGGGGGTGGGCATTATGATCTTAAGATTATGACACAATAGTCCATCATATCACATTATTTCACATAATTTCAAAGTAAACATGTTTGTTTTGATATGGAATAATGTATACTTGTATATACAGTATATACATAACCTCACATACCCAGAGTGCTACTTTCCCCATCGTACACATTGTAGTGTATAATTTTTAACTGAAGATGTGATGCTATGTGATGTTAATGGAATCCATCATTAACATGCGATTTAGTGATCGATACTGTACTGTATAATAATGCCAGAAATATATAAACTCAGTATCTTCAGTATTATTAACAAACCTATTTAATATATTATATTTTATCACCTGACTGGCAGCTGTGCCTCAGCCACACACTCTGCATTTATAAGGAAGAAGAGGCTGTGGGCCATGTTTTCATAATACCATGATATTAAAGGGGAAAGTTGGTATTTTTCAACCTGGACCCTATGTTTATACATGTGGGTGTATATGTGAATGGTACTTACAAAAGGTTTCATTACTGGGTTTGGGTGACAGCCGCGACAGGCTGCAGTGTAATCTTATGAAATGTGTGCAAATGCTTGCTGATGACACAGCAGCGCAGTGTCCCCACCAGTTTTGTAACCAAACCTACACCCTTGGTAATGTTGCCAGACTCTTACAAAAACAATCCGAGCCATTTATTGGCAAAAACTAGCACTTTTTTTATGGATATAACTCGGAATGGGTGATTGCCCCGTAGGATTACACTGCAGCTTGCCCCCCAAGCCATTGGGTGGGTGTGTATGTGAAGTACCATTCACATACACACCCACATGTATAAACATGTATAAACATAGGGCCCAGGTTAAAAAATACTGGAGCTCCCCTTTAAGTGTCAGGCCATATTTAATCGATTGGGGGCGACATGTGCCCTGGGATGCCAGTTTCACACCTGTGTTTGAATTACTTTAATACAAGGAAATGGAAAGACTGAAAGATAAACCTCTGCCAAGAGGCCCTTTTAATGAATTCACTTTAATTACAACATCCTAAGTGGTGCTGATTTTTATGGGAGTCACTGTGAGCAACATCTTTGGCTTCAGGTCATCTCAGTTTGTCCATGTGTGTTTATATGTTCCAGTGTTCTATGCATCCCAGTGTGAGGTGCTGTTGGGGAGTGTATTTGCTCCATGTCATGGCTACATCAGTCCAAACATCTACCAGCAGCAGTGTCGCTACCAGGCGTGTCGCTGTGGCAGCAGCTGTCTGTGCACTGCGCTGGCTCACTACTCTTATCTGTGCTCCAAACACGGAGTCACTATCAATTTCAGATCACAAGTCTCTGAATGTGGTAAGTTGGCTGCTACTGTTTTGTGTGTAAGGATGCAATGATACAACTTTTTATAGACCAATTAGGGGTAAGGAAGAGAAGAAGAAGAAGAAGATTCAATTCAGAATGTTAAGGTGACTGACTGTAAAGGTATAAATAAAAACCAGCATTTTAGGCCATTTATTTCTTCTATCAAGAAGCAGAATATGTGTCACACAGTTATAATACAGGAGGATTCTACTACCTTTTCTGTTAATAGCTCTTCAGTTGTATTTGTTTCGCAGTAAATCAGTTGTTCACATAGTGTTTCATTTTTAACCATAGACATATTGCTACACTGTGTGTGCACAAAATACCTCGTAGAGCATTGTTATTGATTGGTATTTCTAACAATGGGTAACCTGAGATACCTTTAGTGATCAATACAATACTGCTAATAATGCAATTAATATGATAATTTTTTTTAGTATTATGTTCTGTCTCTTCACCCTTGTCACATGGTGTATTTCTACAGTGTAAATATGGTCTTAGTGACACATATGCATTTTCTTTTTCAAAGCTTAGGTCAGGAGGAAGATTTCCTCTCTCTGACCTACCGAATGCTTGCTACATGCATTTAAAAATGATTCATTTTTTTTGGCCCAGTTTTCACATTGGTATCAACATTTGTCCATTTGTCCAGATTTGAGAAGTACTAATTATATGTAATGGGGTGATTTTGCTGTTTACTACACCTGTGTCTGCCTCCCACAGACCACTTAGTCTGTAACTAACATGTGCCACCTCACTTGAATACTAAGGGAAATGCTGAGCTTGTTGTTATCTGATTAAAAAAAAAAAAAAAGTTATTTAAATTGTTTGCTCTTCACAAAACTGATGAAGTCATGCAGAATTCAGAGCCTTTACTCTGAAAAAAATAAACTGAGTCAAAGAGCAGTTTTACGATACCCTAGTAACAGTCTGTGGCAAATTCATGTTACTTTTTTAAACCAGCACCTTCCTTAAATTTGCCAATTGTTTACAATATTAAATAGTTTAGATTAGAAGAACAAAGGCAAGTAGAAAAATAGTTATTCAGTTGCTAGCTTGCTGACCAGTGTTTGGCTGGGAAGTGTGTGTCACTTCATGTGTCTGTGTGTATGCAGGAGTGGTGTGTCTTGGTGGTATGCTGTACCACTCTTGTGTGTCAACGTGTGGACGGTCCTGTCGGGCCCTGTCGAGCTCTGAGACGTGTGACCCTGGCGACTGCGCTGAGGGGTGTGGCTGTCCTGAAGGCAGCTTTTACGATGATGTGCGGCAACGCTGTGTGCAAATGTAAGACTTCATCCTGTATGTCATCCAAAGCACACGCACACGTAAAGTAGTTAAAGTAATTACACTAACGCCACTGCTCATCCTCAGATCTCAGTGTCACTGTTATTCTGTGGGTGGAGTGTCACAGCCAGGAGAGGTGAGCTTCAGCGCCTCCGGCCCCTGGTGAGTCACAGCTGGACGTGACCTTAACTGAAAAGTCAAAATCACACCATCGCAAAGTGTAACATCCATCCGAAACCAATTAAAGCTTGAGTGATTTAACCTTGTCTTTGATAGCATTACTCTCTCCTTTAATTTCCATTCCTGTTTCCTCCATCAGCCTGTGCAGAAATGGGAAACTGGAGTGTAAGCCTGAAGAAATAGGTAATTTCTCTTAATCATTCAATCAATATGTTTGTAAAGCTAGGCAATATGGTTATTAAATAACATCAGAATATTTTTAGGCTGTATCCCAATGTATGAGATATATGGGGGATAAGTTGAAAACAGGTAGTTTCTCTTTTCAGATGTTTGTGCTTCTCAAAGGAGAGTGACAATACACTGTAAATACACTCTAAAATAAAATATCTACTGTTTATGATCTGTATTACATTATTTTAAAATACAGTTATTACCTTTCATTTCAGATAGTACCTGGATTTTCTTTGGCTTTTTATTGTGAAATGAAGGATAATTATGTGCGCTAGAAACAATGAAATCGCATACAAATACGGTCAAACTCTACTATAACACAAATCATTAGGCTTAAAATTAAAGGTGTTATTAAGTGACTTTTTCAAATTTATTTGTTCCATGTCCATATATATATAATATTTAATGTATTATATTTCATTTATTTCACAAATCTATTCAATATAATAAATATTATGATCAATGCAACAGCCCTTACAACCAGAAAAAGTCATCACAGATAATCCAAAATAGTCACCCCGCTGTTTCTTGACCTGGGGACATCCGGTAGCCATTGATTAAATGAGTGTAACGTCTTCACATAAAGTTAAAATCTCCGCCAAATAAGGTTGACCAAGGCCATTAAGAGTAAAAGATTAAAATTCTGAAATGAAATAGCAGTCAATGGAGTTCATATAAAACTGGGGTGATGTGTTCGCAGCTATAGTGTTAGCAATAAATCGAGCAGCTGCATTTTGTCTCAGCTGGAGCAGTAAAAGAGAAAACTGGCAAAGACCAACATGAAGTGCGTTACAGTAGTGAATCCTTGAGCTTATAAAAGTGTGGATTGTCATTCCCAGATCCTGCCAGTTAATCCTGCCTGACTTACAGTAACTGTAGCTAAAAGATGAAGCTGAGAAAAGCTCTTTGACAGCTGGACTGAAATGAGTCCCCCTTCAGTTCCTGTTCTCATTTCTTCCAATAACAAAGTGTTCAGGCTCTTTCCCTCTTGCTGAAATCAAGAACATTTATTATGCCTGCAGTTGTGGCTTGTTTCCCATGACTGGCTGTTGCAGCTGATGTTTAAGGCAACTCATTGATTTCTGTGTGTGTGTGTGTGTGTGTGTGAACATTGCAGAGCCTGATAGTGAAGAGGTGGGGGAGTGTCCCGAAGGTAAAGTGTACCACAGCTGCACTGAGCAGAGAGGAGGCGTGGCCTGTGCACCCACTTGTAGGAACCTGATGTTGAACCTCACTTGCCCTCCCAACACACCGTGCATCCCTGGCTGCGTCTGTCCTCCGGGGTAAATTAAATTTTTGTCCACATTGCAAACTGTGTAATCTTTATGTGGCTTTGTACCCTTCAGGAAGGCACAGGCACTTTATTTATTTACACTGAATGAAAAAATAGAAATATGCATAAAACCGAATACCAGACCGTGGCACAGCAATAATAGTAACAAAAACTATCGTGCATGTTTACGTACCCATTGTAAGATCATACAAATGCAGCTAATAAAATTGAGCAATTAAATTAGGTTTTGAGCTTGGATTTAAAAGTATTTACTCAGTGTAACTCATCAGGTAAAGAATTCCAAAGAGCAGGTCCACAGTAACTGAAGACACTTTTACCAACACCATAAGAAGATGTGAGTGGTCTGATAGCAGAATAATCAGTACCAAGTCACTTAAAGGTACACTTTGTAGGATTTAGTAACATCTATTAGTGAAGTTGCATGCTGTAGCTGAATATCTCTCTCTCGGCATGAAGGAGAACCTATGATAGCTTTCAGTTAAACTCAGAAGTTTGTCCATCAAAAACAGTATGGCGACCTCCAAAGAGAAGACCCTTCTCTGATGTAAACAAACATTCTTTGGTAATGAAAACAAGAAGTGATACATTCGTGATTATACACAAGAAATGATCACTGACATCCAATAATACTAAAACAGAAATTTTGCCACTGTCTGTGTTCAGATGTACAGACCCTTTCCAAAAAATTAGAATATGATGGAAAAGTTTATTTATTTCTATAATTCCATTCAAAAAGTTAAACTTTCATAGATTATAGATTCAGGGCCCACAATTTAAACTATTTCAAGTATTTATTTGTTTATTTTAACATAATTTGGGATTCCAGCTAGTATAAAACCCACAAAAACAGGAATTCATAAAATTAGAATACTGTGGAGAAATCAATGGAAAGTCTAGTGGAAGGGCAAAATGTGGCAGGAGGAGATGCACCAGCAAAAGAGAGGACTCTGGGCTTCAGCGCATTATCAAACAGAGAAGATTCAAGAATGTGGCAGACATCCAGAAAGAGTGGAATGAGGCCAGAGTCACAGCTTCAAAAACCACCACATTCAGAAGTTGCATGCTGTAGCTGAATATCTCTCTCTCGGCATGAAGGAGAACCTATGATAGCTTTCAGTTAAACTCAGAAGTTTGTCCATCAAAAACAGTATGGCGACCTCCAAAGAGAAGACCCTTCTCTGATGTAAACAAACATTCTTTGGTAATGAAAACAAGAAGTGATACATTCGTGATTATACACAAGAAATGATCACTGACATCCAATAATACTAAAACAGAAATTTTGCCACTGTCTGTGTTCAGATGTATGTCATTAAAGAACTTGACAAGAGCTGTCTCAGTGCTGTGGTGTGGTCGAAAACCAGACTGGAAGGGATTTGTTGACAATTTGTAGAACAACTTGTGCCAGGCAGTTATAAAGATCTTGTTGGAAAAAGCTTGTTGGCAAGATATCAAGGCAGCAGGAAGAGGATTTAAGATATTGTATAATGTCCTCCATGCTTTGGGGAGTGAGAATACACTGTAAATACATTCTAAAATATCTACTATATATAAAGTTATTACCTTTCATTTCAGATAATACCTGGTTTTTCTTTGGCTTTTTAATGTTAATTGAAGGATATTTACATGTGTTAGAAACAATGAAATTGACTATAAATTCTACTATAAACTCTACTATAACACTGAAACATGTCAAAATGGCTGTTGTGCAGGTGGCCCATTACAAGGAGAGGAGTCTTGACAATATAAGAAAGTTATTTACTTATTTGTGTTTTTATGAGCTGTTCCTCCCAAATATGTAAGTTATGTTTTGTCTTAGGCTGGTGCTACACCATGGACATTGTTATCATCCGGAGAACTGTCCATGTGCCTGGCTGGGCCTCGAATATCTGCCTGGAGAAACTGTGGAAACGCCATGTTACAAATGGTACACAGCTTAACCATACTCCCCTGGAAAGTATTATATACAAACTTTTTTTTACTTTCTTTAATTAATAGAATGTGAAAAAAATAATTTAATGCATTTTCCTTCGCTGTATTGTACTTTATTTTTGCTTTAATCTCTCACGTACATCCTCCTGTCCATCTCCTCAGTGTGTGTCAGCGTGGCTACTTCAACTGCAGCTACTCTCCATGTCCAGCTGTATGTTCTGTCTACAGCGACAGACACTACCACACCTTTGATGGCCTGGAGTATGACTACCATTCTGACTGTCAGGTCTACCTGCTCAAAGTGAGTGGAACATTCTTTCTTGTGTGCACATTTGATTTTCACTGGAAAATCAAATTTCTGATGTTTCCCTGTGTCCTTCCCGTATCTAAACATCACTAAAGAGTCACAATAAACACTTGAGCTACTTCTGAGAAAGAAGGGCTTCTCTGTTTATCTGCACTCGAGCAAGCGGTTTTGAAAAATCAAGTTTAGTTACGTAACTAGCACATTTGTTGTGCAATGAACCCTCCCCTAACAGCTACTCCCGGTCATGGACGTGAACATTCAACCTGAAGAAGAAGAAGAAGAAGAAGCACTGCAGAGCAGTCAATCTGCTCGTAGCTGGCCAATCACAAGCGAGTGGGAATGTACTTGGTAGCTGGCCAATCACAAGAGACTCAGTGTTCAGAGACTATGAGGTTTTTGACCATAAATATTATTGTATTTATCTAAGTAGACATCAGTAATCTCGATTTTTGGTTCAAAAAGACCATTCTATGTCACCTTTAATTTACTTTGAAGCTGCAGTATGTAACTTTTGGTGATTTTCTTGTTTGTCTTTTGTTACTATTCTGCCTCTGTTTAGTGTTTCGTGATCAGAAATGATGTAACATTATTTGTATGCTATGGGCCTCATTTGAAAACAGCCTCTGTCAAGCAATGCCATCAGAGGGATGGTTTGTGTATATGCAGCAGCAGAGCAGGAGCGGGTGGGGCTATTTTGTTGAGCTGCCAATTGACCAAGCTTTTTGAGCAGTAGAATTCCGTACTGAAACCTTTCATGTCCTGTGTGCAGAGGGACTTGATTGGCTTAGTTACCATTGTGTGAACAAGTTTCACAATGGTTTGAATGTAGCAGACATTTGTAAATATTCAAAAGTTACCAACTATAGCTCTGTGTGTCAGATTGCGTCATTGAATGTGTGTGTGTGTGCATTTAAAGGCACAGGAGGATGCTCTTATGTTGTGGCAAGGACAGATATGGATCTGAGAAGAGAAAAAAAAAAGTGTTTGTGATTTTTGTTTATTTAATTGGATCAGATTAAGGTGTGCTGTGTGCGTGTGCTTGTGGGTTAGCACCATGGCAATGCTAGAAGACATTGTGCAAAGCAATAGCAACACAAAGAGACCAGTGTTCAATTCAAACCCCAGGGCTCCGGCGCTCCCAGGGATATAGAATTAGAATTAGCAGAACAGACATTGCAATTCAGACTAAAAAGGCTATCAGCCACTGGGCAGACCTTAAAAAGAATGGGGAACCAGGTTAGAGCTGTGTCTTAAAGTCCCATCCTCTTCTTTCATGACTCATGCATCCAAAGTCACAGTGTTAACTTAACACGTGGACACAAGCGGAAGTTTGAATCTGCCATGTGGTGCAGTATTGTAAGTGCAGTGTCTCCTGTAAGTGGGTAGAGAGGTGTTTTAGTGCCAAGCCAGAGAAATTAAAAGGAATCAGCATCACATAGTGTATGTCAACCTTATGCTAACAAGAAACTATAAATGATCTTTTAATAACTTAAAAAGTTTCACAGTTGATTAAGAAAATGTATGACAAGAAACTCTGGTTGTATACCTTATCACATTCAAATCCAATCAAATCCAATTTTATTTATAAAGCACTTTAAAAACAACAAAGTTGACCAAAGTGCTGTACAGAGACATATACATAAGTAAAGCAATAAAAAACAGTAAAAGTAAACATCTCAAACTAAGTTAACAGCCAAAGAGAAAAAAATGTGTTTTAAGAGAGGACTAACATGAGTCCTCACTATAACATCATTTGTCATAAATGGCAAGACCATGAAGACATTTAAAAACAAATAAAAGAATTTTAAAATCGTTCTGAAAACAAACCAGGAGCCACTGAAGAGTTGCCAAAATTGGAGTAATGTGCTCTTGTTTCTTTGCACCAGTTAAAAGCCAAGCAGTAGCATTTCGAGTGGCATCTGGCTGAGGCCAACACAGAGTGCACTGCAGTAGTCTAAGGGAGTTGTGATAAAAGCATGGATTGAACTGTCAAAGTGATGTAGACAAAGAAATGGTTTCCCATTGGCAATTTGACTCATTTGAAAAAAGCAAGAACAAGGGAACTGTAAATTATCTCACTATAATGTGAGATGTTTCTCACTATAACATCATAAATGATCTCATTGCATAACGTTTTGTGTTGTCTCCTGTGAGCTTTTATGTCCGTAAGTTGTTCTTCTGTACAGCACTTTTGTCCACTGTGGGTGTTTTAAAGTGTTTTACAAATAAAGGTAGAGTGTATTGGGTCAGTAAACACATTTAAATGAAGAAATGTGTTTGGATTTGAGGAAATAGCTAATTTACAATTTGATTAAGTTCTACTTCATGCGAGTACAGTATTTCCATGTTTTAGACCAGTTCACAATGGGAGTATAGAGTATATCAAGGGGAGCCCACCTCCACAAGACCAACTTTTGTCTTTGTAAAGTCAACAATTGTACATGCTAATAAGATTATTTATAGTTTCATCTTATAACATAACGTTATATGTCATAATAAAGTGAAAATATCTTCATTTAACATATAAAACATTTTGCTATGTGATATTTTCATGTTATCATAATCCTGACTAGTATTTATTTATTTATTTTTATTTTTTTGACGTGGCAGCTTTACAGTTCCATATGGGTGAAAAACTGAAAAAAGAAAGAGAGATTTTGTGTTTTCGTGCCTTTTTAGTTTTATCTTTCCCTCTCATCAGACTACAGGAGAGACTGAAATGTCCATTATTGCCCAAAACAAGGACTGCTACGAAAGCGGCATTGTGTGCATGAAGTTACTCATCATTCACGTGGGACTAACCAAAATCTACTTCACTGACAACTCTGGCAACCCTGTACGTTCTATACATACACACAGTCATCACACAAACCATTTCATTTAAGTTGTTGCTCATGTGTTTGTTTTTCTTCTGTTAAATATATCGGTACAAATGCAGCATTTTTTTTTTACTCTACCTTAGAGCCCATCTACTGTTGTAGGTCGGGGGTCAGAGTTTGAGTTGTGGAAAGCCGGTTACTACACCGTGGTGCAGTTCTCCAGTCAGGACCTGACTATCCTCTGGGACCGCAAGACGACTGTCCACATCAGAACTGGACCTCAGTGGAAGGTCTGGAACAGGAGGAGCACATTTTTTTGATCTAACAACAAGATTTAGGATTCAGAGTCTGCTTGTCTCCCTCAGGGCCTTCTCAGTGGGCTTTGTGGAAACTTTGACAGTGTGACAGTGAACGATATGACCACCTCTGGCCACATGGAAGTCAATAATGCCCAGACCTTTGGAGATAGCTGGGCTCTGGGACAGGTATGACGAAGGTTGGACAATATATGGATATTACTGTATATCTATAATCATGGCATGAGAGGAGATATGGTCTTAGATTTCTGATATTGTCATACCTTGATAAGTTATCTGTGATGACTTTTCCTGGCGTTAAAGTTTGATGTATTGATAATCATAATATATATTATTTTCATTTCTTCTTCTTGGATCAGCTGCCTCCATCTTGCCCTAACTCTTGTGTCCTCTGTATTTATTAATTTGAATAAATTAGTGAAATACAGTAAATATTATAAATTGAATATTATATATACAGCATATTGATTATAATACATGGAATTTCATTTTTTGCCTAATTATTTGTGTTATAGCTGAATAGCAGAATTTGTCCACATCTAAGTCAATTTCATTGTTACTAACACATGTGAATATCCTTCATTTAACATAAGAAACCAGGTATTATCCGAATTGAAAGATAATTGTATTTTAGACTAATGTAATACAGATCATAAACAGTAGATATTTAGTGTATTTACATGGTATTGTCCACTCCTATGAAAAGCACAAACATCTCAAAAGAAACAGCCTGTGTGCAGCTTCATATCCCGATATAAAGCTAAAAATATCCAGATATCATTTATAAGCCATATCACATAACGGAAATATTCATCTGATTTATATTGTGAATGATATAAAAGTATACTATGACTCAGCTCAGCTTCTCTACTCCACTGATCATCACCCCTTTTCTGCCTTCGTCTGTCCCGAGTCTCTCACTCTTTTTTTTTTTTCTGTCTTGCTCTCTGGTGCTGTAATTTATGTGGTATTTACAAGTAATCAGACACTTGATCACCTTCTGGATGTGTGTGTGTGTGTGTTTGTGTGTTTTAGTGTGAAAGTGAAAGTGTTGTTGAGCGGCCATGTGAAGGAGACCTGGGGAGGCAGCCATATGCCAAGAGGGAGTGTGCGCTCCTCTACAGCGACGTCTTTGCACCCTGTCACAATGTGGTAAGTGACAGTGAACTGATACACACATGCACAAACCCCCACACACACCCTGACATCTTTAGTGAGTGAATACAGCTGTAGAAAGGTTATCTTCCTGGAAGGGCGAGAGGTTATGGGAACAAGTCTTACCTGATCCCACTGTGTATAGATCCTCAGAGATAAAACCAAATACCAAATGCCACACCAGATGCGAGGCTACACACACCTGCAGTTAAAGATCTCAGTCCTTTAGTACAGTAGGATGCTCTTCAGTATGACCAGCAGGGGGAGCTATGTATACACAGTAGGCACAGAAACTGTTTGTAGGCCTTAAAGGATTTTAAAGATAAGACATACATGAAAGAATTAATTAACTACTTTTAATATCAGTTGATTATTGAGAGTTTATTGTTCCAATTCCTAGAAGGAGGAGATGTTCTCAGCAGCATTAGTCTGTCTGTCTGTCTGTCTGTCTGTCTGGACTGGTGCGAAAGTGAATTTGACCATTTACGACCACCATAATTTAGATGCTTTTTGAAAATAAACAGTAGAAGAAAAATGTTCTAAAAATTAAGGATACAGTGTATAACCCCAATTCTTAAAAAAAAAAAAAAAAAAAAAAAAAAAAAGCTAGGACACTTGTACAATTTAAACAAAAACAGATAAACCCATATGTTATTCCCAGTAGAACCTAAACTGCATGTCAGATGTTGAAACCAGGACATTTGACCATTTCATGAAAAATATTAGATCATTTTGGAGATCTAATATAATATATATATATATATATATATGGACAGTGTAGAGAACTGAGTAGTGTTGGTTTGCTCGCGAATGATTCATTCAAAGGAACGACCAAATCAGTCACTCAGTGAGGGAGTCTCCATGTGTCCCAGTTAATGCCGTCAGCGTAAGATGTTACAGTACAGTTAAAGCGAGAACATAAAGGCACACAGTCTAGTTCCCCGTTGTTTCTCAGTAAACACAAACTTAAACGTTAGGCTGGTCTGTAATGAGAGGACACTGTATATTAATTAAATATCTTAATTTAACTTCACTCAGGCAATTCAGAAACTAATAGATGGATGTAGTAAGTACGTTAGGAAGTATGCTATTGTATGTTTCATGTCAGTAGATAATGTAAAAATTTCATAGTGTAACAAACACAGGAAAACATTCCTTTGATTATTTAATGGAAGAGTTCATTATATTTATCGGTGCAGCACTCTGATACCTTTCATAGTTTCTGCTGGATGTTTGTTGAAACCTACAATAGGACAAAAAAAGCAAACAGAGACAGATCCTCTCACGGATGATTGGTTCGTTGGGAGGAAACGGTTTGCGAACGAATTCATCACGTGATTCGTTCACTTACTGAAAGAGTCAGCAGCGCTCGCCACGTACCAGTTCACTGACTGAACCTAAGACTGAACCTGAAAACACGTTGCATATTTGTACCTTGTTCTTAAAGTAGCATAGACTAAGTGAATGTAATGGCTTTTTTGCATTAACTTTTCATGTAGTATAGATGTGTTGGGAAATTTGGGAAACATTTCCAAACTTTAGTTAGTTGTGGGATTTTCTGAAATATTACTGAAGCATTTCTTTCATTTAATCTCTTAAATGACCATTTTAGGACTTAGATATGTATAGGAGTATCTATTGTGAGAATAAATATTGTTTTTGTTACTGATGCTGATCTTTTAGTAATAGTAACTGAGAGTTTAGTAATATCAAATGACATTCAAAATGTCTTAATTAAACAACATTTTGGTCTGTCTACGATCTGTATTTTGTGTCAGCACTGTGGGCAATTACTGTATATGTTTTACAGTAATAGTGCATATGTAACTAATGATTAAATCCATGGAACACCACATGTAGTGATCATCAAGAGACCTAAAAACGTCCAAAATTATTTGCTCTGTTTAACAGCACATGGGAGAAACAATGACTGTCATTGGGGGCTAATAATTTCGTCCTCAACTGTATGTATAAAAGGCAACATCACTGCTGTTTTTACTTGCAGGATTTTGTTTATTTGCTTGGATGTATAAATGATGGTTTCACACAAATGTGTAAATCCAGAATGCTTTAAAGCTTCATCCTCTAAGGTCAATTATAGATTAAAGCTTAGATCTGAGGACCGGCAAGATGTGTTGCTTTTCTTACTTTCAGACGGTGAATCCCACATTCGCTCTAGATGTTCATAGTTCTTTTCAAAACAGAGGCACAGGAGGATAAGATATATTAAAAAAACATGACTAAAGTAAACCAAACATCTCTGTTCTCGTATTGTAGTGTCTGCTCTGTCCAAATAGATTTTATTTAAAATGTCATTGCTAGTTTCCAACGATCACAGTTTTCATGCCATTTTCATACCTAGTGCCCAGTGTTAGGGTTAGGGTTAGACCAAGTATGAGTCTTTAAGTCTAAGTTAAAGACTCATACTTGGTTTCATGCTTTTTGTTCCTAAACTCTCGGGGAAAGGGGATGATAAAACAGAAAAACTTTGCACTGTCGGGTAAGTTTGTTTCCACAGAAACCCATAGTGAGTAGTTTGCAACCGTTGATCCTTGCAGAGAGAGAGGTCTTGTGCACTGTCTCAAGGATTGGTCTGACTGTATGTATCAACCCTGGCAAGAATCTGAGATGAAGTTCATGTCTGGTATTGGCTCTGTTCTCCCTGGTACTGAGCTGTCTTCAATCCAGTTGTTCCAACTTTACTCATCACTGACTCCAGATTGTTCATCACTGATCCCAAAGGAATTCCCCCAACACTCGTCAGTGTCCCTGTGTAGGTTGTTCTTAAAATGAGGTGTGGTCAGGAGAAGCACTGGTGCAGCAGAGAGCCACTGCCCCACTGACTGTCAAACACCTTGTCTTATGTCAATGGCGCAGTGTTTTCATGCTTATTTTAGGGCTGTATTAGATACTCCATTGTAGGCTTGTGTCACATGGGGACATGCTTCAACTCCTCCTCCTCCTCCTCCTCCTCCTCCTCCTTGCTTAAATGGATTTTAAATGTTGATGCAAGTGAATCTCTGATTGGCTTAATTGATGTTATGCCCAAACTACACCCACAAATAATTTAAACACTAAATAAAACCACTTTACACCATTGTTGGTGATATTTTGTGCCATGTAAGAAGCAAAATTGGAGTTGGACCTGCCCCATGTGCTATAGATCCTCTAAATAGGGCCCAATGTTTGTACAGTGATAAGCTTGATTGAATTATATGACTATTTCACAGATTTCATTAGAACAGATCTATATTTCAAGTGTTTCTAATCAATACAGAAATAACATAATGTCCCGTTTCGGTAAAAGGACTTGTTTATTTAAAAGCCTGCTGTTCCAGCCAGGATACATTACTGTCTCATCAATATATATGCTCATTGTTTCTTCTATAACGATAATAGAGCTTGCCGGATGATGTTCACCCTGTATGTGTCCTTCAGTAGCGTCTGTCAAAGGTCCAGATAATCTTGCCTTTGGACAAACGAATGCATCTCTGATGTATTTTTGTTTATGATCTCCTCTGCATCAGAGGTTGACCCACATTCCTCCGACCTGGTGTCTCATCACTTCTTCCCTGTCTGAATCACTGAGATCGGCCACCCTCTCATCAAGACCTCTCCCAGGTTCCCCCGGTGAGATTTGTCCCCAATTTGCTTTACGATTATTTGTGTGTGTTGTGTATACCCTACAGGTGGATGTGGCCTGGTTCTATAGGAACTGCCTCACAGACACTTGCAACTGTAACCGTGGGGGAGACTGTGAGTGTCTTTGTACGTCCATCGCTGCGTATGCACACAAATGCTGTCAACAGGGAGTCACAGTACACTGGCGATCTCCCTCTGTCTGTCGTGAGTATGCAAATACCTACACGCACACTCCTCTAGTCTGTGCTGATTAGGAATGAGACCCCTCCTCACCTCTTTGACCCATTTTTTCTTTGCATCAGTATGCCATCACTCATATGTTATCTTGTGATTATGTTCTAGGGATTGAAACACTTAATAACTTCTGAACCATGTTCCTCTCTTTCAGCCTATGATTGCGAATACTATAATCAAGGTATGTATATATGTTCTTCCTTTTCTTTCGGCTTCTACCTTTTGGGTCACCACTGCTGATAATCGGCCTCCATTTTGTCTTCTCCCGTGTTTCCTTTTCTGTTACACCAACTGTCCTTCACGAACCTTCTCTGTGGTCTTCCTCTTTTCCTCCTGCCCGGCTGCTCCATCTTCAACATCCTTTTTCTAATATAATAACTATCCCTCCTCTGTATGTGACTAAACCATCTCAACCTTGACTCTCTTAAGCTGTGTTTCCATCATGGTACGGTTCAGTTTGTATGGTTGAAATGTTAAATCCCTGGGACAGGCCTGCATTTTAACTGACATCAGTCTTTTACTTGGCCGACGGGGTGTGGGCTGTGCCTAATGGCCGCCAGAGATATAGTATGACATCGTACCGGTGGAACGACAATGAACGAAAACATCAAACGCGACGTGTGGCTGTTGGTCTCAACAAGTTGAGTTCACATGTTTATTCAGGAATTTACGGGGCAACAAACAATACATAGTCTTCATGAACAGATCCTCTGCTATAGTAAAACGCCTCGAACCAGGAGGGCAAAGGCAGGACCCATAGTCAGGAACAGAAGACTGAAATGGCTTACTGGGAAGGAGACGAAGCAGGTAAATCATAGACAGGTAGGGTCTGGCAGGCTGGATGAAGCAGATGCAGAGAGAATGGAAAAGTACAGAGTGGAAACAGGGTGACGGTGGGGTCAGGGTGCTCTTTTTTTTTTTTTTTTGCTCTGGTGCCCCAAGGGAAGGGTGCCAAAAAAACTGGAACAGGAGGGGTCTTTTTTTTTTTACTTTTCCAAATAAAAACAAAAAATATGTACTGTACTGTATCAAACTGAACCATTCCACTCAATGGAAAAATGGCATTACATGAGTGTCGGCCCAGACACTCACGTCCACCCACTCCACCCTGCCTGCACTCTCTTCTTCTGCACTGTCCTTAGCTTTGGACGGTTGACCCGAGGCATTTAAACCCATCTACTTCCTCTACCTTTGTTCCTTGCATCTTCACTATACCACCTGTCTCACTGTCATTCACACACCGGTATGTATATGATAAGATTGATAATTATGGAATAAGCTTTTGTTTCCAAGCAACAGACTCTCCGTTTTCTTCCTTTCTCTCTCACTGTTATACCTCATCACAGAACTAGGTGAAGGCCCATTTTCCTTGGTGAGTGCTGCTGATAAGGACACCATGTTTGGAGTGAATCGCTCCAGCAGCTCAGTGTTTCCTCTGGTGATAGAGAGACCAGGGCAGTTGCCTGCTCCAGGGCTCCTCTTCAACTTCATGGTCACAGCAGGTCTACAGAAGGACAGAACATCACGTGAGCATCTACATTTGCACAATTTACGCCCCTGTATAAGAATTAGTGACACTTAATGGTGAGATAACAGGTTTAGCGGAGTTAACGGGCAGTTTCCCATCTGGAACAGTCTTGGTGTTTGCATTGCAGCCAAGTTATTAGGGTCAGAGTGCACATAGTGTGGAGGACCCTATTTTTTCTAAGATATATTGTGCAGATATTTTATTATTTATTTAAACATGGACACGGCTGATTTGATAAATGTTTTATTTGTATGCCACATAAAAACATGTTTTCAGCCTTGCTATTGTTCAGCCCTAATGGATAAAAGGCCTTCTAAATGTTATGCACTGTGATCTTAGATTTTGGGGTAGATTTACTCACATTTGTTTGTCTTCCAAGGTGTCTCTGTGGTGTCACTGGAGTCTGCAGAGAGACCAAACTATTTCCTTGCCGTGTCTGGACACAGCCATCTTCAGCTGGAGCAGTGGAGTCGTGGGACAGAGTTTAGTCGCAGGGCAACCTTCATCCAGCACCACGGGCTGTTTCTGCCAGGTCACACATCGTTTGAGCTCGTCAGTCACCCTGGAATCTTTCTGACGCTGACACGTGCGTCTGCAAGAGCCCAGCGATACGACAGCTCAGAGGGATTCAGGACAAGCAGCAGCTTCACACTGGAGGGTCCGAATCACACATATATACATTCATATTCACACATGTGACCACTAACTAACCCGGTGTGCTGTATGTCCTCCTCTCTGGCAGAGAGCAGTTTTGTGATACCTTACCGGATGATGTGTGAGTGGCGCTACCAAGCCTGTGCAAGCCCATGTGTCCACACGTGCACTGACCCAGATGCAACACGTTGCCACTTCCTGCCTCTGTAAGAGACTTGACTCATGAAATAAACCCCGTCTCACAGAAACCCTGCTTCATTGAAGTGATATACCTGGTTTTCTATGTTGCAGGGTGGAAGGCTGCTTCCCACGTTGTCCCAAGAACATGGTCCTTGATGAAGTCACCAGAAGATGTGTGTACACAGAGGACTGTGAGTACTATCTTATAGTTTTTCTTTAAAATGCCATTAAACTATAGTATATAGTATATAGTTTAATGGCATTATAGCCGTGTTTCCCAAACTGTCCAAATGGCGACCCGCGTTTTATATGTAACTATGGTGACCCAAATCACCATATAAATCATGACATGAGCAATTTTGTGCATGATGTAATGACACATTTAGAGCCTAATATTGTTTGGAATTGATCCTCAAATTATTTCAAAGAGATGCTAATGATAAATTTGTTAAAACTTAATTTCATGCAGTCATTTCAAATATTTACACGTGAATTTGCAAATTTGTTTGACCCAAAAATAAAATCTCCAGTGACCCATCTGTGGGTTCCACCTGCTATATAGTTTAGAGTAGAGCTATTAAATTGTGATTCTGACATATATTGTGATTGTGATTTAATCTTCAATATAATTTGTTAGTCATGTACTGTAAGGATAGGAACTGACAGGAAAGGCATGACATGTTTTCAACATGTTTTTGGAAAATGGCATAGTAGTAGCTTCTGCTATTTGCCAATTACATTCTTTCATAGAGCAATTTGGTTTGATAATTGTTTAGCCCTCTAATAAATTATATTTTTCTTAAACAATCCATAGATTTGTTTTAATATTAATTGTGTCCTCTAGGTGTGTCCTTGCCCCCAACTCCAACGCCATTTGCATTTGTGACACGGTCCAACAGAACTGCAACACCTTCAACTCCACCTACAACAACTACTACTACTACCACTGCCACCACCACTACTACTACTACTACTACTGCTTCTACTACCACCACAAGGCCTACAACTACCACCACAACTCCCACTGCAACCACAACAACCACCAGAGCAACAACATCCTCCTCCACTACTGTCAGTCCCACAACAACTGCAGCCACCATCACCACCCCCACTGCTCCCACTACAACCACTGAGCAAGTCACCATTCCACCAACACCATCTCCACCCACACCTCCTCCTCCTCCTCCCACCACTCTTACTCCCTCAACTCCACCAGAGACAACCACTGTCACCACAGCTGAAATGACCTCCACCCAAACCACAGGGGTCACCACGCAAACACCCACCACCGCACCCCCTGAGGTTACGTCTTCTCCTCCACCCTCCACCACCTCACCCTCAAGTCCTACCTCCACTACTGTCACCACACCATCAACACCAGAGCCTCCCATAACCTCTACCCCACCTCCTGTAACCTCACCCACCGCAGTCACAACTGCCTTCACCACCACCACCATTTCTCTCCCTGAAACCACCACCACTCCCCAGCCTACACCTGCAGATACAGCCACCACTGCAACACCTGTGACCACCACAGTAGCACCTTCTACAACAGTCGAGACTGAGTCAACAACTGCAGAAAGAGTGACGAGTCCCAGCACCTCCACAAGAACAGAAGAAGCACCAACCACAACTCCATTCCTCTTCCCCACGACTCCCTGCACTGTAAGCATCTCTGCATCATCACACAAACACTTCCAGAATATGTTGTAAATCTTTGAGTGTAATCTTAAAATTGTGATGAATTTGCTAACAACTAGCTGACACAATTATCCTCTGTGTGGAAAAGACCAGCTGTATAATGAAAAATGTATTATTTTCCACTTACAGATTCAAATTCGCTTAAAAACAGAAATCATCTAAATTTCGTAGCTTAACAGTAAGCCAGAGGTGTCAAACATCTGCCCCCCCAGATCACATGCAAGATAAATCGGTGTTTAAATTTTTAAATTTTAATCCACATGTTATTACTTACCTAATTTTTTATTGTATTTCTGCATTTCTGATGAACACCTCATGCACAAGGACAACTTAATGTGCTTTAAAGAACAAAATAACATTTAAAGTTACAAAAACAAACCAATTATAACATGCCTTAAATACACACATTACTATTTACAGAATAGTAAAAGGAAAGAAAGAAACTAAAATCAAGCACATTTTAGAGAAAATCATAAAACACGATTTACTCTAAAATTATCAAAAGAAGGCAAAGTGGACAAGATTAAAATTTAAAGTGGTTTAAAAGAGCTCAATCATAATCATATAGAAAAAGAAATGTTTTAACCTGAATTCAACTTTTCCCCACACTTTTTTCCACTAGTCTGGCACCCTCTTAACTTGACTCGATGCTCGTTGGCCCCTGGGTCATTTAAGTTTGAGACCCCTGCAGTAAGCCGTTTATATGCACTTTAGGCAAGGTTTGGAGTGGAAAAACCAGCCATAGCGTGCTATTTGCTACTTTTCGATGGAAAATGTCGTTAGACCACCTATAAAGGAAGAAACACAGCCTTCTGGTTTGAAAAGGGAGGTCGAGGAATTGGATGAAAGAGGTTGCAAAAAAAGTCAATTTGAATGGAGGTCTATGGGGAATGAGATTCTTCTTCTTCATTGATAATATTAGTAAAGATTTTCTTCAGTAGTTATTGGTCTTACTTACTAGTATTAGGTCTTTTTAAATACAAAATGATGTAACTTTTGTTAATTATGTTCACATTTACAGGACTATAGACGATAAAGTGAGAAACATATGTATGATTGGACACCAGTGTGATTAACAGCTAGTGTCCACACTGATTCTAGGTGACATCTGTGAACTTCTGGTTTCAAAACCTGGCGTGATGCTGGTCAAATTTGAAATATTGAATATTTTATGACTGTATAATTTAATTTTCCTTTTTATTCAATCAAAGGGCTAGTTCCCTAACTAACTACAATGTAATTAACTAAACCATTACAATCAATAAATAATAATAAATAAATGTTGAGACTTCAAATTGGAAATTTATCTTGCAACTGATAGAGTGAGTTTACATTACTTTTCCAACTTTTTCATTGTGAAGGCCAACATAATTCAGAACAAATGCGCATCACTGTCTCCACAGCCTCCGTACTCCCACCGTATCGACGAGTGCGCAGAGCTGATCTGTTTCAACGGAGACCTGCTGCTTCACAACTCCTCCCTCCACTGTCGCTACAACACGAGTCAGCCTCAGTGCAGTCTGCTGGGCATGCCCATCCTCATCAACACTGACCCCTGCTGTCCTCTATGGCAGTGTCCCTGTAGGTTTGGTTGTCTTGTGTTAGAAATGTGAATTTACTTCTTGTCCAGTCATAGGAGTGGACTGGTTGTTTGAGTCCATTGTCTTTGATTTCACTGATATTTCCATCAGGTCGCTGCACTGTGATGTCAGACCTGCGTGTGATAACATTTGATGGCAACAACGTAGCCCTGTATGATAATGGTTCCTACATCCTGGTTAATCTGCCCAGAGAGACTATTATTGGTACTGTGGAGAAATGTCCAACGAGCCAGGTAATATACAAGCAATAAAATATGAACTACTTTATAAGACATAAAAAAGATAATAATATATTTTGTTTACTTTGTAGAGTGTAAACTCCATCAGGCGAACTGTGAGTATAATCTCCTCCAATGGTTCTGTACAGTTATGTTTATATTAACATCAACGTTGCTCAATATTATCTGCATTTCCACTGTTAAAATTTCAAGTTGATTAAACGTGCCTTGTCAAGCTAGCATACACTTCAGATTAATTATTAATTTGAAGAGATCCTACTTATATAGGTAGTACTATTTGTACTAACTGCAGGTTTGTTAGTTGCCTAAAATAAGACTAAATCAACAAAATATAAAATTTATTTGAACAAAAACAATGTTATATTTAGTTTTCTCTGTTTCTCAGTCCTCAGTCTCACAGTTAACACCGCTTACTTTTCTTTTTTTTACTTTAAAATGGACAAAACTCACAATTAGTCAATAAAATGTTTGGCTAAAACTTAACAACTTGTGTTTAATGTCCCAAAATTGTCATAGTAAGTGACGTTAAAGATGCTAAATTATTCCACTTAACTTATAATGTGGGTACCGTATTTTAGAGTGTATGTCACATTCACTGATTTTCCTCTGCAACAGAGTCCAACAGGTGGAACATCTGGTCTCTGTTTTAAGAAGCTGAACATCACCACCTCCTCCCACAGAGTTATCATCAACCGACTGGATCGAAAGGTGGCCCTCTTTAACACATTTCCTGGCAAAAATGTACTCAATATCCCTTTAAAATGTCATGATTGTCCATCTGTCTCCAGGTGACGGTGAACTACAGACCCGTCCGCCTCCCGTTCTCTCGTCACTCTCTTTATGTGGAAGACACAGGCAGCATGTACCTCATTCACACACCTGGTGGAATCAACATACAGTGGTATCACAGCACTGGTATCATGGTGCTGCAGTACGATACTCCCCATAATGCATCTGTGCCCACTCGAGGCCTGTGTGGTGAGTCGTCACTCCTAATCCTAACTTCATATCCTAACAGTCCTAACTTTAACCAGAGACTCAGAAATGAGGTTCTGCCTCATCAGAACCAGGCCTTGATCTCATTAGGACTACTGGTCCTGAAAAGGTTAGTGTTTGTACCAGAAAAGGTCCTGAAGAGGTAACCAACAGAGATAAAGAGACATATACTGAATTTTTGAATTGAATTCTTTTGTCATTATACAAGTACAGTACAATGAAATTACTTTTCACCCATACATACATCAATTTATCCACAATTATTACTGATTGAAACATAATAATGGCACACGTCAGAATTATACAAACAGCACATAGACAGTCCATCATCCGAATCAGGGTGTGGCTTCGCAGAAAGTCCGCGGGTAAGGGGTGGGAGGGAGCGTGCGGGAGTGTGTGCAGGTTGGTAGGTTATGTCAAAGTCTGTCTGTGTGTGCATGTAGGGTCCAGAGGAGTCCTTGAGATGGGAGGAGTAAGAAATAATAATATATTTTGTTTACTTTGTAGAGTGAGAAACAACAGGTTGAAGGCCAGCCGGCTAGTGAGATTCTTCTGGAGGAAAACAAGGGCAGCTGATAAGATTTTAATGTTTAGGTTTAGAGCAGAGGAGCACATTCCAATCTTGCTTCCCTCAGTCCATCCAATTGTACTTAGTAATTTTTGTACTGGTCCTCAACCATCAATCTTCCTCTGCAAAGCGGTCAATTTCTCCATTATGGTTCCATTTTCACGTTTCGGTTCAACACTTAATGCAGTCTGAGTTTGCACCGCTTTTGCCCAACTCACTAATCATGACGGGCAGATGTGAAGATCCAATCCTTGCGGCAGCCGTCTTGCCAATTTGGCGGTATATGAGGGCACCTCCTAATCCGAGTAGAAGGAGCCCCCCAACCTGAAACCCAAATAAGTAGAGATCCTCGACGTCTTCAGCGGAGAGTGGCGCCAAGCACGCAACACGCCAACTCGCCCAGGCATCAAGAACATATCCCGCAGGGTGGGTTCCGTCCGGGCAGGCAGGTTCCCCCGCACCTGATTTCCTTGCCGAAAAAATGGTGTCAATAGCGTTGAGAGACCAGTTAATCATATACTGTATACATGCACATGCACACATGCTCCAGTTTTGACTCTCATCAACACAAGCCTTATTTATTTGTCAGCTATTAGCACTTGAAAGCTTCATATCTAAACAGCACTGTCAGCATGACCTCTCACTGTAGGATATGATCATTTGAGCTGCTGGGAGCCATTTAGTTAAGCAGGTTAACATGTCAATCATCTCACTCAACAGTTACATTCCTTACTGAACTCACATACACACACCTTCACCAAATATCTGTGTGGCAGGCTGTTGTGACGGCAACCCAGAGGACGACTTGAAGCTGCCCAATGGCACAGTGGTCAGAGAGGTGGGAGACATGATGGTCTTCCTGCAGGCATGGAGAGTGCATACCACTGATGAAACAGAACACACCCGCAGGGTTGGAGACAACTGCACCACTGGGGATTGTTCCACCTGTATCTCCATGCTGAGCCAGAAAGCCTTCAGCCCGTGCCACAGCAAGGTAGGGGTTATACAAATTCTGCCTATTTTTATCCGTCATTTTAATGTAGATATTTTTTTCAGTGATAATAAAATCATCTAAACAATCCGAATACCGAGAGGCATTGCGTACGGTGTCAAGGTGTAAGATGTAGTTATCTCAATGATGTACTCTATGTGCAAAGTGAAAAAGGCCTGTGCGTCTACCTGCATGAGAGGTGGGTCTGTTACAGGTCAGTGGTGCCACGCCAGCAGGATCAGCAGGCCAGTGCTGACGCCATTGTTACAGGTGGTCAACAAGTGGTTATGGATGGTGTTTGTGTGTGAATTATTTTACATTAAGGTACATTACCAGTCTTCAATCTGTCAAAATGACAAAAAGCCTTCAGATTTTTCTGTTCACTCAGTGTTTGATATGCTTTAATGTAGAGCATGTGTTTTGTCACATTGTCTTTTATCAGGCCAATGTGCTTTTTGAAGCCCATGACTGCATTGAGTACCTTGTGTAATAAATAGGCAGGATGATAGAATGTAAAAACTAGGAATGAGTTGACAGGATATGCATGCTGTGTTTCATTTATAGTCAGAACTCTGAATTTTCAAGGTCAAGGGGCGTTCCTTCGACGGGAACTGGTGGTGTAGTCTATGTGATACACAGGTAGTGTGTACGCTGTATATCCACGACAAAAGGGCTAGGATTTCCATATAACCACAGATTGTGCACAGATTTTTTTAAAAACATTTTAACAAATGCCTCTGACTGGGAAAGGATGGGATCCTTTCTTGGGTCTCTTCTCCAATGTGTCTAAAGGTGTCTTTGTCGATGATGTCCAATTCACTGTTGAAAAAAACAACAGCGTAACATGGAATGATACAAGATGCGGGTCATTTTCAGGTGATAAAGACATGAACTAACGGGATATTACACGGGAGAGTAAGGTAATTTTTTTCTGTGATGAAAATAGTCATTTTAAATGATTTGAGAAAATGAAAACAAGATGTCTTCAATCATGTTACCACTGTTCAAGTGGTGGTCCTCTTTCAGATATTTGTCCGTTTGCTTTTCTCCTTTTCTTCTGTCAAGTTACATCAATTACATGCACACACCCTCTCAAAACAAACTTCCTGTTAATCAGGAAATGACAAAAAAATAATATACATGATGACTAAATAAAATCAATATCTTTACACAATAATGTACATTCTGATTATTTACATTTAGTAAAATAAGAGAATAACCATCAAACGTTACCTCACACTTTATTGAAAAGCTGTTTTACACAGTTATTTATCCTCCACATGAGGGTCGTGGGGGCGCTGGTGCCTAATCCCAGCTGACATAGGGCAAAAGGCAGGTACACCCTGGACAGGTCTCCAGTCCACATAGAGACAAACAACCATCCACTCTCACATTCACAGCCAATTTACAGTGTCCAATTGGCCTAATCCCCAAATCTGCATGTTTTTGGACTGTGGGAGGAAACCCACACACACACACACACACACAGAACACGCAAACTCCATGTAGAAGGGCCCTTGTTCCAACCGGGTCATGAACCCAGGTCTTCGGCTGCAAAGGCAAGAGTGCTAACCACTACCCCTACTGTGTGTCCTCAAAAAAAAAAAAAATTATGTAAAACGTACAGTTGGATACTATTGAACGGGCACAGCGCACACCCCACCTACCAAATAAAGAAATTGTTCTCAGTTGAATGCAAGCCTGACCCAAGGCTTTACCATTCCAAACCATACCTTTCTGTACCAAACCATAAAATAATGGAAATGCGGCAAATGTCTGCCATAGCTAGGTGGTAAGTTGATTAGTATGATTATGTTATTAAAGTTGGTGTAAAAGTGGTAAGCGACAGTATTGGGCTGACATCAATAAAATTCATGGCTATGTTAATGGTATTGGACATAAAAAGTTCTCCCAGCTGAAAAACAATCATCAGCTGAGGTTGACACATTTCTTGGTCGCAGGTGTCTCCAGAACAGTTCTGTGACATCATGTGGGCAGGGGACCTACACTACAAAGACCACCAGTGTGACTTTCTTGCAGCATATGTGGCGGTCTGCTACACACATCAAGTCTGCATCAGCTGGAGACGAAGCAATTTCTGCCGTGAGTCGACGCAGTCACGGGAATGACACACATGTACGGATGGATTCGGTCAGGGTCCTCATTTGCTCACGCGTTGCTAATGTCACTGTCTCGCTGTAGCACTTAGATGTCCTCCAGGTAAAGAATATCAGCCTTGTGTGAGCACCTGCACCAGCCGCACCTGTGTGAACAGAGACTACTATGAGGAGACCACCTGCTCCTTCATCAGAGAAGAGTGCGTGTGCCGCAGTGGAACCATCCTGCACCGCGCTGACTCCCCTTACTGTGTTACAGAAGACCGCTGCGGTGAGTGAAAGAGTAATCACCATTGTGATGAAACCTGCACTGTCAGATAGAGCTTTATGTCACTCCAAGGCTGCTTTAATTGTATCTTGAGTGTAATTATCGGGCTCTGGTGTTTCTAGTGTGCACAGATAATGAGGGTAACCCTCGGGCCCCGGGTGAGGTGTGGAACAGCTCGGCTCGTGGCTGCTGTCTCTACAAATGTGTGGAGAATGGCTCAGTGGTGGCTGTGGAGCCAGACTGTGACTCTGTCCCCACTCCACTGTGTGAGAGGGAGGGCGAATATGTACTGGATGTTCTGGAAGAAGGAGCCTGCTGCCCTAAAAAGATCTGTGGTGAGGCGGGAGTTGGCCAAATAAGCTCAAAATGGTACCATGATGTGCTAGGGAGATTTGTGATGACAATGTGATCAGAACAGAAGTAAAATATTTTTTTCTGTTGATTTTAGGGAAGAGGATTAATGCCACGTTAGTCAGAATTCTTCCTAGAAAATAAAGTCAGATCTCTTACAAAGAAAACTAAATTCTAAGATTAAAATCAGAATTCCAATAACAAGATTTTATTTAAAGCTGATTTATGCAGGATTTGTATCCTAATTTAACAATTTTTGTGATGGTTAAATGGCTTGCTGCTGGGAGATTGGGGATTGTCTCCACTCCCTTGTCTGTTAGCAAAAAACCAGTCATAAATATACAGGTATGTACTCTGGAACTACAGGGGAAGCTCCATAGAGAAAAGGGCAAACAAAGTGACCAGATATTCCTCTTTAAAATCAGAATCCTGAGAAAAATCCTACATTACTTTTTATTTGTTTCCAAAAAATATACACATGTGGCCTTGATCCTCCAAAAGCTTACTTAGAGTTGTCAACTGATCACAAAAGTTCCATAATTAATTGTGATTTATTGCACTTTTATAACATGTTTATTGAATTAATTTTAGTTTTAAAGTCTTTTTTTATATAAATATGTTGTTTCCAGATTTTTTTAATCAATATAAAATTAATATATATTATTTAATTTATAATATTTAGCATATTTCACAAATGTATTCAATATTAGACGGATAATTATCAATGCAACAGTTGTGAAACTCAATCATGACAGATTGAAATAATCATGGAGACATAGTTTGAAGGTCGAAATCTTTAGCAAAGTTGTTTGGTCCTGAAAGAAACTTCGAGATGATGGATTACTAATCACTGCTGTAGTTAACCTGTAGGCTTTCTCATTCCAGAGTTCATAAATCATTTTTCAGTGAACATTAGAGACAATAAATGATCTTTCCCTCAACCGTCTGTTTTTGTTTTGTCGCTTGACGACTCGTCAGAGTGCAACATGACCATCTGTGACAGTGAAACTCCACCCTGTGATAACGGAAACAGGCTCGTTATCGGTTACAGTGCTCTGTCCTGCTGCCCAGAGTACCGATGTGGTACGAACAAATCATTTTAAAAATAGATATTATTTGTAGTTTTCAAGCACTTTCTTTTTATTGTCTTGAACTTTCCCATTCACTGCAAATCCTCTTGTTCAGAGTGTGACCCCATGGTGTGCCCTCCAGTCTCGGTGCCCAACTGCAGGGAAGATCAGTTCCTAGTGGAGGTCAGAGGACACAAGTCCTGCTGCTATTCTTACCTGTGTGGTAGGTTTAACTGTGGTTCACGGGTCAGCATTTAGTAAGAGGTCATGTGGTCATCTGTTATGTTTCTGTCTCTGATATTTTTTTAATTGATTTTAACAAACAAAATGCTGCCTGTTATTCGTGTATTTTTCGGAGCAGTGTGCGAGTCGTGTTCTGAGCCAATTCCAACTTGCTCACATGGAGAAATTCTGGCTGTGGATCTGAACACCACCAACAGCTGCTGTCCACAATACCACTGTGGTATGTTTGTGTGCGTTCATGTATGTGTATCTCTGTGAGGACCAAAACAAATGTGTAAGTCATAGGGAGTGAGGAGATTTTGGGAAAGTGAGGACATATTGTCTGGTCAACTTTAAAGGGCTTTTTGGGGGGTTTAGACCTGGTTTTAGAATGTGTTTGTTCCAGTCATGTTCTGGGGACCTAAATCTGATCACACTGTCACAATGAGGATGTTTCTTCCTTATGGAGACAAAAATGAAGTCCCCATCATATAAATTATTACATTTTAAGGTAAAGACATGTTGTATTGTTAAGTTGAGGTTAGGGTTAGTAATTCTGTTTCAGGTTAGAGTAAGGAAATGAATATGTCAGTGTGATCTTTTCTGAATTTATGGAAGAGATTCTCTGTATGCGTGTTCTTTTCTGCCTGAATCTTCAACAGTCATGTTTATAGATTTTCTCATGTGCTCCAGTGTGTGATGTCAACCTGTGCCCAGAATCAACTGTTAGCTGTGCACTCGGTCTCTCTTTGGTTCAAACTGCGCTCCCTGGACAATGCTGTCCACAGCACCACTGTGGTACATACACAGACACACACACAAACAGCAGATCCTATTTGTCTCTAGTGTTACTGATGCAATGATGAATTGAATTGTCCCAGAAGTTATCTGTGTTATATGCTTTTATAAACTTCACATTTGCTGTGTTTTTTTAACCCTTTCTCCGTAACTCTCAGAATGCCAGTGTGAGGATGGCTCTCCCCCCATCTGTCAGGTGGTAAGTAGGCAAAATGCTTCCTCACTATTACAGGTTGACCAATATGGGTTCTTTTTATGGCTAATGCCAACCTTGAGAAACCACTAAACTAGGTTCACATTAGGGCTGCAACTAATGATTATTCGATTAATCTGTACATATTTATCCTTATTAACTATTTAATCGTTTAATCAGAAAATGTTGGAAAATGCTCTCAAAAGTCTTGTTTCATACACAAACCAAAATTATTAGTTTCAATTATTTTTATTGTGAAATAGAGAAACCAAAACAGAAACCCCCCCCAAAAAAAATCACATCTAAGTGGTTGTTATAGTCTGTCCCCATTGTTAACTATTCCTGATCGATCCCGACTATAGTCAGGGAAACAGGGGAGATCTCAGTTTACGTTACGTCTCCAGGGCCGAGGTTATAGTTCGGAGTTAACTTCCCTTCTGATGCACTTCTAACTGGTAGGTAATGAGCGATTCAACAAGACGGCTTCGTCGGAGGATTTATTTTCACTGAACTTAGAATAAAACAACCAGCTCCAGCCACCACTGACTGTCACACTCACTTCTTCCTCATCTCACTCTGTCCCGCCCACACCATCTTAAGGGACCTGCATTAGTTTGCAACACCATGATGAAAGGTTGGGAGGTCCCCTCCAACCAGTGCCTCCATTCCTTCCAACAGTTCTCTATTTCCCACATCATAATTCCTCTCAGCAGGAGAGAGCCATCTGGAGAAGAAGGTGCAGGATGGAGGAAGTGCACTGTGAGAGCACTGCCCCGAGGGCAGAGTTGGAGGTGTCCACCTCCACAATAGATTGTAGAGATGGACCGGGGTGAATTTTAGCTGGTGAAATGCTGCATCAGTAGACAGGGACCAAGTGAACGGGATGCGAGAAGTTTTCAGTTGAGTCAGGAGAGCCGCCGTCTTGCTGTAATCCCTGATAAAGCGACAGTAAAAATTGGCAAAACCAAGAAATCGTTGCAGCTGCTTGTGGTTAATAGGTGTAGACCAGTCAGCCACTACTTAGATCTTGGCTGAGTGTGCTCAAACCTGTTCTTTTTCAGTAATGAAGCCCAGTGAAATCACTGAATGGACGTGGAATATGCACTTGTCTGCTTTCACATAATGTCTGTTGTCTAATAATCTTTGAAGCCTAGTTCTTACATAAACATTATGTTCTTCTAAATTTCAGGAAAATATTAGAATATCGTCTAAATAGACAAAAAAGAACTTACTGAGCATATTCTGTAAAACATCCTTAACAAGAGCCTGGAATTAGTGAGTCTGAAAGACATAACTATGTATTCAAAGTGTTTTAAATGCGGTTTCTATTCATTGCCTTCCATAATGTGGATGAATGTGGATAAACTTACCTTGGTGAAGGGCTTGAATGGCATCCATGACGTCCTTGAGGTTTTTGTTGTGATGACCAAGGAGTTGTCCCTGCACAGTGAGAGCACATGTTGGCCAGAAAGCAGTTTAGACTTTTTATTAAAAACGATGAACAATACTGAAAGTAGTTAAACAAGGAGCCAATAAAAAAGACGGCGATCAGCTCCAAATGTGGTATGCTGATAAAAAAAAAATCCAAAATTGTGACGACAATCTACATGTCACTGTGTAAAGTCAACAAATTCAGTTTAACCAGCAGTCTCTTTTCTTATAGGGAGAAGTGCTTGTTGATGTTCCAGACAGCAGCACCAACTGTGGCTGTCCTCGGCGTACATGTCGTATGTATAAGTCTTGCACAAAACACGTGTCACTGTTGTGAAAGTGGACATGCTATAGACATTTTACCAGTGATTTAACTTCTTTTGCACATTTGTGTTGACCACAAAAGTATAGTAAATATATTCATCCTGCATGCTTGTGTGTGTAGAGAAGGCAGAAGTGTGTCTTTTCCAAGGGGGAACAGTGTTGGGACCAGGCCAGTCTCTGGTTCAGTACTTTGAAGGAGAACTGTGTTACACCGTCCACTGCCTGCATCACAAAGATCCAGACTCTGGCTTATACGCCATGGAAATCACTTCTGTCAACTGCTCCCAAAAATGTGGACCTGTACGCAGCCAACATATTTATACATACATTTTCAGTAGATCACGTTCACAGTCATCAGTTTCTGCATGCTTTTATTCCTGCATTTGCTTCATCTCTTTCAGCACCAGGTGTATGTGCCATCCTCAGACCCGCAGGTGTGCTGCGGCTCCTGTAAAAATGTCTCCTGTACTTTTGCCAGTGAAAATGGCACAACGGAGCTTTTCACTGTAAGAACAACTGTATCTAAATGTGGTGTTCTGCTTTTTTGAACAGTACTTATAGTGATTGTGTTTGCAGGCTGGGAGCTCCTGGGTGGAAAACTGCACACGTTATGACTGTATGGAAACAGTAGTGGGAGCAGTGATTCTTGCCTCTGGGGTGATTTGCCCACCCTTCAATGACACAGAGTGTATTCAGGTCAGAACTTTTAATAGTTATATACAGTATATATCTAAAGATATCTAAGGGTCTGTCCACACAAAAACCTGGTGTCGTCTTGTCATGGTCTCAGATGGGTAAATCTCAAAATGCCACCCTTGCGTTGGTGTTTTGACAATCGATACTTTACTTTGGGAAAACGGTGATGTCACTGTCCCACCTCTCTTACAGCGCCGCATACAGGCCTGGCATAGGTACTACAGCATTTCGAGTCACTATGGGTGTTTTGTGTGGATCAAGACTTTTTTGTGTGGATGTGTGTTCATATCAGCCTTGCCTAGTCTGTCTGAACAGACAGACAGGTTTTTGACTCTGGTGCAGTTCATTTAGGTGAACGCACTCCAAGACCTCTGTTATGAACCAAGAACCAGAATCTGGACCTCTTGAAAGAGACAGTCTTAGGCTGCTTGCAAGTGAACTCTGGAGTGGTTCATCACTGGGGTGAACTCCATCCACTCCATTTAATATTTTAGTGTCTTTGCTTTGTTAGAGGAATTCAAAATAGATATATAATAATATAATCATAATGATAATTTCAATACCATCTTTTAAAATTCTACGGTCAGTGGCTAATTGTTGATCAAAACGATCTCCACTTTCATCCCGCAGAATGGTGGTGTGGTCCAGAGTTATGTGGACGGCTGCTGCAGGACATGTGAGTCTCAGTCTTTATTTGGTGCTGTGGTGTGGCTTTGAGGTGTCAATCTGAGGGGTGAGCGCCTTGTTGCCTGGCAGTGGATGGTGCTTTAATGGCTGAGTGGTTTTTGGGGTGAGGTCTGTTTTAGCGGGTGCAGTATTATCACTACATTATCCACAATCCCCATCTTACCCAGTTTGTATCCACATCTTCTGCTTCGTGAGCCAGAACAGGTCAGATAAAATGTTACGTGTGAAAAAATGAACATGAATTAGTCATTACTAATCTAATAAATAATGACCTGTCAAGTTGTTGCTGTCATGTCTGCTTTATAAATGAGACATTTCTTGTGTCATGGGTGATATGTGGTTGAAACCTTCAATAAACATGCTCTGGTGACATTTTTTCTCTCTGTGGATTTGGCAGTGCAGTCTCTCCCGCTTGCCTGCTTTAGCAGTGACCTTGGCTTGCAGTCGGCCAATCATGGTGTGCCATGGTGAGCGCTTTAACCAATGGGGAGGTGAGATGGTGCAGGGGGTTAGTCTTTACCCTGCTGAGCTGCTCTTTATAGTACATGAAATGACTGCATTTCCTGGCTGGCTGCCTGGAGTGACCCAGAAAAGCAATGGAATGTGCTTGCCAGATCCACTCATTTCAATGGCTGTGTTTGTTTGTAACAGTGTTTGTGTTTTGTGAACCAAACATAATGTATGTATATATGTGTGTGTGTGTGTGTGTGTTCTCCTTGTGTACTGGACGGCTGCGATCCCGACGACGCTCCCAGGTTCTGGAGTGGGTGTTTTACCATTTACCGTTAATCCTCTAACTCCTACTGGTAGTACTAACTGTGACACAGGTACCACCATCTCGTACTGTTTCCACTTACACTGACTCCTCATGTACTCGGTGATTCATTCACTTGCACTTTTAAGCTTTGGTTTAATGTTCTATGTTTGTGTTTGTGTGTCTGTTCGCTCATTGTTTGGACAGACATTCTCATTTAATGTGGTCCAAAGGTGTGAGTCCATATGTTTGACTGGTAGTGTGTATATATACATAAATATATACAACATCTAACGTTAAAGGTGGCATCTAATCGTGTGACTGCAGATTGTACCAAACTCCTCTCCTAGCCTACAACTCTGCCAGTGATTTGATTTCATTTTACAAATATTGTAAAGGAGGGGGTTCACACATGGGTTATTTGAGAGAACAAAAGATGAGGGGGAGGCAAGGACACTGTTTTGGCCAACTTCAACCAATCGCAAACAACGACAACAAAGAAGCAATATTTAGCAGGTTTTGTATACATTTAAAATGGCAACCACTGAAGAACAGCTGTCTTTAGATTTTCATTTTAAGCAACTTGCTCCACGGAGCTTCACAGGCAAAAATCTTTAGACACCATCACTAGATAGCCATCACTCCTAGAAAACTACAAGAATTATACATGTTTACTGTTGCTCTGGATACGTCATTCGGATCAATGGTCTGGGTGGTTGTAGGTCTATCCAGTTGTGTACAGAGCCATGTCCTGTGGTCACACCTCTTGGAGCTGGAAGATGACCACAACCTTTCCAGACTTGAATGAGACTGAGGTGCAGTCTGGTGTTAGCCAGGCTAACAGCCACCCCTACCTTTCTCAAAGAGTTAGGCAACTATGGTGGCCCTTGCACACTGGACAGAATGTCATTCTTCTTGGGAGATGCAGTAAGCTTCTTCACAATGATAACACACTCTCTGGCTGGTTTGTCTGTTCAAGATGGCGCAATATGACAGCTCCTGTAAGGCAAGGCCCTTGCCTAAAGTACATATAAAAGGCTTATTCTAAGGCTACAAAACAAAAAACATTTTATTATTATTTTTTATTATAAAATTTTATTATTTTATTTTATTAAAAATTTTACTAAATTTTACTATATTTTACTGAATTTTTAACCAATAATATCAGTCCAATGTGATTTTGTTTAAAAAACTTGTTTAACACAATTTAGCTGTTAATAACATGTTTCTGCTGATGTATTTACCACTTAACTATTACCATATACCATATTATACCATATTATGTTTCAGAAACATAATGCTCTCACTGCATTGCAGACATTTGCAGATCTCATTCATATTCCAGTCACATGGCAATGGTGGTAATATTTTTCATTACAGCATATTGCCTGTGTTTAGTAAAGCATTTATGTCATAATTGGGTTTACAGATCTCATCAGGTTTGACTTTTTTCTATTCCTGATATCTGATCCAGTGAGAGACCGATACTGAGTATTGTATAGAACAGGGTAACATCTAAAACACATGGGGCAGGGGGTCCCTAGGATCAGAGTTGAGAAATACTGGTATGGATGACATTACACAGCCAAGGTAATGGCCTCTGGCAGGAAACAACGCTGTTTACCTCTGTAAAATATATATAAGACAACACATGTTTTCATCATAAAAGTGAAGATAATGGTGGATAGATGTTGTGCCACAACAGTCAGAGACACGCTAATGGGAGAACATTTTTACCAGATTCCCACAGATCCAGAGAGACTGGGGAGGTGAATCACTGCTATGAAACATTCTCACAGCGAGAAGAAGACAGAGTGATGGCAACAATGACAAGCAACAGATTTTGTGTTAATTCTAACTAAATCATGGACTCGGACTAGATTTCCCAAGAGCTAGTCTGCACAACACTGTTACCACAGCAGTTATTTATATTATACCATCCATTGCCAAATGTTCACATTATGCCAATGCAATACCCTTCCATTGACAACAAGGCTATCTAAATCGGGGAGACTCCAGAGTTGATGTTTGCCACAAAGCCAGATTGCGTCCATGTGTTTCCCTCCAGACTCTTGTAAATTTTCTCTGAGTCTCTGGAGTCAGATGAAGGAAAGTTCATCAGGAAGTTGGAGAATGTTCTCTCCACCTGTTTCCAAACTTGTAAACAGCACGACGGGGGCATTATAAGGATAAGATATATTCAGTCTGTTAAGTTTTGCGATATATTGGTCAATCTCATGGATGTAAAGTGCGCAGTGAACTCTGACGGGTTGAAACCAGCACCAATCGTGCTCATTTTTGCTGCATATTAGGCTGCCAACATGGCAGTTTATAGAAACTGAGTCACGTGACATCTGGAACTCTATAGGCTCAATCTTAGCGAATATACATTCATCCAAACATACTTACAAACATGGATAGAATATACACTTACTAAATGTTACAAACTGGACCTTTAATATAAATGCATAATTAGATTAAGATAGCTTGAGAAAGCTCAAATCTAGCACTGGGATCCACTAAGAGGCTGGAGATATGACTGTGTCCTTTCACTGCATTCCAGCCTCACACTGAGTTTTATTTTCAACAGGCATTGATTGGCTTTCAAACAAGGTTAGGCTCAACCAATAGCCAATAGGTTAGCCCTAGCTCTGCTGTGAGAACTGTGCCCCCCCCCCCCCCCACACCCCTGGTCACTCAACTGCCAGTGCAAGATACAATCAATGCAAGATCCTACTGCTGGGCAACAAAGAGCCCTTCTCAAAAGACCTGGTTTCCTTGTGTGTGTGCGTTTTTGTGCACGTTCTGAGGTTAATGGTACAGTATGTCAAGAATTTTTTTGTGATTATTGCTCTATGTGTGCACCATACATCATATGTACAGGTAAAGAGGATGGTAAGACATGTAAACGTGTGGCCATTCGGACTACCATCAGAAAAGATGACTGCAGGAGCAATACACCGGTAAATGCATGCATGAATGAGGAGTCAGAATTAGCTCAGCAAAGAAATCGAAAATTCTGCATCACTTTCTAGAGGTGTGACCTTTCATCTTCCACCATTTCCTCTCACAGGTCACAGTCTACTCTTGCGATGGGAAATGTCCATCTGCCACCATATTCAACTTCAACATCAACAGTCACGCGAGGTTCTGCAAGTGCTGTCGCGAGAGTGGACTACAAACCCGGTCCGTCACACTCTACTGTTCTCGCAATGCCACAGTTGTGGAATACAACTTCCAGGAGCCTCTGGACTGTTCCTGCCAATGGCACTAAAAAATCAATAAGAGAATAAAAAATAAGGGGCAATGTTGGAATGAAGGGGTGTGGGGCATCAGGTTTTAGTACTGACAAGAAAGTATGAAAATCAGCCATGTTTTATTTTGTATATCACTATAGCACACTTTACAACATTGGCCATGAGTTGTAGTTATAACTTAAAGGGGCTATATGTAAAATATGTACGACAGCATTTGAAAGTGTTTATTGTTAAAAATACATTCTGCAATCCCAGTTCAAAAGATTGCAGAACAGGAGGCTCAAATCTAAATGACCTCTGGGCCACTGAGCAACCAATCTGGTCAGTATGGGGTTGGTCAAGTAAATGTTTTTGTCATGATATCACAACAGCAATATTTGTGATGACATTTCACAGACTTTCAAAATAAAAGCCTTGGTTTTGATATTGGAATGTGTTTATGCACATATACATACACACACATACAACCCCAATTCCAAAAAGGTTGGGACGCTGTGTGAATTGTAAATAAATACAGAATGCAATGTTTTGCAAATCTCAAAAATATTTTATTCCTAATAGCGCATAAACAAAATCAGATATTGAAACATTAGATTATTGAGACATTTTACTGTGTCATGAAAAACATTAGCTCACTTCCAATTTGATGGCAAAAACTCATCTCAAAAAAAGTTGGACTAGGACGACGTTTACCATTGCACCCCCTCTTCTTTTAACAACTGTCTGTAAATGTCTGGGAAGTGAGGAGACCAGTTGCTGGAGTTTTAGTAAAGGAATGTTGTCCCATTCTTGTCTGATGCATTGCCAAATGTTTCCTATTGGTGAAAGGTCTGGACTGCAGGCAGTACAGTTCAGTACTTGGACTCTTCTCCTGTGAAGCCATGCTGTTGTGATGTATGCCGTATGTGGTTTAGCATTGTCTTATTGAAATATGCAAGGCCTTCCCTGAAAGAGACATTCTCTATATGGAGCATATGTTGCTCTAAAACCTCTATGTACTTTTCAGCATTGATGGTGTCTTTCCAGATGTGTAAGTTGCCCACACCATAAGCACTAATACAACTCCATACCATCAGAGATGTAGGCTTTTGAACTGTCCACTGATAACAAGCTGGATGGTCCCTCTCCTCTTTAAACCCCAGGACACAGTGTCCATGTTTTTCAAAAAGAATTTCAAATTTTAAATTAGCTTTGGTCCAAAGAACATAATGGCTTCTTCTTTGCATGACACAGCTTAAAGTTGCGGTTGTGGATTGAACAGTGAACTGTATTCACAAACAGTGATTTCTGGAAGTGTCCCTGAGCCCTCACAGTGATTTCCAGTAGACAATTGAAGATCTTGAGCATCCAGTTTTGCCCTTCAGCCTTCAAAGTCTTCACAATCCTCCAGTTGTTTGTGATTGTTCCATTGGTTTATTGTTCCAACTTTTTAGAGATTTGTAGCTACCACCAAATTCAAAATGAGCTAATCTTTTTTCATGAAAAAGTTTCAACATCTTATATGTTGTTTAGGTTCTATAGAACATAAAATACTGGTTTATGAGATGTCCAAATCATTGCATTCTGTTTTTGGAATTGGGGTTGTACATAACTGTCCAACCCTCTGTTTTATTTGGGTAAACATTAAACCTATTTCATTAAAAGTGAAAGCGCGTCTGCTCCAAACAGCAGCAGAGAATTAGCACATGATGAGAAGAAAAAAACAGGTTTACAATAAATGGATGGTTAAACATATGTGTTAAAAATCGACCCACAACATGTGAGACAGAGGTCCCTGCTTTGCTTACCTGACCAGGGCAAATATGTACTCACCTGCATTTGTCTGCAAGCTCCTCCCATCTCTCATCTTTCAGCTACATCTATGTTTGAACACATCTCCACTGAAGACTCTTGTTTTTCTTCTTCTCCACTGGTCAAGGCATTTTTGACAGGGGTGGTGAGGGTTTTTATGTTTGTTAATGTTTGGCATTTAGTACCCATAGCTGCAGCTCACTGTTGAACAAATTGGCTGCACCATTGTTATCATTGTTATCAGCCAGTATTTCAATTTAACATCCTTATTCTCTAATGACACACCATGGTCATTTTATGAATTAATACAATACATTTCTTACATATAGCCTCCTAAGAGATAGTGAAAATAACTTTTTTCTCAGTAGTTTGATCCATATTTCATTCTTTCTTTTCTTTAAGACTCTGTCCCAACTCACTCAGCTTTAGTGCTTTTAGGTGATGTATAATGTCAATTAGTTCTGTCCTACTCAATATTAGCAGTTGAATATGTTGACACTTTTTTTTATTTTTATATCCACTGTTGGGTTCAAATACTGTATGTGGTTAGAAATTGTCTAGGAATAAATCTAGTCTTTGTACAAATGGAAATGATATGGGATGCTTTGTTTTTTACGTAGCCTCTTAATTTTACAGTGGAATAATTAAAGAAGAGATTAAACAGTATCTTTGACTTTTGCAAAGCTGGCTTTGTCCTCATGGCAAGTAATGAGTCCATTTTAGTTTGTCTTCACTTATTACTCTCAGCTGCTCATCCTGATTCAGCATCTGGAGGAGCTGACACATGTTTGTCTTCCACCTCTGGAGCGTTATTGCTGTGGGGGAGTCACAACTTCACAACAGAGCCCCTCAGTGGACTCAGCTCTCTCTGTCCGTCCATCATGTCTCCCTTTCACATTCCTGTCATTCCACATGGACCAGCGCTTCCACCACACCCACTTTCAAAGCCAAACCATTCTCACCACTGAAATGTTATGAACAATTTGCATCACATATACTTATTTTTAGAGGTTATATGAACTCATTGAGGGGGAAAAATGCTGTCTGTGTTTGAGTGGCTGATCACACAGAGGCCTGAAGATGAAGCACATCCCTCCACTCTCTGTGCCCCACTTCTCTTCTCCTCAGGAGCCCAGCTTTGGAGTGGCCATGGCATTTGGCCATTTGCCCATGGTTGCCATGGTGAACTGCTCTTATCCCAACAAAGATGCAAATCAAATTGGGCTTAACTCATACACGCACAGCCTCTCTCTCACACACACACTCTATTTCTTTACTCACTTTTTCTCCTCCCATACACACAGAAGGAGTGTGTCTCCTCCATAGAAGGGTCTGCGCTTCTCCAGGGACGCAGCCACTGGACCGTGACTCTGCGCTAAATTCAAAGCCTGGGCTCCTCAACTTAAAAGTCATCTTTTTTAACATGATTTAGAAGTTTTTATTTAGTTTCGTGCTATTGAAAGTCTTAAAAGAATGTTCACAAATCTTCAAACCGGTAATGGTTTGGCGCTCAGCGCTGCGTCAGCGACCCAAATAGTCTGGGGACTTTCCACAGCAGCTGTTTACGCACAGCTGTCTTTGGTTTACTCACAATGAGACTATCAGTAGCTGGAGGAGCAGCAAGACTCCGTGGAAGTGACTGAGTGTCTCCAGGTGGATCGGAGACTGAAGACGCGCGCGCCTCATGACGTGGAGTGACACTTTGTTCTAATGGGTGGAACAGAGTATCTCTGGTTATTAGCCAGTTTATGTCAGGTATGGATGAGGCCTGCTCAACTTTAACTCCTTGTAAAGATGTTTATATTCTCTCATTTTAATAATTATTATTTATGATAAACACCAATACATACTTACTTACTGATAAGGGATTGCGTGGTAGAACAGTTTTTGTGTCTAATACTTATATCAGTCTGATACATTCATTTTACATGGTTTAACTTGTTTAACCCATTAGTAACCTGTTAAGAGCACTTATCTGCTGATGCAGTTTCCCACTCTTTCTACATGGGGTCCCACCTTTTAAACTACTGTGACCGTAATCATATATATATATATATACGTATATATATATATATATGAACTAAAATGTAGTGAAAATTCTGTACATTTTTAGGGATGCAAACCAAATCTCCCATGATCCATCTGTGGGTTCTGACCTGGTGTTTGTCTAACCAGATAAGCAAACCAAATCAATTAAAATTAATGCAAATATTAGTGCAAATATGCAGTTTTGTGCAGTTATAAATTAGTATATATTCATGACCTCTATCCTTGTGCCCTCTCCTAGTTTAATTTTTTAACCTTTATTTACTTTGCACACTTAAGAAAATGTACAGTACATCTGCTGTGACATTATTGTGCAAAATATTGTGTTTATTTCACCACAGGAGATTCTAAATGACTTCTACAAAGTGTATATATTGGTATCGTTTGTTGACAAAAAGTGAAATGACTGAGAAAATTATTCTTTTAAAATGCCGTTGCTAGTTTTTATTGGCAATTTTACAGTCTGTTCAGTGAAGTATGTACTGTATGTGACATTTGAAGTTTTTGGATTGTATTGGATTTTATGATTTTATATTTGATTATCTGATCCAGTGATCAGATCACACTGATACATAGTATCATATCAGCTCATCCTTGTTGTACTTATTGATTGTGCAATTCTATAGCAATACAGTTTGATACATTAGAAGTAGAATTAGAATTACAGGATATACAACGGAAATGAGTGTGCTGTAGCTGAGTGCCAGAATTCAAGACAATTAAAACAATAAAAAAAAAAAAATCAATCAGACACACTAGAACGGGCAATAATGACATAATCTATAAGGAGTTTTGGTGCAGTTTGGTTTGTACAGTAGTAAACACACAAACACACACTTTATTTTTCCATTCCTCAGGTGGCAGCGCTGACCTGTGAACATCATTCATATCCAATTGAGCTTGAAATTGGGTTTCAGTCCTTTCCCTCCAGTCAAGATCCAGACAGCTTCACTGTCACCTGTAGAAGTGCAAGTGACCATCTGGTAAGAACTTGAGCAAAGGTGTTATAAAGGCAGGAGAAATGTTGTCTGGGCTTCATTTGTCTGTCTTTACAGGGTTTAACTTATTTGAAAGAATAGAATTGTTCTCCTTCCACCTCTGCAGGTGTATGTGGAGTCCATCAATCACGCAGCATGCTCTCCTGACTGCAAGATGTCGCTGCGCCTGGTTGAGGATCAAATATACAACATGACGTTAACATCCAGCAGGTTCCCTCCAGTCAAGATCCAGACAGCTTCACTGTCACCTGTAGAAGTGCAAGTGACCATCTGGTAAGAACTTGAGCAAAGGTGTTATAAAGGCAGGAGAAATGTTGTCTGGGCTTCATTTGTCTGTCTTTACAGGGTTTCACTTATTTGAAAGAATAGAATTGTTCTCCTTCCACCTCTGCAGGTGTATGTGGAGTCCATCAATCACGCAGCATGCTCTCCTGACTGCAAGATGTTGCTGCGCCTGGTTGAGGATCAAATATACAACATGACGTTAACATCCAGCAGGAATGATAGCACACTCCAGGCAAAGACGTTTGTCTTAAGTGAGTCTGTGAACAGTCAGCACCAGGGACAGAGGAGCAGGAAATATCATGGTTATTGTTAATCATCCTTACTGTTATACTGTAGTGTTTATCATAAGAGACATAATATATAAACATTTTATCATAATTATAATTTAATCTATTTGTATACTTTGATTATCCATTTTCAGTCTTGATACATATTCTGTTACAGTGGGAGTGAATCCTTGGATCAGTCTGCACTGATGCTTTTGTAGAAGCCATCATTTTTGGAGGATTCTGGTTTAACAGTTAAAGTCAGTAATTCAGATGCAAATAAAGCGCTGCAAAGAACACTTTTCCTCCTCATTCATTCATTCAACCATTCACACCAAACAACACCACAAAATAAAATTTAAATATCCTCCTTTGTTATATGTTTAAATTACACCAATGTGTAACTCACTTGCCATTTTCATTTGTTAACCAAAGTGTTACCATGACATTGTTAAAGAACCAATCCATTCATAGATACAGGAGAGACGGTGGTAGAGCGAGTTGTTGTTTGCCTGAAAGGTTGTATATTTGATTCCTGGCTCTACTAGACTACTTGCCAATGTGTTTTTGACCAAGACACTTAACTCCATGTTGCTCCTCATGGCTGTGAATGGATATGAAAGATGTGTGATGTATCATAGATGCTCTGTGTGAATGTGTGAATGCATGGAAATATTGTGTAACGATTGGAGTCTAGGGGGGTGTGGGTGAATGGAAGGACCAGTGCGCAGAGACGGACGTAAAAAATTAATAACAAGATTTATTACAAAAAAAATACAAACAAAGGGTGAGCCAGGCACAGGAACTGGGGGCTAGAAACTAAAAGGGGTTGGAGAACTAAAGACGCTGAGACTGGCTGGCGAGGCAGGACTCAGAAGAAAAAACTCGAAACTAGAGAAAAGGAGAATAAACTATGGTTAGTGAAGTGACAAAACAACGGATAAAACTGTGACTGCGAGAGCAACAATGTAACACAGGTTACCCATAAACTTAGTAAGACACACTGACACCAGGAAGCAGGAAGTTCAGGTATAAATAGGGAGGAGTTGACGAGTGGATCGGGAACAGCTGCGCTGATTAGTCTCCCTGCTTCACCTGCCAACCAGCCTCCTGAAACAAAAAGCACAGCACTTCCCCAGGAAACACAAAGACAAACCAAAATAAAACAGGAACTAAGGAAAATAAGGGAGAGGCAACTCAGGCCAGACATAGAATATGACATATTGTTCCGTGAAGCATCTTGGAGGGGTCAAGACTAGAAAAATGTTATATAAATACAGACATTTACCAAAAGTGAAAGATACGAATAACGGACGTGCTGCACAAAGACATACCTTTAGTTATTTCTCCATTCAAAAATATGTTCTATTGACAGCGAGCAAGCTTAATCAGGTGAGGCAATAAGTAATCTGATGAATTAGGGGTGTTTTATTAGGGCCCAACATTTCTAGTTGAGCACCATGGCCCTGCTGAAAAGTTTGACATGCTGCTGATAATGTCTCCTCTGTGTCTCCAGTTCCAGTCTCCCTGTCTTCCCTTCATGTACACAGTGCAGCCACATCTGCTCACCTGACATGGAAACTTCACAGACAACAAATGCTGTCCACCTTGACTCTATACAACACTCACACACAGTCTGTCACACACACCTGTAACCTGAATCCCACCGAGGCAGGAAAGTCTCGGTACACAGTGGTCGGCCTCCAGCCTGGCACACGGTACAAGGTCAAAGTTGAGGTGATGACGTTGCTCAAACAGCTTAATGTGATCTTGAAGCAGAGGCTCAGCATCAGCATGGAAACAGGTATTGCACACACAGCCATGCAATCATCAGCACGTATGGTGCATGAGTGTATGGTACGCTCTGTTTCTCTCTGTGGTTTAACCTGATGAGGATTTCTGTGTCCAGCTCAGTGTCCCTCTAGTTGGCTGGCGAATGGAAGGAGCTGCTACACAGTGAGAAGACAAGGTTTGAGCTGGAGTGATGCTCAGCACAGCTGCAAACAGCTGGCAGCTGGAAGTCACCTGGCTGACCTGAAAAGCCCTGAGGACTTGCTTTTTGTATCGTCTCACCTGCTGAGCCGCAACAACCTGCTGCTGCTGTGGACTGGACTCAGTTACCAACAGGTAGCCTTGTACATAAACATATATTATAGGAACAGGCATTGTGAGTTTTCATGACCGTAAGAAATGACAGATGTATACTCTGATATTTATCTTATTTATGATTATTTATAATTACATTTGAGAACCTTTACACATTAAAAATAATTTAGTAATTTGCAGAGCAGTTTTTCAAAAACAAGCCTTTTTATTACCCTATTTGCAAAGTGAACTGTAGGACAGTATTGAGAATAACCTATGGTGTAATTGTGGCTCAGTGATGTGGTTAAAATCATATTATTAAATTACTTGGTAACACTTTACAATAAGAGTACATTAATTAACATTAGTAAATGCTGCTATAAGCATTTACTAAAACAACCATAGTGGACCAAAATGCTGTATTAAATAAAAGACATTAAAAACTCACACAAGAAAATAAAATACATGTACAACCCCAATTCTAAAAAAGTTGCGACACTGTGTAAAATGTAAATAAAAAGAGAATGCAATGATTTACAAATCTCATAAACCCCTATCTTATTCCCAGTAGAACATAAACAGCATATCAGATGTTGAAACTGACATATTTTAACATTTTATGAAAATTATTAGCTCATTTTGATGGCAACAACACAACCCCAGAAAATGTTGGAACTGAGGCAACAAAAGGCTGTAAAAGTAAATGGCACAAATCAAAAACATCTGGAGGAGCATTTTACAACTAATTAGTTTAACTGGCAGCAGGTCAGTAACATGACTGGGTATCAAAGAAGAATTTCAGGGAGACAGAGCCTATTGGATATAAAGATGGACAGAGGCTGCTGTCTTCTCTGGGCCAAAGCTCATTTAAAATGGTCTGAGACAAAATGTAAAACTGTTCTGTGGTCAGATGAATCAAAATTTGAAATTGCTTTTCAAGTCCTGCAGACTAAAGAGGAGAGGGGCCATCCAGCTTGTTATCAGTGGACATTGGAAAGCCTACATCTCTGATGGTATGGAGTTGTATTAGTGCCTATGGTGTGGGCAGCTTACACATCTGGAAAGACACCATCCATGCTGAAAAGTACATAGAGGTTTTAGAACAACATTTGCTCCATCTAGACAATGTCTCTTTCAGGGAAAGCCTTGCATATTTCAGTAAGACAATTTTAAACATTACAATAGCGTGGCTTCATAGGAGAAGAGTCCGGGCGCTGAACTGTCCTGCCTGCAGTCAAGACCTTTCACTAATAGAAAACATGTGGCGCATCAAGAAATTAAAAATATAGCAACAAATGCCCAGGAGCAGCTAGAATCCTGCATCAGACAAGAATGGGACAACATTCCTTTTCCTAAAACTCCAACAACTGTTCTCCTCACTTCCCAGACATTTAAAGACAGTTGTTAAAAGAAGAGGGGATGATACACAATGGTAAACATCACCCTGTTCCAACTTTTGTGAGATGTGTTGTTGCCATCAAATTCAAAATTAGCTAATATTTTTCATGAAATAGTAAAATGACTCAGTTTCAACATCTGATATGTTGATGGTGTTCTATTGGGAATATGGGTTTCTGAGATTTGCAAATCATCACATTCTGTTTTTATTTACATTTTACAGTGTCCCAACTTTCAAAAATAACATTCATTCATTGAAAAGGCACACTCAGGAGCAGCTGATCAGTAGAAGTGTATGGACAGCCAGTGGAGTGAAAAGTAAAAAGGGGCAAATGTGCTCATATTTGCATGTGCCACTTAAAGGATACGTGGTGGAATCTAAGGTATTGGAGTCACATAACATACTTTTTTTCTTTTTAAAGGTGAACTAAGACCCAAAACTCTTGTGTCACTGGTAGATAGAGTTTTATGTGTCACATGGATCATTACATTCATATAACCCACAGTGAAATGTAACCCTTAGTTGCTGTTAGACTGTAAAGATACAAATACAATACATTTCTCTAGTATATCTATATGTGTGCATATATACCCTATATATATATATATATATATTTATATATATATATATATATATATATATATATATATATGCAGTATATACTAAGTAATAAAGATCTAGGTCTAAACAACATAATAAACAACAAAACAACAGTTTTAGCAACAGTAGTACCTAAAGTGACATTATGCATTGAGAAACATTGTGTTCTCTGTATTGATTATTGTCTATATTGTGTTATCTATGTTGTGTATTGTTCATATTGTCCATAGCTATGGTTATTCAGACAAGTAGTATGTCCTGGCTGAGGAGCCATGCTATACAGATAAAGAGGTGTCAGGTTGCCGAACCGTTTGCAGCCAAAACAGGCAGTTACTGGGGTGGGCAGTATCCTTAATGAATTTAATGGTTCTTCTCCAGCAGCACCTGGGGTAAGTGTCCTGCCAAGAAGTCAGGACAGCTGTAGAGAGTCGGTATTCCCTCTACAGCGGTCGAGTAAAAGAACCTCCTCAGCTGCCTCAGGTGTTAAAGCCACTGTCTTGCCTTAGTGACCTGAGCGAGTGTGTGTGGTTGGTCCAGGTGAGATCTCCTGTAAGCTGTACTCTAAGGTACTTGATGCTGTTCACCTTCTCCACTGGAGCTCCCTCGATGAAGAGAGGAGAGTAGGAGTGCTGCTATTTCTTGCTGTAGTCCAACATAGTGTGGTACACACTTTTGTCACCCTCTTGTCTAATCAGGGTGAGGCTTGTTGTCCCAGACTCCTCCCCCTTTGTAAACTCTCCACCGCTCAAAGCACGATGAGAGCGATTAAGAGGTCACATTGTGACAACTCAGTGCCGAATTTCACTAACAGACCACGCCCCCTGCTCTGCTCCCCATCGGAGTCCTGCACCGGTCCGTTTTTTTAAAACCTGCACCCGCCTATATTATGTCTAATTAAAACACCTGCCTCATGACCCAACCTGTATGTGTGTTTAAAAACACACACACTCTCATACTAACATGCTTCGTTTTCACTTGCAAATTTTCAACGCAAATTTCAATTAACCATGGCCGACAATAAAACACAAATGACACAAGGAGTGCACACATGGAGTGTATAAAAATACACTGCATGTGTGCACACAAAATATAAAAGCGCCTCTAAGAGATCAAATGACATATAATGAAAACACCTCACACAGAATTACTGTATCGCTCCACTGTTCCACATTCAGTGGAGCCATGCGTGAGAGTGTAACCTGTCTTTTTTCTCCTTCTTTACATCCTGGTGGTGTCTGACTTTGAAAATAAAAATTATTTTAACTTGATAAGAGCGATTTAATTCATGATGCACATCTCAAAATGTGCTGATTAAACAATTATGAAAGAAATCAGGCACTGGGCAGTTAGCCTCAGGAGAGGGGGTTTAGTTAGCCCTCAATATGAATACAAATTTAATGCTTACAGTAATGCTTACAGTATTTCATAGTTTTAAATAATTTCTTAAAGAGGAGGTTTGTTATATTTTGGTTTTTTTTTTTCTTTTTTTTAAATGTAATTTATTCAGTAATGCTTGTGTAGAGTACATTATTGCTGTCCCTCATGTGTCACCCTACAGGAGGAGGGAAAACCTCTTCGATCTGTTGCCTTTTCATCCAACCTGACACATGCTTTAGTGACACTACTGCCAGGCAACCAGATGGACTGTTTGGCCCTTCAGAGGAATGCTACTGGACCAGGATACTTTCTTACTGCCTTCTTCTGTAACATCAACTTACCCTTCATCTGTCAATATCGAAGTAAATAACTGATGCTTTACATCCTCACTATGCAATCACTTATAATTAGGGATGAGCTAACGTGATACTCAGTATTGTTATCGGTTTCTCTTTGCACAGATTTAGAAATAAATTTGATTATGGAATTATGTCCTTGTAATTGCTTTAAACGGATTGGTGTACAGTTGATTATTATAAGTATCGCCCATGTGAATTTTTAACACACCTTTTTCAAACATCCTAGTTTTATTTTTGAAACTTTCATTATTTGACTTTGCACACAGAAATGAAACTATTCCACAAAATCCAAAACCTACCAATAGCCTCCTTAACAACTGACCTTTTTATTGAGCCATAGCACAAACCACTGATGTGCAATGATTTGCTTAACTGTGTAATGCTCCAAACTTTAAAAACCAAGTTAAAACTGAGGTTATCTCCAGTTTACACACAGTATAAAATCTTCAGTAAGGGTTTGAGCTGTCACTTGAGAAAGCATCACATCAAAATCAAATGAAATCAGTTTAGACTTGAGAAAAAGGATTGTTGATACTCACAAAGCAGGAGAAGGATATACAAAGTTATCACAGCGTTTCCAAGAGTCATCATCAAGGAATTCAAAGAGAGCCACACAATACAGGACAGGTCTGGCAAAGGTAGAAAGTGAAAGATTTCAAAGACTAAGATGTGTCTAAAGACCCCAGAACAACTGCCAAGACACTAGTGAAGAACTTAACCAGGTCAGGAATTGTAGTATTGTAAGAAGACAATTACTAGAGCTCTGCACAGAAATGGACTGTGGGTTTGCAGACCAAGAAGAACTCCACTTCTGTAGAAGAGACACCTTCAAACCAGACTGAAGTGTGCTAAGGACAACCTGGACAAAGATTATTCATACTGGAAACATGTCCTTTGGTCAGATGAGACCAAACTAGAACTCTTTGTCCACAGAGACATTGTTTATGTTTGGAGAAAGAAGACAGAGGCGTATAACCCAAAGAACAGCGTCCCCACAGTGAAACACGGTGGTGTGAGTATTATGCTGTGGAGATGCTTCAGTGAGTCTGGAACTGGGAATCTCATCAAGGTGGAAGGAATCATGAAGAAAGAAGGATATGTGAAGATTTTGAAAGAAAACCTGAAGCAGTCAGCAGCAAAACTAGCAAAGATGCTCCTGGTGAAGAACTACCTCCAGAAGACCAAAGTGAACCTTATTGACTGGCCTGCACAAAGCCCTGACTTAAATCCCATTGAAGATCTTTGGGGTGAACTGAAGATGAAGGTCCATGTCAGAAGGCCATCAAATCTGGAGGAGCTTGAGAGATTTGCCAAAGAAGAATGGACTGGGATTCCTCAGGAGACGTGTCACATAACTGCAGGTTGTTGTCCAGCAAAAAGGAGACACTATTGACTATTAGCATCAGGGGGCTAATAATTTTGACAATTTTGTTTGTAGGTTAAAAGGTGTAAAATGACTGTATTGGACTGATATTGGTATCGGTAGATACCAGTTTGTGATATTGGTATTGTATCAGACATGAAGAAGTGATTTCAAGCCATTTCTTACAGTTCTTAGAATATCACTTGTTAAGATGAAAAATTACCCTTAAATTGAAATAATGACGTGTCATGATCTTTCCTGTCTCTCCCCCTCAAGTTGTGTTGATGGTTGATGTTTGTTTCTACTGTCCACAGTACCTCAAGTCCCTTCTTCATTCACCTTTGACCTGGGTCATGTGACAGAGCAACAGGTTGAGCTTCGCTGGAGTGACTTTTCACCACTCAGCTCACTGCAACACTCATTTGAGATATTCCTCCAGTACCAGATGGAGACAGATGGAGAGTCAGTGGAGAGTGGAAGCAGGACGTCACAGGACAAAAAGGGGACAAAGAGTCTGGAGAGTGTTAAAAAAATAGTCAAAGTCCCCATCTCCCTGTCTTCCAGAGGTGTAACTGTGGCAGGTTTGTTTCCAGGGAGCGTCTACTCTTTCACCCTGCGAGCCTCTCACCCCGCAGGCTCCACCTGGAGTCTGGGACAGACACAGACTGCCTACTCCAGTGAGTCTGCTCATAACATGTTATCCTCAAAAAGAGGAAACACTTCAAATGCTAATATTGTCCTTCTTTACAGGACCACTCCCTCCTCAAAACATCACTGTTGGCTCTGTTACAGTCAGCCTCATTACTGTTCACTGGACACAGCCACATGCACAGTACACAGCTGCATGGACATTCGTGGTCCGCTATGTGGACACGTCTTCAAGACAAGAGAGGATCGTTGGAATGAACAACATCTCTTGCTCATCTAAGACTGGTGGATCCCAGTCATGTACAGCTGCGATTGGAGGTCTGGCGTCTCACAGGAAGTACACAGTTGAAGTTTACACTGTCACTCAACATGGGGTAGAGAGCTGTAGACACACACCTGTGACTGCACAGACTGGTACGTTTGTAAATGGAATTGTATTATTATGATTATTATAGCAAAGGCATGAATGAAGCCCAAGTGTCCCATTTCACCAGTGTCCACAACACAAGAGCCATTAAACTGAGCAGACTACTTAAAAATGTAGCGTGTAACTTTTAAATATAAACAAATGTCTGTTACATTCAAATGAGTTCTCACTATACTGATTAAGTTAATCAGCTCCACGTGACTCTCTCAGTGTTTCTCAGTATAGCAGTGTTTAGACCTTGCGCCGCTCTGGGATGTTCTTTTGCTCCGCACAGGAAGTGTTCTGTTTTATGACAAAACATGTGGAGACAACAACAGCAACAGTGTGCTAAGTAAAGTGGGATGGTAATAGTCTGTATTAGAATAGTGATTTTCTAGTCTTGATCTAGTCCATTCTAGTATTAATGACCATTTAAAGCTGCTTTACACTACACTGTTTTACACTGTATAACTGCAAAACGTGCAATTATGTGCAGCGCCTTTTCTATCACATATCTTTCATAGCCAGTCACACACTTCTGGCACAGTGTCAGGAGCAATGTGGCATAGTGGAGCCAGGAGTCAAACCCCAAATCGATAGATGACTCACTCTGCCACTAAACCACTGTCACCCCCTGTTGCAAACAGTTTTGAGTATGTCTGAAAACACAAAGACATGCCAACAGAAAGTTAGGAAAGTAAATTTTGCAGCTCAAAAACCCTGACTGTCCAGCAGCCTGCACTGCTGCTATATACACATAAATGCTCCCTCAGCCCGGTCTGATAGTTTTGCTTGACAGAGCCTGTTTTCAGATGAAGGAGGTAGCAAACAAACAATGTTAGTTTGTTTCTGTTTCACTATAATGGAGGAAATCACAAAAAGTTGTGCACTGAAGCTTTAAATTTATACAATTAATTTTGTGGAGACACTAGATAAAAACTAGGAAACTAGAACAAGTGCAGATGTTGGAGTCCCTTATGGGCCAGTTACTTTAATTTTCTATGATTTTCATTAAGATAGTTATCATTTAATTAATTCCATATTGTGTTGTATGTTGAAGTTAGTTAAGCACCGAAACATCCAACCAAAACTTGAGTGAATGGGATCCGGACACTGGACTTGTCACTTTTTAGATTTTTTAGGTCTACTTGGAGCAGTCTTTCTGTTATTAAATGTCAAGTGTGTAACATTAAGAAGGGTTCATCGATAGAAATTTTATATTTTATCCAAAAGTATGTTTGTATGAGTATGTAACTGAAATAAAACTAAAAGTCTACAAATATGTCTATAAGTATGTTATAAGTGACCTTATAACATTCTGCTGTTATTCTTCTTAGCGGTGATGCCCCCCACTGGTGTGATGGTGTTGAGCATGAGTGGAAATCTGACTGTCTGCTGGACCAGTCCACTTGATGACCCACCGGACGGTTATTATATCACAGCCCCCTCACTCATTAACCCCAGAGTTTCTTCTCTGTGGATAAACCAGTCCAGTCCAAGGGCTCTATGGATAAATCAGTCCATGTGTGTCCATTTGGGCACATTTACTCCAGGTCAGACCTATGAAGTAGGACTGGTTGCAGCGAGGGGAAAAGACAGGAGTCAGAGAAATAGTGTTACACACACCACAGGTAAGAGGAAAACAAATATGGCCTAAAGTTAACATTTTATTTGTTTCCAAAGTGTTCCTAATCTCCATGATAACTTGACTTTTGTCGCATCCTGTCACTGAAGCAGAAGCCGTTTTTTTCCATGGTAGCTGCTGGACACTAATCACTGAGAGTGTCTGTGAAATTTTAAGTGTGAGAACATGACCTGTTACCATGGCAGCATAAAACTGCCACAAGGGAGGAAAAAAATATCATCCGTTTCTTGTTTTAACAAGAAAGTGTCTCGTTGTGACACGAAACCATTATCTGAGACCATGAGAAGGTCATTGGTAACTTTGGTATTAGATCATTACCTAAGAGAGAATTGGGAGAGTGTTAAAGTTATCCAGACCCTGATACAGAAAATAGTATGTTGTTTTTTCATCAAATTGTCTAATGTCATGTTGTCATATGGAGTGAGACCATAACCAAGAGATTAAAACATGATAGACATGTGTTTTCATCTCATTTCACTTCTTTTTTATTTGCAGATCCATCACCGGTTGACGTAGCAGTTCCTCTTTTAGTGGGTCCAAACTCCACAAAGCTGTACATTCAGCATCCACAGCTGGGTCTGACTGATGGTGTGAAAGTGTGTGTATGTCCAGGAGTTTGTGATGCTGAGTGTGAAGGATCATGTGGGTATTCATGTGACTGGTACTCTCACCCTGCTGGAGTTCACACTCTAACACTTCAGAACCTCAATCCAGGATCACAGTACCAGTTCAGGATTCACAGCACCAGCCACAATCAGACTGGACCGCCTTACTACACACACCCCATCAGAACAAGTGAGTTTATAAACACATGTGGAGGATAAAGTGGTAGACAATGACATTCCTTTTCCATATGTGATCAACATGCACTTTTGTAATTCAGTAGTATTAACACCCTCTTAACCAAAAAACCCTTTAATGTAAGTTCTACATGTAATATATTTAAAGGTTAGATGATCAGTATGGGCTTTTTATGGCTAATGCCAAACTTTAGGAGCAAGTGCAGCTGATGACTGTAGTTTAATAGTAACAAATGGTTCACAAAAAACATTAAACTGCTAATACAAACATTTATTGAACAACACTGTTGCCTCATAGCAAAACGATTTTTGGTTGGCATCCTTTTTTTGTCAGCAAAAAAGGAAAATTGGAATGCCAAATAAAGTTTTGGCCACTTAGCAGCAATAATCAAGTTTCTGAGAAAAAATAAAAATGTGTAAACTTTGGTATATAACCAATAATCAGTCAGTTAATTAAAAATAATTATCTAATTCTGACCATTAAAATAATGGCAAAATAATTGAGTGGTCCTGATTCAGTCAGTCGACCTGTAGGAAGGGGGCACCTGCCTCACTCCTTCACTCCTTCACTCCTTCACATGTACATACGTGTCCCTCCTGATGTATTTCAGACTATTTCTTATACCATATTTCTCCCCACAGGCTTTCAGCAAAAAAACCCATAATATCAAGCTACCTGAATCACATTGAAGGATTATTTCCCTCCCACTCACTCATCATGGACTGTATGAATGTAAAGAAAATATGCTCTGTCACTCAAGGATCAGAAAGTTCACTTTAAAACCTCTCCTGCCCCTTTCTGACCTTTTTTGAGAAATCCTACAGTAATCTCTGAGTAGCTAATTTTCCTTATTTTTCCTCAATTTTCTTATATTCACATCCTTATTAATGTTGATTTTTGAATAACCCCCTTTCTGTCATCTGTGCTGGTGAGTGACTGACTGACTGAGTTCTGAGATAAAATAAGGTTTTCCCTGAGCCAAAACAGTTTTTTTTACTGCATGTCAAACACAGTAACTTCAATTACTTATAAAGACTCATTTACTACAATGGATTTACTGTATACTAGCTCCATTAAAAGCAACTATTACATATAGATCCATCATTTTTATGTGGTTTGCATGACATCAACAGCTGTAGTCAGTAAATGATGATTTATGTTGTTCTTTTGCACATCTGTCTGTCTGTCATTTATGACCTCAGTGTCACTGGGACAACATGAGGGACACATTCATTTCAGATGAACTGAATAGATTGTGTTTGTCAACTGTGGCAAGTGAAGGTCACTGTGAACTCATGTGGTTTATCAGGACGACCAGGAGGCAATTTCATTACTTTTCAAAACAAGGATGAACCTGATTTGAATTAGAGTGTCAAATGTCACAGTGAACTAAAAACTCTCATTTTGGCCAAAACCATAAACCAGAGCTGAAAAAATGACAGTATATTCTTGATTTAATTAAGCATCTACTCATAATCCTTCGTTGTTGTTGTTCTTATGTCCTCTACCATAGATCATTATTATTCTCTGAATGTTCTGAGGATAATTATAGTGTTGTGTGTGATTCCAGGCCTGGTGCCTCCCAGCAGAGTGAGGGAGGGTGTGGTGACAAAGTCATCCATAGAGCTGCTTTGGGATCATGCTCAAGGAACAGCCCACAGCTATGAAGTCACTTGCCTCAACTGTGACCGTTCACACATGGTATAAAACAAAACAAGGCAGAGTGCTGCATTTGGGTCCATAGATCGTTTATAAAAACCTAGTCTCCCATGCATTATTGTCTTTAATTGACATCGTGCTCTGTTAAAGACCTGGAATTAATATTTAATTCCGTTATAAATGTAGGTAGATGCTTATTTTCCCATAGCCTTCCATTCAAACTGTTTATGGGGGTTTGTTTTGCAATCCACTGGTGGCTAACCACTACTTCCATCTTAAACCAATGTATTTCTTATATACATCACTAGAAATTGGGTACTCATTATTGTTAAAAGCAATAGTCAATATTTAATATTCAATATTCACCAATAAGACTGTCCTTTTGATCTAAAGGGATAGTCCATCAAATACCTTATAAGTATATGTAATGTTAGTATAAGCAGTCCATAACTACCTTAAGACTGAAAGTCTAAGACCTACATAGCTCTGTAACCTTAAAGATGTAAAGGATTTTTATATTTTTATACAACAGATGCCTTTCTTTTAGACTCCCACTTAACCTGCACTTTTATCTTAAGGAGCGGCTTAGTTGTACAAACATTGTTGAAGTGTGTATTTGATTTCCCAGTGTACCTTTCAAAAATCTGGCTCATGTTTTTCCTCATACACAGCAACAACTAATGAATAGCAAGAAATAGCATTAATCAGCAGGTGCTTTATTTCTCCTGGTGGCAAGTAGTTAAAGGTTTCTATGTGTTAGACTATATGTGTGTATATATAGTAAATAGTATAGCTCTTGATCATATTACCACCTCTTTAATTTGTGTGCTGCAGGTGCAGAAGGTGTTCAGCCAGAGTGCAGTGTTTTTCAATCTGACTCCTGGCAAACTTTACCACTTTGCAGTGCGAACAGAGAAGGAGTCGTTCACAGATAGTTCCCCCGTCACCATTAACATCACTGCAGGTAATCATGCTTGTGCACCGTACACAGTTCATTTATATTTTGTAATAACTATTGGTGTATACTATTTTCCTTCTTGTGCCAGCTCCCAGTCCAGTGGAAGTATCTCTCCTCAATAAAACCACATCATCTCTACATATTGGTTGGAGTAATGTGAGAGGAGTCATGAGTGCACTTATCCTGTCAATCAAAAGTACCACATCCAGCCACCAGCTGATCATCGACCAACAGGAGCCCAGGTCAGACAGCAAACATTCAACTGTGCTAAACTTTCTTTGATGACAAAATAAATTGTTGCAACATTGTTTTTCTTTTTTAAATCGCCTGACTGCTTGAACTGAACCTGTTCACAGATCATACAGCTTTAATGGTCTCACTCCTGGAACCCGATATTCAATAGATGTGATTTGCACCAGCGGGGAAAGAAAGAGTAAACCAGCTACTCTGATCCTCTACACAGGTCAGTTTAAGAGTTAAAGGCCCAGTTTAGACCTGGTATTAATGGCGTGCTCCATATTTTTAAGGTTGTGACCTTCCTATTTATAGTGCCTTAATATAACGTATGTTATGAATTGGTGCAATATGAAAAACAAAACTGAGGTAAGCTGAATTAAATTTGTAGTTGAGTGTTGGAACTTGGAGTGACATCACATCATAATAGCAGTTGTTAGCAAAATCAGTCCTTAACAACTCTCTACATGGTAATTTACAGCATAGCAACATGGATGAAAATTAAACAGTACCATGTGTGGCCGATTTAACTAAATAATTAACAGTAGATGTCATGTGTTTGTACAAGTGGCAGCCATCTTGGAATCCAATGTCAGGGTTTGTTAAGTTGCTTTGACTTGTCCAGGTGGATGACTTGAGGGGCATTTCTGTTGAAGGGAAAATCAGACTTCTGATGACGATGGGAATGCACCATTACATCCATCCTCGTTATCTGATTACGCTCAGATAGTACAAATGTTCACACCTTGCCTTCAAATATGCCTTGGATACATCTGCTGTAACATCTGAGATCACATCTGGCTTTTCCCGCCCTTTACTCAAATACACACTGACAACATTCGCATTCATATCACTCCGGACAGCTGTCAGCATCAGGTTTGAGCGGGTTCTGAGACATATGCAGTGCCAAGTGCTGCAACAATATTTATGGTCAAAAACATCATAGACTCTTCAGATTAAGCCACTTTATTGCTGCTCTCTGACAGCCTCTGAACAGGCACTCTTTTTCTGAGCACATCCACATGGTTTAATTTACCCTAGTGTGTGAAAATACAAAATAACAATATTATGAATCATGTAAAAATAAACAATTTTAGTATAAGTTGTTCCCTATTCAAATGTAATACACACCCACTTCTGCCTGCTGCAGTCAGTAGTTAGCATAGGAACGCTTATGCTAACAGCGAGCCAAAAGACACTTGCAGACACGGCAAATACACACAGTTCCACACAGGTCATGCAACGGTTCGCTTGTAAACAGCATCACATGGAGCCGAGACAAACAAAAATGGCAAAATCACACACTGCCTTTCAAATATGCAATTAGCTGCCATTAGCTATTGCTATAGGTAACAAGAAGCAGTCAAGCTCAGAAAGACATTATTACTTCATTGGGAAATACTTACATTGCCTTCAGGAAATCCATTACAGATTGTTGGAGCTGCTTCCTGTTGATGAGTTCCACTTTGTTTTGCCCAAAGTTTGTATAACTATTCACCTTGAAGTGACAAACAGCATTTCAGGAAGCTTAGCAGGGAGATTACTATCAAAAATGAAAGATATCCACTCTGCTCTTTTTTCCTCATTAGAAGGGAGTCTATGAAGCGTCTTGTCTTGTTTTTGACAACCAGCAACAGAGCAACAATGAACTGAACCTTTCTTCTGAGACATGTTGCTCTCAACAGATACAATAGTTGTAATGGTGGAAGTGATTCAGCTTCTTCTTCTTCTTCAGGTTCAATGTTTACATCCATGACCGGGAGTAGCTGTTGGGGGAGGGTTCAATGCACGGCAAATATACGGTTATGTAACTAAACTCGACTTTTTAAAACCACTTGCTCAAGTTCAGATAAACAGTGAAGCCCTTTCTCAGAAGTGGCTGATGTGTTTATTGTGACAATTTAGTGATGTTTAGATGTGGATGGGACACGGGGACACACCAAAAAAATTAGAAAATTGATTTTCCAGTGAATGTCTTCTTTAAAACCAATGCAAAGAAAGTCTGACCTCTCATCCATTGTATTCTTATCCCCTGTGATAATTTGCATTAATTATAGGTGTGAATTCTGGCATGTCCTGTCTGAAACAGAACTGGTGATTTGTAATCCAGGGTACCTGGATGCTAATCACAGAGAGCAATTGTAAAATTTAACATGTGGCAAAATTAACTGTGAAGAAGAAGGTAGAGAAATGTCACATCAACCCTTTTGAGGTGTAATAAGTTAATGTTTCCACATGTTAAATTTTACAATTGCTCTCTGTGATTAGCATCCAGAGAGCAACAACAATACAGGATTTGTTTTAACATAAAACTAACCAACTTTAATATAGAGTTAAAATTATTATTTTAGTGTTAATTTACACTGCTAGTCTGTTTTACTGCATATAGACATCACATTAGAACACTGTAATGCAACAGTAGCTTTGTTTACATGGACACAAGTAATAAAATTCTAATAAAAGCAGTCCAATCTGAAAACTTTGATCCAATACATCAAACAGTTAATCCGATTATGACTTCCTGATTTGGTGCTATCATGTGTCTGATCCATGTAAAAGTGACGTTTTCCATTTCGCTTCTTCTTTATTTCCATTCCAAAAAGAAAAAAAGGCACTGAGGGAAACGAGACGGATAGCAGACAATGACAAGACGAGCAGTCACGTGCAGTGTTTGTTTACTACAGAAGCGGAAGCTTCTTCTTCCGCTTCTTCTCTACTCCCAGGATAATTAGACAACACTGCACATAAAATAGTTCATTCTGACTGAACGTTTGATGCGTGTGTACACACAACATAACAATCTGAAAAGAGGCGTATTTACACAGCAATGACATCAGTTGTATTTCGATAAAGGAGGTGGGACACAATCTTATTTACATAAAGGAAGACAAAGAGCCAAGCCTGGGTTTTAGTTTCCACATCAATTGAAATGCAAACTGCAGGATGCTCATACACTGCAGGAACAGCACGCACCTGCAGCCACACAGCTGCTGCCACCACTGGAAAGAACTAGCTCACTGCTGCTTCCACCTCTAATCATTTCTTTGGTAACACCTACAAGACTAAGGTGAATACTGGAGCCTCCTGTGCAGGACCAATCAGCACCTGGGAACCACCTAAACACTCACATACTGCACATGTCATTCAATCATGTATGCACACCTTCAACCCATCACACACTCACACTCTCTCACACATAAGCACAGAGCCAGAAACAAGGAAAGGGAAGGTCTAGACATTGGGGTCATCTACACACACAAATGATACATTTTCATCTTTGTCTACTGTCCTTGTATCTTTCTTTTTTTCAATAATAATGATGATTAAATCCTAAAATGTGTTAAAATAACAAGCATTGTGTGTCTTTGTTGGAAATAAGATAATCCATTATTAGTCCCTCAATGGCAAAATTTACATTGTTACAATAAAGACAGTAAATGTAATAAAGTAAATAATAAACATGCATTTATGAATGTACTAGATAGACTTTTAAGATTAGAAAACTTAGAATAGAATATACCTGTTTAAAGTATACTGAATACAGTATGAGCTTAATATAAACCAGGATTGCACTTGAGTTATTGCAAATTAATATAATACAATGTCTCATGCTATGCCAAATCTTGTCTCCAGTTCCAGAGGAACCACAGGGTGTAGCTCTTTCAGAACACGCAGTGACATCTGTGTTTGTCACCTGGACAGCACCGCCTGGACAGGTGGACGGCTACAAGGTGAGACATGTACTGTGTGTGACCGTCTCTGTCCACATGTCGAGAGACAAACACTTACTGGCACTTACAGTTTTACACCATACTGACTGTAAGACAAGTGTGTGTAATGGTGTGTTACTTTGCCATTTGTCTTACACTGAAGGAGGCCACTTGCATAAGGTTGTGCACTCACCTGCTGGTTTCTTAGCAACCACTGTCAGCACACTGCAGATTAAGTTACCAACTCTTAAAAGTTGCATGACTCTTACAGAGCCGTGGCCAGAAGCAGTGACGAAGCAGAACACATGCATGCAGAATATCTATATAAAAAAACACATTCAAAGAAAAAACTGTGTTGGTGAACCAGACATCAGTTGATTTACCATTGATTGTTCTCCTTTAAGCTCTAATAAGGACTGCAAATTCTCTTTGATTCTTATCAGCTTGGGTTTGGCCTGCAGTCCGTGGACAAAAAGTCATGGATTGAGGTGATTCTCCAGGGCACAAGCTATGAGATCAGGGATTTGATCCCCGGGTCGGACTACGGTGTAAGCATTCAGAGTGTGTTGGGTTCAGACACCAGTAAGGCCTTCCATAGAGAGTTCAGCACACGTAAGAGACATTTCATCTGTGAGAGTACAACGAGGTGTTGGTGTGTTTTCAGTCAGAACACAGAGTTCAATGAGTGAATGAAAGTGCATGAAATAAAAAGCAGACAAACTGTATCCAAAAAGAAATCAGTATCACGATTAACTGCCAGTTATAGCTTTCACAATACATGGAATTTATGTCTGGTTAAAACTGGTGAAAACAATAGCAAAAAACAAATATCAGAGAAAAATATAAATAAAAAAAACAAATATTAATAAGAGTAGAGTGCAATTATTCACAAAATAAAATATAAATATAAATTTAAACAAAAATCTGTGCAGTATGTAAGATATGCACGAAATAAAACAAAATAGGTTGAAATTAACTTATATGTCCCTACACCTTCCTCTGTCTCTAATAAATTACGAGATGGCTTCAAATATTTTTACACCCAAAATAAATATAGATTACTGAGCGAAAACATATACAAATTAATTATATAAACAATCATCCCACATTTATTTATAATCCTAGTGTCAAAGAACTGTGAATGAACCAAAGGAGGAAAAAAAAAAAAACATTATCACATTCCATCTTCATCCATGTTTTTCAAATAATCAAATTAAAAACATTTTTGTTTTTAATTTAGTGTTTATTTCATAGGGAATGATAGAGTAACATAGGCACTTTTCATACCTGGAATAACATCTGTCCTAATGATTTGATCTCAGTCAGACAGTGCTAAAACAGGACTCTTTACCTGACTCCTGTGACCACATACAGTATATTCAGCTCTGTGTGTGTGTTCTTGTATTTGTTGTAGGGCCTTTTCTTTCATAAACATTAAGACTCATTAAGACCAAAACCTGGTCCTGAGGAACTGTTTGCGTTTAGGGCTAAGATTAATTTAATTGCTGATGAACTTGCCTGTGACCATGAGTGAATGAACACAGTGACTGAGGTGTGAGAAAATCATGCATATTTTGAAACTGCAATCCTCGTTTTTCAAGGTCCAGCAGGATTATGCAGCCTCCGTCTAGACCACGTGAACTCGTCCTCTGTCTCTGTGAGCTGGGACAGTGCGTCGGGGGACTTTGACTTCTACAGAGTCACCGTGGCCAACGCCTCAGTTGAAAACACGCTCATCATACCGAAGGAGGAGCGGGTTGCCATGGTTACAGGTCTGGCAAGTGGCTGCAGGTACAATGTGAGCACTGAGAGAGTCCGAGGAGTCACAGTGGGGAGTTCTGCCCTTCTGACTGTAACTACAGGTAGATGATGTTGCAGGTGCATACACGGTCATCATCTCCTCTTCATTAAATCACACTGAGTCGGTTTCTCCCTCTCCTGTTTTTCATGAGTGCCAGCCCATGTGCAACGAATGCGTGTTTTCAATGTATCTGCACGTGCATTCTCACTACGCTGGCAGCAGGCAGCGGGGTGTGTGGATCATTACCAAGTGACCCTGCTGCCTAACCGGGGAAAAGTCACAGTGCTGACTGGACATGATGGATACGTTCAGGTACATATGCAAACCCAGGAAAAAAAAAAAAACATACTGCACTAACAAGGGCATTTCTAACCTCGGTGGAGACAACAAGATACAGTTCAGCTAAATGACATCAATTCAGAGCAGCAAAGGGAGCGGGTGAGTTATGATTCAGAGTGTACTAACTACATACACACAGAAAAACGTGCATTATTTTTCCTCCCAGTGGACAAAGTACCTCCCTTTACTGGCTCTCTCCGGCTGCCAGGTGTCAGATACCCCCCCAGAATGTAACCATACACACAACACACACATACACAGAGCACATAGTTGAGTAATAGATCTCATTATTTATTAAGCTGGCTTCATGCGCTCAACCCTGAATCATTCATTTGTATAAGCAGCTCTCTCCAGAGAGTGAGAGACGCCCGATGAACAGTTGAAGCCTTGAGCTAATGAAAGGACCCGCTGCAATTTTTTTGTTTTTTGGAGTACCTCAAAACCCTTCATTAATATGATCCAATTCCCGGACTAACCCTGTGAATTTTACTCATGCCGGTATAAGCAGCTCCTAGACTTGAAGTCACCTCTGAGGATTTGCCACCGCTAACGTTTGTGCACTAATACTGGATGCAGCTTCTGCCGAGGCCTTTAACCTGCTGTGACAAAACTAAAGCTAACACTGCTCCACAGCATGACCTTCTTCTCCCTCTTCCTGCTGATCACACACATCCTGGGACAGGTGCATTCACAGGTAAGAATGCAATTGTAAGGGGAAGTCCATTAGCTCTAAGTGGAAGTACAAAAGAAAGGGATCTGTGACACTCAGATGAAGAAAAAGAACTTTTTCAACTCAAACAGTCTTCATCACAGGCAGCAGGTGCCGAACATACTGTAATTGGAATTTCTCATACATTCTTATATAACTTGTTCTTGTTACATGCCACTGGTGAACACACAAATCAGGCACAGGAACAGTGGGCAGCACACGTACAGTATCTGGGGGTTGGGTACCTTGCTCAGGGGCCCCTCAGCCCTTGACCTGGGATTTTTACCGGCAACAAGTCCAGTTCCCTTCTACTTGGCCACAGGCTGCCCACAAGTGATTAGATCACTTGTGGTTAACTACCTGTAAAGAAAAGGAAAGAAAAGAATTTCAAAATTGTATTTATCAAAAATGAACAAAGCTTGTCATAGTGAAGGTATTGAACATTTTTAAAAATATATAACACCAAGCACAAAACAATATAAATGGACAACACACAATTGTGTTTTTAGGAGGGCAAAAATTCAAAAATATATATTTTTCTATGACTTTATTCTAGTGTAAGGCTTACCTTATAATAATAATAAATCTATATATAATATACTGTATATAAAATATAATATTTCACATGAACACACTTACAGTATAACACATCACTTTGAAAACCACATATTACAGACATCTATAACTTAAGAAATATTGATATTGACCGATTTGGAAAAAGTTCATTGTGACAGCATTTTTTGGGCCAAATTTTCCAGCCCGAGCTGTGAGTGTATAGCACACATGCATGTCACGTTTCTTGGCAGTGACATAACACTCCAAACGTGCTGGTGTCATAGTTGTAAGTGCAAACTCAGAAAAGCTGCATCACACAACAACACTGATCATCTGTTTCACAGACATAGACAGAGATATAAAACTGTAATTCAACAAGCTGTCATCCATTCACAAACATCCACCTTCATTTTGCTTTGACAGATGGCTGTTTTTAAAATAAAGATGTAGACACTCTTCATTACACCACAAACATAAAACAGCAGATGGCTGTGTGCAAGTCTTTTGAGTTTACGTAGCAGGGAAGGAAATCTGTGGGCACTTGAGGAAAATGGGATTTGAAATTGACATTTAAACTCACATGATGGAGGCTTTTAATTCGCCGTACAGTTGTTAGTTAACTAGGGCTGCAATTAATTTAATTAGTTGATTATTAATCCATTACTACATTAAATGTCAACTGTTTTGATGATCGATTTGATCTGTTTGTTTTTTCAGCTCCTTAAATGTGAATATTGTGTCAGGCAACGGTAGCTCAGTGGTTGAGCGAGTCGTCGTTCAAATCAAAAGTTGTGGGTTTGAATCCTGACTCTGCTGGTATAAATGCCAATGTGTCCTTGGGCAATCAAAAATACTACAAAAGTGTGCTGGGATTACGGCTCAGATAACTGTTACTGTACAGATTATAAGGAATTATTTCAAACAGTGATTGTTTAATATGTACTTTAAGAAATCAAATATATGCGTGTCTTTAAGACTCCTTGGATTATGTCTGAGGCATAGAATCTATAATTCTCTTTTCCACTATATCCTTATATTTGATTTTGAAAACCCTGGCAGAAAAAACATGTACTTCCCAGTATTGGATAAAATTGTCCTGTAAATGATCCAAATGTTAATTATCCACCCTACTATATACAGAATTAGTGTTTGTTTTTTTTAACAGGCCAATGTGGTCAGCATCAGTCCAGGGACACAGTACACAGTGACAGTCACAGCAGCCTCCTCCTCCAACGTCAGCCCTGGGATCAGCCGCATGATCGTTACAAATGAGACCGGTGAGATATGAGTGGACATCCACATGCACTCATTGTTTGCTGCTGTGTGTGTGTGTGTGTGTTTTGTTTGTTTTGGGAGTTTAAAAGTAATTCCAGGTTCTCTTCTGCCCTCTGCTGTTTAATTCCATCTCTGTATAGCACATACAATACACAATACTGGTGCAGTAGGGGGTGTGTGTGCGCGTGTGTGTGCGTGTGTGTGAGGGTGTGTGTGCTCTCCCCTCCGTGTTTAATTCCTTTTGGGTAACTTAAACCCAAGCTTTTGAACCACAGGATGAATAGGTCGGCAGTGAATGTCAGTGAAATGCCACTGCAGTGTGAGGCCTTATTCATCTGAGTTCAGTCTTAAATACATTCACTCAGTCACTCACTCACACAAATCCACATGAGGATCAGCCCATAGACAACAACACCATTCTTCAAATGACTTGCACTGGGTCAGACATGGTTATTTATCAAAAGCTTCGTCCACATTTCTGCTATGTGTATGTTTCTGCATCTTTGTCCAATGTCTCAAAGAATATAGCACTTTTCTTCTCGCACACTCCCCTTTTTCCACCTGCAGTTCCTGGTCCACCCACAGGCCTAGAAGGAGAGGCCGTGGGATCTAACGGCATTCTGCTCTCCTGGGCCATGCCATCTGATGATGTCAACATTGATGGATATGTCATCAGGTAGCTCTTTGTTGTTGTTGTTGTTATTGTTGTTGTGATTCAGGAAACAGTTTTCACGGATTCTTTGTTAAAAATCAACACTCACACATGATTTCACATCAAAGTTGATATATGGACAACAATATGTACAACAGCGACCTTTAGCATAAAATGATTACAATACCAATGTATGGAAATAAGATGTTGCACTTTTGTTGTACCAGCCTAATTCCAAAAAAATGGACCGTTGTGTAAAATGTCAATAAAATCAGATTTTGCAATGATTTGCCAACATATATATATATATATTATATCATATTATGATATTCCCAACAGAACATAGACAACATATCAGTTGTTGAAACTGAGACAGTTTACCATTTCATGAGAAATATTAGCTCATTTTGAATTTGATGGCAGCAACACATCTCAGAAAAGTTGGAACAGGGGTAACAAAGGGCTGGAAAAGTAAATGGCACAAATCAAAAGGAGGAGGAGCTAAGGTCATCTTTGATTTGAGCCAACATTTAACCTTCAAAATAGAATTGAATTGATTTTCATTTGTTATTGAATTCCATAATTGACAACCTCTCACAGAAAAAAAACAGATCGTCCAACCTTGGAGCAGAATCCGTTTTTTTAATATATATATATATCGTATGTCTCGTTTTTGGATAAATCCAGAGTGGGATTCTAGGGCAATTTCTTTTACCATTATTGCTAGACTAACTGACTTCCATACAACCAGTTACCACTTATCCCAAATTAACCAGTAAATATAGCTGTATGAATTTAGTCTAACGTTGTGGAAATTGTGGCTTACTTCTAATATATTGTGGAGTAGATTTAGATCGTCCAGTTGTACTGAAATGGATGAAACTGAATCCATAAAACAGAATTCATTCTCTGTCTTTATGCCCTAAACTGTTCATAAATCCACTCATATATCTCTAATAATAGATAAGGATAGACATGGCTCCTGATTGTTCTGTCTGTTGTTTTGTTTTCTTATCTTGTAGGTATAAGGAAGTATGTCCCTACCCAGATCCCACCTTCACAGAGGTGCCTGTGATCCTGGATATACCAGAGACTCTACTCACTCACTTCACCTCAGGTTCTACATACCACATTCAGGTAGGATACACTGTTCGGGACTCAGTGTTTTTACCTCCATTACTCTGTAGTTGAAAATGAGCTTTCTTGGAGAGTATATACTATAAGAGAAGAAAGGTTGAATAAAACCCTTACAAAATATTACAAAATTCAAATTCCATGGATGTTAATGGTGGACATTTTTCTTTTTCTTTTCTTTTTTTTACAATAATTTTTAGAAGCTACAAAAATCGCTGTGTATTTCACTGGAGACATATTAATAAATAAATAGTCCTGGTACTGTCATGTGGATTTGGTCAGCTAAGCCTGATCCCACAGGAGCTGCTATTCTCTTGATCTGGCTGAATAGCAGTAATCGATCCTGATTGCATTATTAATCATGTAAACAGATCTATGGATAAGCCGTGGCTCTTTCCACTGCCTGTTGTCACTCAGCTTGAATGTGATCATGCTTATTAGTTTTCAGAATTCATTAACCCGCAGTGACCTTCATACAAATGGACTTCTTACCTCAACATACTGTATTTGTGTGTGTGTGTATGTGTGTGTGCATGCTCATGCTTCAGGCACAGGAGTGTGTGTATCATGTTACCCAACCTCACAAAACAGAGCATGAAGCTGATGTGCTGCAAAAATTGTTGTTAAGTTGTTAAGTTTAGCTAAGTTCATCTTTGATTTGAGCCAACATTTAACCTTCAAAATAAAATTGAATTATTTTCATTTGTTATTGAATTCCATAATTGACAACCTCTCACAGAAAAAAACAGATTGTCCAACCTTGATTGTCCAAGGTTTTTTTATATTTTATAATTTTTGGAGCTGGGTTAGCTTTATAGAAGCCATTTTGGACCATCATGTTTTCACAATAGCCTACCGTTGGTACCAGATCCATTCTGGAAACCTGATTTGTTCTATGCATGTGTGAAAGTGTAGTGTTTCAGAGGTTACAGTTAGGGTAGGAGTTCAGGTTTCAACAGGAAGTAGCCACATTTCGCACATGCTTTGAACAAATTGCGTCACCAGTATGAATTAGGTAGTGACACCCCAGAGTTTGATTGCTCTAAGACAGCATAAAAGCTTTGTTTCCTCTTAAATGTCATACAATAAAAGGTCAACTATGTACTGTTTTATTTAAAACCCCAGTTCGAAAAAAGTAGGGATGCTGTGTAAAATGTTGAAAAATTGAAAGTCCTGGGTCTTTGTTGCCAGATTATTCATTTCAGGATGTGCCTAATGTATACTGGACTGCAGGCAGGACAGTTCAGCACCCAGACTCTTCTCCTGTGAAGCCATGCTCTTGTGATGGATGCAGTGTGTGGTTTAGCATTGTCTTATTGAAATATACAAGGCTTTCCCTGAAAGAGACATCTAGATGGAGCATATGTTGTTCTTAAACCTCTATGTACTTTTCAGCATGGATGGTGTCTTTCCAGATGTGTAAGCTGCCCACACCATTGGCACTAATACAACCCCATACCATCAGAGATGCAGGCTTTTGAACTGTCCACTGATAACTTATTGTAGCTTTACCTAATACTGTTTACATACTGTATATTGGTACCTAATTTTATCACAGTGACGCAGTGGTAGAGCGAGTCCTTTCATTTGTTTCTTTCATTCATTTCTTTTATTGATTCTCAGCCTTGCTAGTCTACATGTCGATGTGTCCTTGTTGCTCCTGATGGCCTTTCCAGCAGCGTGTGTCTGGGTATGAAAGAATGTGTGACACATATGCTGCACATAGATGTGCTATATGAATGTGTGAGTGAATGGGTGTGAATTGCAAAACTGCAGTGTAAAGCAGCTTTGAGTGGTCAGCAAGACTAGAAAAGTGATATATACATATAAGTAAATACAGACTATTTACTTATCTTAGTTCAATTACTTTTTCTAATACTGTTCACATACTGTTTTTTGGTAGTAAATGATTCAATTGTTTTATTCTGCATAAAGTATTTAATATATTACAATATTTACTTTTAATAGGCTGTGAATTTCTGTTACTTTCTGTTGCAATAATGTAAGTAATTTTGCCCCAGGGATTAATACTGATTCTGATTCTTATAGCTTTCATGGACAATAGTGTGTATCCATCTTGTCCCAATATAAAAAAAGCCATTGTTTTGTGTGTTTTGTCTTTTCAAGAGACCTGATAAATATATAGCAGTGTAATTTCACTTGTAACCTCTGTCAGTCATTAGTATTTAATTGGGTTCATGAATTAACAATTGTACCAAAACAACTCTTTCCTTTTTGCAGGTAGCAGCCAAATCTCCAGTTGGAAGAGGAGCCTTCAGTAAATCTATATACATAAAGACTGCTGAATCCCGTGGGTAGTCATGCACATGCACACTGTTTTTAAACCAAAAACAGTGTATAGTACTGTATGAATGATGTGATATGTGTCTTTGTGCACATCCCCTGCAGCCCCCGGCCTGGTCACCAACCTGACCGCTTTTGCTCAAAACCACACGTTTGTCATGGTCACCTGGTTCCTGCCGCATCGCATCAACGGCCTTATAACCAAGTTTGCCGTCAAGGCGAAACACGCCCGCACTGGGCAGACAATCCGCATGCTGGAGGTCAATGCAGAGGACATCATGAATGTGGCACTGCCTCACTGCAATGTACAGTATCTCTATCTGACATTTTACTATGATGTTGTCCCTTTCTTTCTTTCTTTCTTTCTTTTTTTCTTTTGGTGTTCAGGCTTGGTCTGTCTTGGTTTGCCTATGTAATTATTATTCTATTGTTTTGTCCTTTTGCTGGTCATTCTGCCCCGTTTCTGTGACCCACCTCTTCTCCGTCCCCTATTTTCCGTTTCACCCGAGGCAGATGCTGCACATCTTTGGGTCTGGTAGTGTCAGAAGTTTCTTCCTGTTAATCTACTGTTGATCTTTTGAGCTTCTTGCTTTCCTTGTCCTACCAGGCAAAATGCCTTGAAATAGTTGATTAGGCTTGATTGGATTGTTGAGCACTTTCTTAAGAAAAGTAACAATGTCATTGTTTCAATTTTCTCTTACGTTGCCCACTGTGTATTTATGATTTTTCGGTGTCTAGGATGCAGCCGATATCCTGTCTCGTGCCACTCTGAGTCCATTGGAGATGACAGCATCGTCACCGCCCATCACCCTCTCCGCTGTCCCCTCTGCTGCCTCCTGGAGCGTTCCTATATCAGTGGGAGTGGATCAGCTGAGACCTTACACTGCCTATCTTTTCGAAGTGTCTGCCTTCACCTCTGATGGAGAGGGACAGATAGCCTCCACGATGGTTCGCATGCCAGAGTCAGGTATGACAAAGAAGTAGGATTAAGGCTGTAGTTTTGTTTATTGTGAACATTATATGGTTATTAGCATCTTCTTCTTGCTTCTCCCTTTCGGGTCTGCCTCCATCTTTTCCACTCTGTTGTGTCCTCTTCTGTTATACCAGCTGTCCTCAAGTCGTCCTTTAAAGAGTCCATGAACCTTCTCTGCGATCTTCCACTTTTCCTCCTGCCTGGCAGTTCCATCTTCAATATCCTTTGTTCAATATTATCAGTATCCCTCCTCTTTTGTCAACAAACCATCTTAGCCATTAGAAATATAATTTCTACGCCTTTCCATCCTGCTCAATATGGTTATTTGCTTGTAGAGTACACTTGTAAGAAAAAAGACAAAAAAAAGTTTGTTTTTGTTAATTGCAGCTCCAGAAGACTCACCCCAAAACTTCTCTGTGCTGAATATGACATCGCGATCAGTCTCCGTGTCCTGGAACTCTCCCAGCATTATCACAGGAAAATTCTCCTACATGCTCTACCTTTATGGACCAACAGGTTATTAACTATACACACCCCACTTACATGTACACACACACACTTCAGACTCTAAATTTTCATCTTTCTTCTTCATCCCAGGACTATTGTATGAGGAAAGCACAGGGGACATGCGGTTTACATTTACTGGTTTAACCCCCTACACAAGGTACATGGTGGTTGTTCGAGCCAAAGCAGCTGGAGAGGTGGGTCCAGCAGCTCAGGAAGATGTAGTTACACTTGCTGAAGGTGAGAACACCCATTAACTAATGTCTTAACACAGCTCTTTTTTGAATTTAGTTTTGTGTTTATTGGACAAGAGGAGAACTCTGCCTTCTCTTCTCTGTTTGCCTGAGCAGCACCCAGTGCAGTGCAGAACCTGTTGGCTGTGGCTGAGGACTCAGTTTCAGTCCGTGTGAGTTGGAAAAGCCCTGCTCAGCCCAATGGTCCGATCACGCAGTACAGACTGCAGGTGTTGGTCGAAGACAATCTGCTTTTACAGGACATCACCCTCATTGCAGAAGTGGTATGTCAGATTTTACAGATGTTTATAGGTTGTTAAGCATTATAATTGCAACATTCCTGAACATTCCTGAACATTCCTGAACATTCCTGAACAATGTTCTTCTATGAATTCTTTATTCAACTACTACTACTTATTATTATATCCGCCAATGTTTGACACCTAAATCCTCCTACATTTTTCAAGATATTCAAACTTCATCGGGTTCGGCTCCATTAGGAATCAATCGGTTGTATCCAGTTTTCTGAAATATTCAAGATTTTCCGAATTATTCAACACTTTCCGCATAATTTTTCTCATAGGAAATGATTTGAGAAATGTTTCAAACTTCAACTTTTTCCCTGCATGATTCAGCTCCTGTTAACTCAATCATACTTCCAGCTAGAGACGCCATTCAAATTTCAAAATGTACACCAACCTTTCAGTGTCATTAATATTTTTTTCACAATCAGAGTTTAAGTTTGGACCTTTTCAGAGTTTCACATTGGTGTGTATTGCGTGACTTGAGTGAGGTGATTACATCGTCAGAATGTGACGAACGAAAAAAACCAGACACAAAACTTACGGGAAGAGCTCGCTGTAAATCCCAAGCCTTTGGTCCCACAGAAATAAAAATACAGCAAAACGTAGGAAAACTTGTTGGGGTTCTTGTGATGTAACTTTGTTGACAGAGCTGACAGACATACTTTACGTTCAGCGAGCATCGGAGCCGAAGGAAATCCAGTTTCCCTCCCATTACACTCCATTATAAATTCTGCCTCAGACTTGGCAAAATTTCAGACTGAACCACTTATTTCTCTCGCTCCTGTGACCACATTTTTTAAAGATATTCACACAAATTTTACACCTTGTTCTTCAGACAATTGTCAGGATGCTCACGATGTGTTCAGTTTTCCAAAAGGACCTACGGTTTTTATTTTACAGCGAGTTATTTCTCATTATTTTTAACAGTCACTTAACAGGTGTGACACACACGCACACACATTTTGACACACACACGTTTGCACTTCTATCAAAGTGAGGACCAGACAAAATGTCCTCTCTCTGTAGGGCTTATGCAATTTTTGGTCCTCACTCTGCAACAAATACAAGAACACACACACACACCTGGTTCACATCAGCTAATTAGGGTGAAGCGGAAAAAAGGTTTTAAAGGTGCATTTCACCAAAAATATTACCGTCTGAATAATCATAGTTTAACAAAATTACAACTTTCTCTCAGTACTCAACATTTTAAAAGGTACATTCCCCTCAAAATATTACTGTCTGAATACTTTTAAAGGGTAATTTCACATAAATACAACTTTTCTCTCAGTACTCAACATTTGAAAGGTGCATTTCACCTAAAATATTAGTGTGAATATTTATACTTTTAAAGGTTTATTTTGCAAAATTACAGCATTCTCTCAGTACTCAACATTTTAAAGGTACATTCCCCTCAAAATATTACTGTGTGAATACTCATAGTTTTAAAAGTTCATTCCAACCAAATGTGCTTACATTTTAAAGGTTTATTCAGTAAATATAGTCAAAGTGTTTTGATTCAACACACACACACGATTCATGTCCACTTCAACACATTCATATCACTTCAACTTCTTGTTTATACTTATTCATATACCTTCTCAAGCTATTCATAAAATAGCTAAAAAACTTCAACTACTTCAAGTCAGCATCGCAGCTTATTTTTTAGACAAATTCAAATACTTTTAAATCTATTTCTAATAAATTCAAATAATTCAGCGTAACTTCAGCTTATTCTTCATACTAATTCAAAAACTTTACAATCTATTTTAAAAAAAAATACTTCAGCATAGCTTCAGCTTATTTTTCTGACAAATTCAAATACTTTGAATTAATTTCATACAAATTCAAATGCTTCAAAGCAGCAATTCAGCGTAGCAATCCCACTGCAATTTCTTCGAAATTGCCCTTTCTAGTTAGTGTTTACTATTCTACAGTGTCCTGGTGAAAATTGTTAATAGAAATACCTCTACCAAGGCTTAAACACTCACCTGTGTTTTACATACTGGCAAATGCAATTTTTATATTTTGATCCACTGGATCCAGAAGACTTTCTGGATATGTATAGAACTTTACCGGCTTGACATTATAGAAAAGAGGACATTATACAAAATCTTAAAACCTCTTCCTGCTATCTTAATATCTTGCCAACAAGCTTTTTCAAAGATGTTTATAACTGCCTGGCACAAGATGTCCTACAAATTGTCAACACATTCCTTCAGTTGGGTGTTTTTCCACAGGCCCTGAAAACTGTAGTTATCAGACTGCTCCTGAAAAAGAATACTTAGACATAACAGAAATTAACAACTATAGGCCAAACAGCTTAATGACTTCTTGACACTAAATAAATGTTTTGATGTCTTCCAGTCTGGTTTTCGACCACAGCACTGAGACAGCTCTTGTCAAGATCTTTAATGACATACATCTGAACACAGACAGTGGCAAAATTTCTGTTTTAGTATTATTGGATCTCAGTGCAGCATTTGATACTGTTGACCAAAAGATATTGCTTGACTGACTGCAAAACTGGGTCTGTCTTTCTGGTACATTGCTTCAGTTGCCTGAGTCATACTTATTGGACAGGGATTACTTTGTGTCTATTGGCAATCACAGATCCAAGCAGATAAAAATGACCAGTGGAGTTCCTCAAGGCTCAATTCTAGGGCCTTTGTTGTTTAACATTTACATGCTTCCACTAGCCCAGATCTTGACAAAGCACAAAATGTGTTACGTCTATGCAGATGACACGCAAATTTACATCACCATATCACCTGACAACTATAGCCCAATACAAGTGCTTAGAGACTGCATTGAGCAAATTAGTGAGTGGATGTGCCAGAATTTTCTTTAACTAAACAAAGACAAAACAGAATTAATTGTCTTTGGAGCTAAGCAGGAGAGAGTCAAAGTTGAAGCTTACCTTCAATCACTCACATTAAAACCCAAAAACCAAGCAAGAAATCTTGGGTTCACATGGACTCTGACCTGACTTTAAAAGGCCACATTAAAACAGTCACAAAGTCTGCGTACTATCATCTGAAGAATGCAGTCTATCAAGACTTAAAAGACTTATGACGCAACAGGACCAGGGAAAAACTGCTCCATGCCTTTACCTTCAGTCATTAGACTATTGCAATGCTGTTCTCACCGGCCTCCCAAAACAATCCATTAGACAACTGCAGCTGATTCACAACGCTGCTGCCCATGTTCTCACTAAGACCAAAAAGGTGGAACACATAACTCATAACACAGTTCTGAGGTCCTTACATTGGCTTCCCGTCTGCCAAAGAATTGATTTTAAAATATTTAAAATATTTATATAAAATCTGTTAGTCAATAATGCACTGAATGGTTTAGGCCCAAAATACATTTCTGACCTGTTGGTGCACTATGAACCATCCAGACCACTAAGGTCATCTTGGTCAGGTTTGCTCTGCGTCCCCAGAACCAGGACCAAACATGGGAAAGCTGCCTTCAGCTTTTATGCCCCAGATATCTGGAACAAACTCCCAGAAGAGTGCAGATCTACTACATCAATTCATTCTTTTAAATCTAGCCTGAAAACCTACCTTTTTGCCACTGTGTTTAAATAGAAATGAAATCACATCTGCTGCATCTCAGCCGCAACTACAATTTGCTCTTTTTTTAAGCTCTTTTCTCTTTCTTTTACCTCTATATTTGAATGTTTTATGTGTTTTATATCTGTAATGCTGCTGCTGTACGTCTCTTTTTTAAAAGCATTTTGAAATACCTTGATGTTGAAATGTGCTATATAAATAAATTGCCTTGCCTCGTTTGTAGCTATTACCATCTTACATAATGATGAAATTCATCCTGACCCTGTACATACACATACTAAATTCAGATCAAATCCAATGAGTTTTAACAGAAATAAAGATTTTTTTACAGTTTTACACAATAGTTCCTGAAAAAGCAATTTTGTGACATCATCCATAGGTAGGTTATTACCAAACTTTAATAGGAACGTACTTGGGTGATCAACTATCCATCGCAAAAAATTCTAATTGATTGGTCAAAAATGTGGACAGGTAGTTGCTAACAGAGGTACAAACTTTCAGTTAAAGCAATCCATCCATACATTCATCCATCTACATGAGGGTCGTAGGTCACTGGAGCCAGTCCCAGTTGAAATAGGGCAAAAAGGCAGGGTACGACCTGGACTCATCAACAGATAAGCCCATGCCAAATGAAAACATAACCTCCTTGGCAGAGGTTAAATCAATAGTAAAGGTTCACAACTTGAAGAATAATCTAAAGTCAGGTTTTATTGCGATTAATTTAAGTCAGCTTCAGTTCAGTATTTAATGAGTAATAGATCCAAAATGTGATGGAACATTACCACACAACCAAAATATTTGGGAACCAATGTGTAGGTTTTGTGACATCTAGGGGTGAATCTTAAAAAAATTATAGAACTATTGCAATATTTATTTGAAAATTATTAAGTGTTCAGCCCTAATACAGGCAGCTGATGAAGCATAACAGTTCCTTTACATTATAATTTGTCTGTACCACGTGTACCACTTTGCCCCCTTTTAATTAACTTTTGAGTTTTCAGTTTAAGAATCTTGTCTCTTCTTTGATGAATGTTCGGACTATTGAGCTCACCTGAATATAAGCAGCACCAACTAAATTTACAAAGAAAAAACATTTGTACATATATAGGCCACACTTGTCTATAAGCTGCAGGTGTCCACATTGTAATATGAGATATTTACACACAAAGATGGTACACAGATTTTTTTAATTTTTAATTAAATGAATGCTTTTTTCCCAAACAGTGCCTGTAACACGGCAGTAACACGGGAATAAAATGAGACTAGAACAGCAGTAACACAGCTGGTTCCTCCTGCGCACTAAAACCATCTTCTTCAGTGTCGGAATTGAACAGCCTCAGAATGACTTTGTCTCACACTTTCTCAGTCTCTCTTTCGTTGTCGCTCTCAATGTCACTTTCTTCTTGAGGCAAATTCGCCCTTAAGCTATATCTATAGATTAGCCGCATTATTGTTTAGTCCACAGGATTGAAAGCGTGTGAGCGTATAAGTAGCGCCTTACAATCCGGAAATTACGGTAGTTGGAAAAAGATATAACATAATTTCATCTGTTTCAAGTGCAACCTCACATATTACTTTAAAGTTTCACTTTCAACGACTTACTTTAACTACACGCTGAAATTTTAGTAAACAACCATTATGTTACATTTTTTATATGTAAGCTTTTCTCTTTTTTGTTTCTTCAGAATACAACAGATTTATATGAAGATGAGACATTTGCCCCTGATGTCCCAAACGGCTCAGGACGCCATAAGAGAGCTGCTGACCTCAGTGTGACCACCTCTCCACCCCCTTTCACACCCACTGTTTCTGACCACACACTGCCCACTGAAATGACTGCATCCAGCTTTAAGCACTCCACACTTGACAGCTCTGACAGTATCACCAGCTCAGACTTTCAACCTTCCACTGACCCCAGGGTCAATGAGAATCCAGACCAGACCAGATTTGCCTCTGCTTCACCCCCCAACAGGCCACATATTCACTCATCTGACCCTTCTGTCTCTGAAACAAGTGCTTTTTCTTTTACCACTGTGCCGCCTGCTACACTTCCACCCTGGCTGACAAAGCAAACGCACACCGGGGATATGAACACAGATTCCTCCTCCTTGAATCTGACCCCAAACCAGGTCCGCATGTCCACGCGTGACACGTCAGTAATGGGACATGTCTCAACACGCAGTGTAACATCTTCTGGTACCACAGGTGGGACAGCACTAAGCTTGATACACAAACCCATGACCATTTCACCTCTTTTCTCTTCCAATAAGTCCTCCATTTTGCACAGTTATGTGTAGGTGTAGTGAGTCTCGATTCATGTTGAAGTAGTGAGGTAAGGTGAAGTTGTCTAAACTGTCCAGTCTACACTGAAATTACTGTGGAGCACACTTTAAACTATAATCATCCGTCAACATTTTAGTAAAATTATTTAAGTAATAACTTGTTTTTAATATGTTTGTTGATGATGTGCTCAGTATACATCTGTCCATCCTGGAATATTTTCCCTCCACTGTGGCTCTTCCTGAGGTTTTACCTGAACTGAGGGTCAGAGGACTGAGGTGTCACTAAAAAAACACTAAAGCAAACCATGATTTGTGAATTTGGGCTAAATAAATAAAAATGATTTAATTTAGAAGTTGTGCCTGTGTTTGCATCTCTTCGGAGGAGAGAAGAGCTTCGGGCAGTAGAAAGAAATACTGAAGGATTTGGACCATAGCTTGGAAACAAAGAATGCATCTCTCCCTCCATCTCATCTGACTCACTGTCATTCACAGCAACATCTGAAACATGTGAGGAAGAAGAGGATGAAGAATTGCATTCTTAGGATGAAATATCTTTACAAAAACTGTTTCCGATCTTTTATTATATATACCGTATATGTATGTGTTAAAGGTGGTCCTAATAAGAGAGTCAAAAGGTGACATTGGAGAGATTCTGGAACCATCAGTAGGAGCCTGCTGGAGGATCTCAGGCAGCCATCAAAGTGAGACAGCAGTTCAGGAATATAGGCAGGAGCCTGGTTACCTGAAGCTTTAAAAACAAGAAGTAAAATCTTAAAATCAATTCCATAAATGCATAGGTAACCAGCGAAGGACAGCAAGGATTGGAATAATGCAGCAATTAAGTACATGGGTCCATGAATATTACACCTTCTGATGCTAGAAGAAAGTATGTTGCAATATTCCAGCCTGGATGAAATAAAAGTGTGGGTCATCTTTTCTAGCTCAGCTAAAGAAAGAAATTATACCAGTGATTTCTTAACCCTGTGTGCACATGACGTGTGGTCATGTACTGTATATATTTCTGTGTCCTCATGCACGTCACAGGTGTGACGGTCAGAGAGGAGGTGATGGACGTTCTCTCCGAAGAGTTGTCTTACCTGGTGTCAGATCTGCATCCCTTCACTGAGTACACATTCAGGGTCACTGCTTACACCACCGTGGGAGAGGGTCCGGCCACAGACACGACTGAGAAGACCAGGGAGCAGGGTGAGTGGTCACATGACATTTGATATTCGCATTGTTTAAATTCCAGTGTGTACGAATTACAGATTTGTGCATATTGTAACAAGTGGAGGACTCCTCTGCTCACCTCTCCCTGTCTCAAGTGTGTCAGGGAACTACGGTGGCCTGCACAGAAAATGGATGTAATTTTTTAACATTTTATGTTTCTGTTGCGAAACACAAAATGTTGTGAATATACACATATATAAACATAATTATGGATGGTACACATGCGGCAACGGGTTGTCACTACCGGATTTGTCCCGGAAATTCAGTTGGTTCTGTGCATGTGCAAAGTGTACTACCTGATTTTAAATTTACATTAAAATAAGCAAACCACATTTTCAACCACTGGCTGGGCAACGGACATTTTAAAACCTGACTTTTAGATGAGAACATAATATACAAAACTGTCATCAAGTGCTATTGAATCTTCAAAAAGAACCTGACTCATTTTGATCATTGCTCACTGTTAAATAAATTTGAAGTGTTAAATTGGGGAAAGGTGGTAAAATGTACAAATGTTTGTCCTGGCCTTTCTTTCCCTCCACAATTTGTCAGTGTCAGAACAACTGCTAGTGGATCTGTATTCTATGTAGTCCAGAGAATTATCTCCTCCCAGCTAATATTAGAGAACTGGGCACATACAGTTCATTTAAAGCTCATGTAAAGAGAAAACTCATTAGAACTCAGGTCTGTCAGCACTAAAAACTCATTAGTGTCCCTGCTGACTTGTTGCTGTCTCTTAACATCTTAAGTCTACCAACATGCTTGTCTTTTATTTGTGGCCTCACTGTATCATATTGAATAATCTATTTCTTATCTTGCACACATGCTCTTTCTCTGTGCTTTACATTTTACTATTTGACATTTTTCATTAATGCAGCAATGTTGCCTCTAGTCTCATTACTGTCATTTACATCCTTTTGTTTTTCATGTTATCTGTTGTCATTTAACATTACTCAATGCTGTTGTAAGCATTTACTAACTGTTAATTCATGTTTTAACTAACCATTTAATAATATTATTCCAGTTACTGGAGTTATTAATCCAATCCATACAGTTGATTTCAGTAATAATTGTTATCTGACAATTAAAGCTTTACGTAATAAAGATTTCTGCATCTGTAATGTTGAAAATTTGTTTCCATCACGTGACACTTATAATAGCACAAAATAATCATCACTTAATTAAGCATTACTTAAACATACTTAACCTTTAATAATACTCCTTGTGAGCCTTATTGTAAAGTGTAAAACATGCATTCATTAACTATGACTCATAACCAGAAGGTTCACTACTGATGTTTAAAAAGGAACGGTTAAATACAGAGGTCAAATTCACTATCGCTAATGGGTGTGTGTGCAAAAATTCTCTAATTCTAATAAATGTATGGGAGTAGAGAATAATTGTCACTTTACTATAATTACACATTTATTAACCATTATTATCCTTCATCAATTTCGCTGTCCGTCGTTCTGTGTTTGTACTCCTTAGTTCCTAGCTCGGTGCTTGACGTGTCCTATCAAAACATCAGCTCCACCTCCATTCAAGTGAACTGGGTTCCGCCTCTCAACCCGAATGGACGCATTACACATTACACCGTCTATGGCCTGAAAGTGCACAGTAACGAGGCACTGAAGTGGATGTCTAACACGACCAGCTTATTGATAGCAGGTGTAGTTTACATTACATCTGGTCTTGATTGCGGTCACTGCAGTACAGGTCTGACACTCATTATCTTTCTACTTTGTTTTAATGCATATAAGATTTGGATAAGTACACTGGATATAAGCTGCGAGTGGCTGCGTCTACAGCTGCGGGAGAGAGTGAACTATCTGAGCAGGACGACATCTTTGTCTACACTTTAGAGGATGGTATGTATTGAACATAAATGTACCATATATTGCACTCTAAAAACACCTGGACTGCTCTGTTAAAAAACAGACCACATCACAACCTTGGTGTTACCTTTGACTTCTTTTTCTTCTCCTCTTGGCTTCTCCCTTTATGAGTCGCCACAGCAGATCATCTGCCTCCATCTTCTCCACTCTCTTACACCGACTGTCCTTATGTCCTCCGCCACCACTGATTTTGTCACGTCAGATACACCTACACTGAGTTTGAAAACTGTAGAGAGGAAGTTCCTAACAGGACAATCAATCAATCAGTTAGAATTTTTTGTAATAAGAGGATCACAAGTATGTTTGCGTTACATTTTGGTAAGAAACTACCCACCCATGATGAAGAAATGCCTTTCTCTTTCAATGGGTAAAATTGTAAAAAAAAAAAAAAAACACAATGTTTCTGTCAAAACACATATTGACAGATTTGAACAAAATTCGGTATGTGTATGTAGAATCAAACACCCTACCCTCAGACAAAGTTTAATCTGAGTTCGATTATGGTTGGGATTTTTTTCAGTAAAGTTCTGTATAGATCCAGGAAGCATTCTAGATCCAGTGATCAAACTGGTGGAGGCCTATACTCTCTGAGTGCTTTGGTTTACATTGTTTTACAATATACAGTGTATGACTGAAACCTTGAGATTAACATAACACAATTTTCTCAGATTATCTCAAGAAACATGCAATAAAAGGATAATAAAATATACAGTTAAAACTTACCCTCAACTCACATGTTTTACTATATATTTAAACATATAACTTGAACAGACACACACAAGCCCACACATGCCTTGCTCAGCTGTACAAAAAGTGCTGATGAGTCTCCAAGAGCCTCATAGATAATATTCCATACCTCATCTAATTACTTTTTATTATCTTAAGAGTGCCTTTTTAATTACATATCTACCCAACTGACCAGTGGCTTCTTTCTCTTAATGCTTTAAAGAAAGCATTAAGTTTTCTTTGTTTTGAAGATTTGATTGTGTGATTATTGATGGAATTTAAAGTCATTCCACAAACTCGGCTGAGCTAAAACAATAACATGAACTTCCCTGTTAGGGCACCCACCTAGTGATGTGCAGGTTGTTGTGGAGAAAATAACTGACAATGAAGACAGATGTGAAATACTGCAGTCTAACAAGGCAAAGCTTTATTTCCAAGTTACATGTTACACAGATCAACTTCTCTCTCCACAGGTTTCACTCCATATTTATTCACAAGCATGTGTGACTAATTCTTTGTGCAGGTATTAACAACCCTGCATGTGTGTATTATGTGTATGTGTGTTGACAAGCAGAAGGAACCGTCCCAATATTCCTGGTCCTTCCTGCAAAAACAGAAACTTGTACTATACTGTCCTGCCTGCCAGATGATGTAGCCTCCCTAAATATTTTTTTCCTCCACAGGGTCAGGGATTTTTATGACCTGAACCCAAAACTATGTAAAATTGTAAAAATGTAAAAAATGGCCAAACCCAAACACAGCCACTCACACACTCTCATTCATCTTCTGTCGCTCTGGGAGAACATGCAAACTCCATGCAGAAAGGCCATTGTTCTGACCTGGTTGCAAACCCTAGTCTTCTTGCTGCAAAGGCAAAAGGGCTAACCACTACACCAACCATGTGGCTCCAAACAGTTTTTGCAAGCTCATTATCCACTTTTCAATCCCTTTTAAAAATATTTTTTTACAAGTATGCTTTTACAGGTCTCATTGTCTGAGTTCACCATTCAAAATGTTGAACTGCTTTTATGGTGTGTAATGGATCTTGATTGGTATTTTACAGTTTTGATTCTTTTATTTTAATGTTGTCTGATTACCATGTCTGCTTTTAATTGCTTTAGTTTTCCATTATTTTTTGTCCTCGAAAAGCACCATTTAATTGTACTTTGATGCTATACAAATAAATTATCATCATTATACTCACCAAAAATTTTTATAAATATTGTTCCATCTTGATGCTAATGGGTTACATTAACATTTTGTTGAATGAATAGATAACTTTTGGATTTCTCTTGCCCTGCTCCTGTCAGAGCCTGACTCCCCACCTGTGAACCTCACTGTGGTTGAGACCAGCCCCTCCACTGTCACTCTGGCCTGGTCCCCACCAGAGAAAGCCAATGGTGTGATCCAGTATTACGAAGTCCTGTATGAGAATGAATCCTACTCCGCTGTGATGAACACTTCCTCAGACAGAGTGACTCTGCTCAGCGTGAAACCGTTTTCATACTACAACGTGTCTGTGAGGGCGTACACACGTTATGGCCACGGCAACCAGACATCGGATATGTTGTACCTCCTGTCTGGAGAAGATGGTGTGTTTATGGATGCACTCACCCACATGAAGAATAAAAATAGCACTCACAAGCTTGAATTCCAACAGATACCATTACAGTATTGTGCAAAAGTGTCAGTGTTGATGTTTTTTTAATCCAACCATCCATTGTCTACCGTTATCCCCTACATGAGGGTCGCAGGTTACTGGCAGGATTATACCCTGTGTGAGGCTAGGTCACAATAAATATTTGACAATTTAATTAGTAGATGTCATTTAAATAAAAAAAAAAAAAAAAAAAAAAAACATCAATTCATCAAGTCATCAATTGCCAGCATAAGTGTCTGTCCTTCATTCTGAAACATTGTTGACCATGATGTGATTTGAAAGTGGCTCACTTTTGTTACATGTTTTCTTGTTTTAATGTATGAAAGTCTCACTCTGTACGGGGCAATTTATTGTGTTTACAGAGCGAATATGAAAGGCGTATCAGTTGAGAATTTGAAAGTTACTTGCGAGAGAGCCCCTCATGAATTTCCCATTCCCCCTGTGGGGAGACTCTGGCTCTGCTCCTGATTGCCATATATGGAAACTATCACAGATCTGCCAAATCAAATATGCAGAAAATTCCTCGCTGTGGTGACCCATAGAGAAGAAGCAGCAAATACTGTAATATAGTGTTGCTGAAACAACAAATTGAATGGTTTCCTAAGACTTTTGCACAGTACTGTATATTACTTTATTACTTTTTTTTTTACCCCTTCTAAATAACTTTCCTGTGAATATGACATTTGTGCTGGTGCACTGACTGCCTAGCTCCAACTAACCATTACATATAAATTGCAGTCCAACTGTGTGATAGATATTTACAACTCTCACTCACACTCCTGTCACATGACAGTGGTGATGGACATTTGTCATGCCTGAATTTAGTGAAGCATCATATTTAGGTTTTAACAGCTCATAAGCTGTTAATGATACTGATATCATATCGGCACATCCCTAATGAATACACACATGTGGAAAAACCTCTAGCAACAATATCAATTATTTACATGTTATTAAAGGTGCCTTTTTTGTTCTCTCCTCAGTCCCAGGCAGCCCTGCATATGACCTCTCCTATGAGTCCGTCAGTCCCAGTGAGGTGAACGTGACCTGGCAGCCTCCTCTGCTGCCTAATGGAGTCATCACCCACTACAGCTTGGAGCTTTGGAACTCCAGCCACTTCCTCAATCTCACCTCGCCACACAACCACATCCACATCACGCATCTGCGGAAGTATACCCACTACCGTGTCGTGGTGCAGGCACACACACACGTGGGGCCGGCAAACTACAGTGAGCCACTCAACATCACCACACTGGAGGATGGTGAGAGGAGCGAGTGGGGCGGGGGGGGTCATGAGAGGAGGGCAGGGTTTGTTTTCGCTTGCAGGAGGCCGCATGGTGACATGAGTGGCAGACATGTTCGAAGGTCAACTGATTAAAACCTGTATCGCTTTATTTTGATAGTCCATTGTTCATCCTCTTGTAGTCATAAATAGGTATTCAGTACAGGTCAACAGATAATCAGTTGACAATCAATAATCAATTAAGAATTGATCATACTTACGATAATCTTTTGACTTCATCATCATCTTGTTAGCTTTCAAGTGACAGACTAATCAGAAGTACTCACCTAACAGGGTGCTGACACAATCTACAGAGAACTAGTTAAAAATAATAAAAAATAGTTTTATAGTCAACAGGCACATTTGTATTGGCTTAGGGTTATAAACAGTTGAAGCACAACCTATGCAACTTATCAGCTGATTGAAATGAAGTGATTATCTGTTGACATGACATTGAATATCTGTTGATTACCAGTAGAGAGTTAACAATTGACTCTCAAAATAAAGTGTTACCAAATCTGACTTCCCTTCTTTTCCATTGCATCTCTCTGTTTCTGCTTAAGCTTATGTTGATGCATCACAGGTTTCTGATCCCACGTCGTTCATCTCTCACGAGGACAAAGAACCACAAGGAGCCATTACAACTAACCAGTTTTCATTTCAGGGCCATGTTTTGTTTCTATGGGGCAGTTTCCTGTTGGAGTTTTGATTTGCCCATATACTTTATAAGTCACCTGCTCAGTTTCTGCTTTGATCGGCCATACTCACTGGAAAGTTGTTCTCAGCTCCAGACACACCTCCTCAGTTCCTCCGGGCCAGAAAGCTGTCAGACTATGAGGTGGAGTTGTCATGGCAACCACCGCTCGAAGCCAATTCAGACATACTCTACTACATTGTCAGAGTTTGGTGAGTTAGTAAAGCGGCACATCTATCCTTGTTGTGTTTTGAAAATAGAACATAGTGCTACAGGTGTGGTTGTTTCCCGTGTCAGGAATGAAACAAGTGAGCTGTGGCAGAATGTGACAGAGACGTCAGTGGTTATTCATGTGGACTCAGAGAGTCCCTACAATGCATCCGTCTCCAGTTGGACCAGACTGGGAGATGGAGGAGTGATAATCTACATCAGCTTCACCATCACAGACGCAGGTGCTGCATCACATTATACACTACATTTTATAAATAGAATGTTTTTTTTAACATGAATCCTTTCTGTCTGGCTTTCAGAGCCTTTTGATCCCCCGCAGGATGTGACTGTTGCTAACATGACTACCTCCTCTGTCACTCTGCTGTGGAAGTCACCCACTCAACCCAATGGAATTATTGTACACTACACTATTTACTACTCTGAAAACAACAATGTGACCGAGCAGGTGAGGCACATATACCTCATATATAATAGCAGGGGTAGGTCACTAGGAAGAAATATTAACCATTAAAGCTATCTGTATATGCAACATGCATAGAATTTACGTTTTAAAAGTAATGTATCCTCACTAATACATTTTCTTTCCTGTGATTATTTCATAATAAAAGTCTGCCTGATTCCACCAGTTCAATGCTATTAATGTGAACGTAGAAATTGAAATATTTGTTCTGTATTTACAGCGCAGCACACAAATCCTGAGCATTGTCTCAGCTTATCATACTTTCGACTGACGCTTGTGAAAAAAATATTTAGTCCACTCTTGGTTAAGAAGGCGACATTCTGAGGCAACTCTTCTGTTTCTGAGGCTGTTCCTCATCTTAGCTTTGATTCTGTCAACACAACTACTAACATCACTCCATTGATCTGTCACCTGAGCTCAGCACGAGTTGACGTGAGGTAACTAATGAGGATGTGTTGTGGTGGATTAAACTGCTTTGCAGGACAGATCTAGCCCCGGGGCCATGTTGTTGCACATGTGTCAGATATAGGATGTGTGGACAGGTGACAAAATAAAGTCAAGTCAATTTTATTTATAGATCAACATTGCAAACACAAATTGCCTCTAAGGGCTTTACAGTCTGTACAGCAAGTGACACCCTCTATCCTTAGACCCTCACATCGAGTGAGGAAAAACTGTGCTAATTAGAAACATTTAAATGAATGGTGTCATACCCACAGAGAATAGTCATGGTTCTCAGTTTCTTTCAGTTATGCAATTTAGCATTTTCTGGAGACTTGAGCTGGGGAACACAGCAGTCAGTGGCCTGCATTGTTGCCTCACAGCAAGAAGGTGACTGGTTTGAATCCTGGTGGTGTGACCCCGCCTTTGATCCTAAGTCAGCTGGGATTGGCTGACATAACCCTCATTTGTAAAGTGGCAGACAATGATTGAGAGAGTGGGACTTAAGCTTGTTGCTCTTATTTCATAAACTCTAATATTTATTCTTCACCCTCACTGCTCTCTTTAACCCCGTGTCCAGCCTCAGCACACGTCAGGCCACGTTCACACCTCGTTTTAACATCCGTCATACAACATAGACCGCATGTGCACCGCGTTAAGTATGACTGTTCACATCTTCCACTAAAATGCATCCTGGATGCACCTCCTGTGATCTGGATTCCACTGCCCTGAATTCGATTACACACTGACGTCATTTCTAAATGATGTTTTTAACGAGTCTGACTGTAGAAACGTGTTTGATGTCAACTTGTTTGCTCATGCTCATGAATGTGACCACTTTTATCCTTAACCCATGTATTCAGGCCAGATTAGGAGAGCTCAGACCTGTTCTTAGAATGATGTGATCACGTGGGACAGATGTTGATACCAGGCCAGGCCTTAGACCCACAATTTTTAGATGGACATATACTGTACATGTTGCTAGTTGAAAGCTGATACAACTGTCCAAATATACAGAACAAATGTGCTTCATATTTAACCTGAACGTGTGTCTTTTTTCTCCATAGAGGATTCCTGTTTCAGATTTACCTGCCCCTGCCTCTCCTGATTCATCCTTCTCCTACACACTGACTGGGCTGATCGGGGGCACTGAGTACATTGTGTGGATGACCTCCAGCACTGTGCAGGGGGACGGAGGGGTCCAGAGCAAGAATCTAACCCTGCTGTTACCAGAGGACGGTCAGTGTTCACACACTTAAATTAACTAGATAAAAAGAGTAGACAAACACATAAAATACAGTTCATGAAGCTAAATAAGTAAGTCTAACTGTAGGGTGAGTCTGCACTTGTTTTTCCATAACACTTTAACTTAAAAAAAAAAAATCGCATAAAAACAGTTTTTGAAGCTGTAACTTTCCACCTGCGAAGTGAAAGGAGATAACTGTCTGTCCAGCAAACTGGCTCTAATTTTGTCTGTCTGTGACCCTGCACCTTAAAGACAGCCAGTTTGTATTTCCTTTTACTAAGCATGACGAAAGGTATGAGGGAACTACAACCAACAAAAAGGGAAAAAGAAAAAGTGCAGAAACGTGTAGGAGGAAAAAAAAGCCTGACATGCTGTGTGAAAGGTCATATTGTTCTCATTCTTCGATATCATCAGTAAAAAAGTCAACGTTTTTGTAAACTTGACCTTTGTCTTTATGTGATTTTGGAAAAATGGTGCAGACAGCTGTTTTTAGTTAATGTTTTTCTCATAAACATGTGAAGTATTCTTAGTCTTACTGCTCGTACTGACTCTGTATCTCTGCCTGTGCTCTAGCTGCTCCACTCTCAGCCAAGCACCGGACCTCCAGGCCTCTGTGTCTCTCCCGCACAGCCCAGCCCAGCAGGGGGCATCACTCCCCTGGGGCTCAACCCCCCCACCCCCCACCCCCCCACTCCCAACCCCCAAACCCACACACACACCTGGCCCCTTACATCCACTCATTCACCTCACAGATCTCTCAGGTTTTATCTCTCACTTCCTCTTCATCTCAACTATATTCCTACTCTGTCTGTCCTGCATTGTTTACAGAGAGGCTGACACAATGAGCAGGATGAGTATATTCTGTTCACTTCTTTTCATTTCCAAGGTTTTCAATGTGTGACTTTTCCTCCCCAAATTGTCTTTGACTAAGCTGTAGTGCTTTAATGACGCTGTGTTTCTGTGAGTGTTTCTTTGTCTTGTTCAGTGCTGCTGTTCAACTTGACATGTTGATGATTGATTTAGTTGATGGCAGCAATGCTGCCAATAATTATGTCAGTGACTGTAATGACAGCAATGATGATGATGATCATGACTGGTGCGCTTTTTATTTTCCCTTCACTTTCAGAGTGTGTGTGATTGATGCCCTAATATACTGGTTTATTGTAGTCTCACATTAAAAAGCTCACTATTTAAAACCTGTATTATCACTGGTAGTAAACAATAGTAATGTAATCCTACTTGTCTCCTTTTTCAGTACCAAGTGACCCAGTTCAAAACCTGTCAGCTCAGATCTACAGCTCCACAGCTATTATCGTCAGCTGGGACCCTCCGCTGCAGCCAAACGGCCGTCCTTACTACCTGCTCACCTTACAGGAGGCCGGCGTCCCACCAGATGCATCCAACCAGGGGACTCCTGCTGTCAACAAGACCATCAAGCACACTACATATGACAATGTCTTCCTGTTTCCAAGACTCAGGAAGTATTTCCCTTACGTGTTTACTGTTACCCCAGCAACAGCTGCTGGTGCTGCCTACAACCACACCAGCACTATGTACCTGAGAACACTAGAAGACAGTAAGTTTATGCACATTCACTTATGGATCAAAAGTTATGTGCAACCCCAAAAATGCCCCCCCCCCCAAAACCCAAAAAGCCCCCCCCCCCCAAAAAAAAAAAAAATGCAAAAGTGCAGTATTTGCAAATCTCATAAACCCATATTTTATTCCCAATAGAACATATCAGATGTTGAAACTGAGACTTTTTACCATTTCATGGCAGCAACACATCTCAGAAAAGTTGGAACTGAGGCAACAAAAGGCTGGAAAAATAAATGGCACAAAACAAAAAACAACTGGAGGAGCATTTGACAACTAATTAGGGTTAACTGGCAACAGGTCAGTAACATGACTGGGTATAAAAGGAGAGGCAGACTGCAACAAACTGTGCCTAAAAATTGTGAAATCATTTCAGAAAAATGTTCAATCCACAAGTGCAAGTTAAAGCTGTATCATGCAAAGAAGAAGTCATATGTGAACATGAATCAGAAACACTGACGTCTTCTGTGGACCAAAGCTCATTTAAAATGGTCTGAGGCAAAATGGAAAACTCTGTGGTCAGATAAATCAAAATTTGAAATTCTTTTTGGAAACCATGGATGCTGTGTCCTGTGGAATAAAGAGGAGAGGGACCATCCAGCTTGTTATCAGTGGACAGTTCAAAAGCCTGCATCTCTGATGGTATGGAGTTGTATTAGTGCCTATGGTGTGGGCAGCTTACACATCTGGAAAGACACCATCCATGCTAAAAAGTACATAGAGGTTTTAGAGCAACATCTAGAGAATGTCTCTTTCAGGGAAGGCCTTGCATATTTCAATAAGACAATGTTTAACCACATACGGCATCCATCACAACAGCATGGCTTCACAGGAGAAGAGTCTGGGTGCTGAACTGTCCTGCCTGCAGTCCAGACCTTTCACCAACAGAAAACATTTGGTAAATCATAAAACATAAAACGCGGCAACAAAGGTCCAGGACTGTTGAGCAGCTAGAATCCTGCATCAGACAAGAATGGGACAACATTCTTTTCCTAAAACTCCAGCAACTGGTCTCACTTCCCAGACATTTACAGACAGTTGTTAAAAGAAGAGGGGATGATACACAATGGTAAACGTCATCCTAGTGCAACTTTTTTTGAGATGTGTTGTTGCCATCAAAGTGAGCTAATATTTTTCATGAAATCGTAAAATGTCTCAGTTTCAACATGTGGTATGTTATGTTCTATTAGAAATGAAATGTGGGTTTATGGGATTGTATATTGTGACACTGATGCATGGATGTGTTTCTCTTTAGTTCCTAGTTCTCCTCCGTTGCTGGTGTCAGCCAGGAACATATCATCCTCCTCCATTGCTGTGGTCTGGCAGCGTCCTCTGGAGGCCAACGGGGAGATATCTGAGTATATCCTCACTCTATCTGGCCCGGGAGGTTCCAACACAACGCACACCCCCAACAACTCCATGATCTTGACTGACTTACTTCCATACACAGCTTACAATGTCACCATAATAGCAGCAACGCGGAAGGGCTCAGGACCACATCTGCTGCTGCAGCTACACACTGATGAAGGAGGTCAGTTTGGAAGCAGGTTGGAGAAATTCTCTGGGATTTAAACAAGATGGTGGGGCTCACACCAGAATGGAGTTTGTTGAGCCTCAGGCTAAATGTAATGCATTTATTTGTGACTGGTACCTGCATCTGATTAGATCAACCATTAGCTGTGAGCTATCTCTGCCCTTGCATATAGAAAGAAATTTCACTGTTGAAGCACAACCTCTTTCAAATTAAAGATGGTAGCACAGCTAACAGCTAATATAATATGCGAGTCCACATATTTTTTTTAGCAGTTGTTCTATCTATGATGTAAAACCTACAAATCTTCCACCTGCTGCTTGTCAGACGTTTGGTCTCATGATGGTTTGCTCAAGAGGATAGTTTTGCTTGTGTCCTCCATTGGCACAGGAAAGCAACATTACATCACTTTCTTACAGCTTTACAAAGTACTTTCAATGAAAAGTGGCAAAACCAGCCAGAAAAGCCACCAAATGTTACCAGAACACATTATTTGTGACATCATCATGTCTCATTTGCATTGTGCCCAAATATTGGCAACAGCTTGACACCTCCTCCTTATTCTTGGTCACTAGTCTGGTAACATTTTTCTGTTGGATGGCATCTGATTCCTCAACCAGGAGTTGTTGAAGGTTGTGTTGGTCACTCGAGCACATACAACACACGTTGACCTCAGCAGGTCATTCCATCCTCTCCACTCCTAAATTCTGAAGGTGCTCTGTGATGATCCTGGCTCTGAAGGGGTGAGCATCCTGCAGGATGGCGTTAGGTCCCAGATTCTGGAGACATGGGATTGCCACTGGCTCCAGAATCTCATTCCGATATCTCACTGCATTGAGATTGCCTTTAATGATGACAAGTTCTGTTTTGCCAGTGTGAGAGAGATACCGCCCTACACCATCATACTGCTCCCAATGAAAGTTGTCATGCGATCTGTGCAGGACTCTGCTTTGCCTTCTCTACGCCATCTTCATACTTTGATCCTGCCATCCAGCTTCCGCAGACAGAACCTTGATTCGTCACTGAACATGACATTGCCCCACATTCTTAGGTTCTGATTTTGGCACATTTTTTTTGGTGCTACCCACACGTTTAGCTGTGTTGCTCATTCCATAAATTCACGATCTTGTACCTCATTGGAAAGGTGACCAATTAGGCTTTACACGGATATAAAATACAACACCAATTGCCATTATTATAAGGGAGAAATATTTATATAACATAAATATATATATTTATACAGTATATTTATAACAATTCCAAACTTTGAGGTCAAGCTGTGTCTACAGCACCCTCTACTGTACCGCACTGTAAATACTTCAGACTCTACAGTGTGCTCCTTTAAGTTTCAATGGATATTTGTTTTCAGCAACATATAAAAAGTGACAGTCGAATGAGATGGTTGTTTGCTAACTATAATGGGTCTAACCCTGTATTTCAGGCCCCATGTCCCCTCCCCGTAACCTCTCCATATACAACCACACAGCAGTGTCAGTGTGGCTGAGTTGGGAGCCTCCGCTGGAGCCTAATGGTGTAGTGATGCAGTACGGCTTCAGGATCCGAAACCTCATCACACACACCGTCACACACCAGGTAACACGCATGTTAATGCCACACACACTTAAAGCCACTCTGCAGCAACAGCAACACACAAACTGTACTCACGGTCTCCGGAGACCAACTCAGTATGAGAGCACAACACAACTGATGCTATGAAATTATGTGATCTCACACTCCATAATTTCACACTCTATCAATGAGCAGTAACATTATTCTTGGAAATATACACATCTATGCTGATACAATTTTCTACTTCAGAAAATCATTTAATTTGTTATCAATGTCTTTTGTTAACGTGTGTATTTTATGCATCTTCAAATGCAGAATTCCTCTGGTCCATCAACCACAGAGTATCTAACTGGCTTCAGGCCTCATAGCTCCTATGAGATCAGTGTTTACAGTTACACCAAAGTGGGCCATGGAAATCAGTTCAGCAGCCCTGTGACCTTCACCACTAATGAGTCAGGTAAGATACACATGAGGGATGCAACACAGAATTAGATCAGTGCTCACATTTGGTGAGTAAAGTGAATCTTAAAACTAAGCTTTTTGTGGTGGGCGCAGTTGTAAATGCAGAAAAATCACAAACAATTTAAACAAAAAAAAGGAATGCAAAATATGAAGATGTAACATTAAAAGAAAAGATTGGAAGAGCACAGACATTAATGGTGTTGGTTAATTTATAGCTGCTATCAGCTATTAAAAAAAATCAAATATGTTCATAAATTTGTATACAGGGTGAAATGAAATGAAAGCTCAGCTTGTTACAAATGAAGGTTTTTACCTTCTTTTGTTTTAAATCAATGCAAAAAACTTTAGTTAGGCATCAGTCTCATCTAGTTGTAAAACATATGTGTTAAAACTGTGCCACAGATACAAGTTTGCCTGTAATTTTAGAGAGACAGTGAGAATTTTCCTCTGTCTCCCTCTCCAAACAGAGATCATTTAGGTCTACTGTATGAAACACACTGGTTATTCATAAATATGAATGAATGTTTATTTTGGTTCATTTTCAATAAACAGAACCAAATAACAATACAGAAATTTTCAGTTTTTCCAACAATGAAGTGAAAGGGTGTAGTCAAAAGCTATAAGTTTTAAATACCTACCCCTCTTACCTTACAATAAACATAAATATCAGAAAAGAAAAATGTGTGCATTAGCAATAAAACATATTTTAATATAAAATGCCACATAACTAATAAATCTAACAATATAAACTACAAAACTCACCCAATGTGTGAAAATAAAATACTGCATTTTGTATTACTAAATACATACTAAAAGTATGTTACATGTATGGTGTCATCATGTTCTTTCCATGATACAAATACAAAAATACACAACATTGTATATAAGTATTTTGATTCAAAATATGAAGACATTTTCATCATCTCAATGAAATACAAATTACAAAATAACATTTTGTGTTTGCAATGCATATTTTAAATACATGTATCAGAAATACTGTACCTTTACAGTTTTAAGAGATTGTTTAAAGCAGAATTATGGATGTAAGTTACTTGAGGATAAAATGTGGTGTAATTATTGTATTAGTAATGTGACTATTAGAGTGATGATTGTAATAAGGGTAGGTTTTATAAGCTTAACCTTTTAAGTCCTTTTGTTTCTGATATTTTTTTGCATTTGTCTTTTGTTGTGAGATGACTGAAATAAACTAAACTGTGATTCAACTGTGATGAAACAAGCACATATAATTCAAACAGGTTATTTCCTAATATGGGGGGACAGTGACAAATGTGAGAACAGCATCACTGACTCTCTGTCCTCTGTCCGTGTGTCTGCAGTCTCTGAGGCCGTGGGGAACCTGTCGTGCTCAGGTCTGGGCTGGGATTCCATTTTGCTGTCCTGGGAAGTTCCAGAAAACCCTAACGGGCAGATCATTTTTTATGAGATTACAGTGGCGTTAGAGCTACAGTCGTTCACACACCAGTCTCGCTCCACAGAGTACACTGTGACAGGGCTGGCACCAGAGCAGTGGTACACACTCACTGTCGCTGCGGTCAACGCTGCGGGACCTGGGGACGCAGAGAACTGTTCTGCTTCCACTCTGTCTGAATCAGGTAGTCAAGTCATATGCTGGTGCTCTGTCACCTCACTGGCAACCGTGTCTCAGCCACACACGCTGTGTTTACATGTTTTCATAATAACATGATATTAAGTGGCGAGCATGTAGCTGCCACAAGTTAGACGCCTGTAATTTAGGAGAAGCCAGTGAATAATGTGAGTAATGTGTTATGTCTCTGTGTCTCCTCTGCCAGTTCCAGCTGCCCCTCGCTTCCTCACCATCACCCAGGTGACACCCAATAATGTGACACTTCTCTGGGCTCCGCCGCTCTCCATACCAGGCCTGCTGAAAGAATACCACATCATTGCACAGCTGCTTTCCACTGTTTGTGAAACAAACATCAAACCAACCGCACAGCCAGCCTCAGAGGACGAACTGACCCCAGACTGTGTGGAGTCTGATGTCACAGAGTTGGTGAATGCTTCAGAGAGCGGCGAGACGACCCTCAACAGCATCACACTCCAATCACTTAAATACAGATACTACCGCATCAAAGTGGCAGCTGCGACCAACGCTGGAGTGGGAGAATTTACACACTGGAGTTATGTGCGCACACTCGCTGGAAGTAAGAAACATCAGAGTTATTTTATGACCTTTGCCAGTACAGGGTAGGAAGTTATGCTGCGTACCATTTTCAGCTGGATCTTGGAATTTCAGAGGTAACGAATGTAGTCGAATGTAAGTTCACTTTGAGCTCTGACGTCCGAGCTCCACTGTAGTAAAAATAAGATTCAGAAGTGAAGGAGGAGGCAAAAAGTAAATTGGACTTCACCTAAATGAAAAAAAAAAAACAAAACAAAAAAAACATTGAATTATACAGTAGGTGTTATGCCTTGGCCCCATTGATTACAAAACCATTGTAGAAAAAAAAATTGTAATAATATTAAAATCAAGAACCCCCCCCCCCACACACACACACACAAAATAATCAAAGAAAAATTCCAGTATTTGATGCAATATTTTCAGTGGTCTTTACAGTATATGTTACATTATGATATCCACTGCCTGACCAGAAGTCACATACTCTCATGCTTACCAAACAAGCTTGTGAGGGCAATGTTATGATCTGCGGTTGCTTCGGTTGGTAAGGTTATGAGGTCAGCTGACGACCTAAACATACTGAATGACTAAAGTTATTGTGCATATTCCAAGATAACAATGTCAGAATTCATCAGGCTCAAATAGTGAGAGAGGGATTCAGGGAGCATGAGTCATCATTTTCACACATGGACTGTCCACATTGCATCTCCACTCAGAGTCTTTTGGATGATGATGATGATGTCTAACGGTCCATCAACAAAACAAGATCTTAGCAGAAAAATCTGATGTGCCTTTTAATTGAAACAAAAGCTGTGACACTGCATATGCTTTTGAAGTAATGCGTCTGTGCCATAATCAAGCAAATCAAGCAGTAACTTCTCTTTTACTCAGACAGAGTTAGTAGACCAGTTAATTCTGTAGGATATAATCACTACTTCTCAATACTATCTCCATCCTCAGATCCTGATGCTCCACCCCGTAACGTAAAGGTGACCGCCACCTCCAACAGCTTTCGTATTGCATGGGACGCTCCAGCTGTTCTATCAGGGCCGACGTCATATCTTGTGCAGGTCACATCACTGAGTTGCATTAGTGCGCACACGCGCTCAGCACACATTTGAATGATGTTATGTACAGCAGGAGCAGCTCAAAAGATGTTGTGTTGTTTCAGGTGGAGGGACCCAGTTTGAACATGTCAACTGTTCGGGCCCCTGGAGAGCTGATGACCGTCGTTGTGACAAACTTGACCGCGTTCTCTCGATACTCTGTGACTGTCATCGCCTTCACTGGACCACTGGCTCTGGCTGCCAGTGACGGCAAAGCTATTGGACCCACGGAATTTCAAACACTGGAGGAGGGTATGTGGAAATGTAAATCTTGAAGCAAGTAAAGGTCCAGTGTGGAAATTCTGTTCATTTGGCAAAGTGCAGTCACCTAATTGTATGAATTGTTTTTCATTTCCCTTCAATGAGTCTTTTACATTCATATTTATATCAGGTGTCATGTCAGCTCTGTGGAGACCACCATGTTTTTACAGTAGCCAACATGGACAAACTAGACATCTTTGAGTTTAAATGATGCGTTTGAAGGCTACAGAGGTTCAACAAGACACTGGAAAGGGAGGAGGAGGTGAGGGAATTTCAGCTGCAGCATGGGGCTGCCATGTTTTCCTTAAAATCAATTTTCAGTGAGAAGAATCTTCTTGCCATTAACAAACTTTGATCTGCAATGGAACTTCTGAACTGCTTTGAACCTCTTTGCTGAGAAACCACCAAGAGCAGTGATCCAGAAGTATTAAGGAACTGGGAAAGAATTCTGATTAGGAACTGCAAACTGTGGAGGGCAGCGTTACACCTGTCAGTGAACATCCTTTTACACTTTTACTTTTGAATTCATTTTATTGATTATTTGAAGAAGAAAAACAGCAATAATAACTGTCAAAAAAAAAAGTAAAAGACTAAATGAACAGCAATTCAGGGGTATAAGAAAGCAGGTGTTGATGAGGCAATTGGCGACAGGTGTGCTCCAGTGCAGGTGATTATTCAGACACACAGGGGAAGGAGGAGGAGGAGGAGGAGGAGAGGAAGGCAGGGCAGACTCATGACAAACACGAGTAATTAGTACACAGGAAAAGTAACAGATGAACAAACATCTAGTAAGTCGCATAAAGATCTAAATGTAGCTATGAGGAGATCAGGTAAGATTCACTTGCAAGGAGTGAATGAAGAACCCTAGTATATATAGCAGTAGGTGAAGGGAGGATGGGTTGCAAGTGTGTGACTCAGAGACTCTGACTGGCCAGCCGACTGGCCAGCCTCTTGTAACATAAAGCAGAAAACAATTGCACATAAACAGGAAACAAGAATGTTACTTTGCCAATAAATGTTGCTAAATGTTACACACAATACCTTTAAAACAGCTGCCGCAAACCTGTAAACATGTCCAAATTGTTATGTAGAAGGAGAGGGGGGCTGGAACTAGAATGACACAGCAGTAGAAATAAACCAGAATGAGACTTAAAGGTCCAGTGTGTTGGAATTAGTTGGAATTGGTTGTATGCACAGCTTAGTTGAGCTGTGGCTGTAGTGTTCGCTGCTCGGTCAGAACCAAATGATGAGCAATGAGCAAATTTAGTTTGTAACATAAACCATCCTAGATTATGCACATTGGACCTTTAATCGTAGTAATTTATTCGCAATTTCACAAAGTCTAGGGTTGAAGGTGATTTTATTCCAGGTCACCAAATACATTTTCCATTTTTTCCCTGCCTTTTAATAAAATTAAACGTTCAGGAGTTTTAAATGTAAATCTATGAGATACTGACCATGCTGGAAACATGGCTGCCAGCAGAGAAGCAAGGATAAACAGATTTTACTACCACCAAACAAAACTCTCATCTAATCTAAATATTTGCTTCGATCAACAATACCTTCCTTTTCTGACAATAAAAAAACTCAAGTTTGTAAACCACCGATACTCTTCTAGACCAAAGTAGTAAACAAAGAAGCCAGGAACAGGAAGAGTGGATGGCACTTGTCTGTGTCCTGGGAAAAATGGGGGATTTGGTGCCTTGCTCAGCAGCACCCCATCCCATCCCATCCCAGGATTTAAACCAGCAAACCTCTGGTTACAAGCCCTTTTCCTCTTTTCCTCTTGACCATGGCTTGCCCAGCCCAGAAGAATACGACAGCAAGCTGTCAGTGTGGTGTCAAACAATTGCCTCACTTTTCAGCCAACTTTTACTTCACTTTACATACACCCTACAGACAAGTGCTCTAACCTTTTAGTTAAGATTTATTTCCAAATGTTTTAAATAAGGTGCCTGACATTAAGTCATAATATTTGATATTAAATTCATTTGGAAATAATTAAATTACTCATTCAAAAGGCTCCCTAACCTGGATGCCTCCCTGGTGAGGTGTTCCGGGTACATCCCATTGGGGAAGACCCAGGACTCGCTGCAGAGACTATGTCTCGCGGCTGGCCTGGGAACGCCTCAGGATTCCCCCAGAAGAGCTAGAAGAAGTGGCCGGGGGGAGAGGGAAATCTGGGCTTCTCTATTCAAGCTGCTGCCCTCATGACCCAACCTTGGATAAGCAGCAGATGGATGGATGGATAATTTGGAATTATATTAGGTATTAAAGATATGGCTGTAAATGAGTTGCCCCTTCATGCACAAATTTGCTCTTGCCACATTTGACTGAATTGGGTCACAATTGTTTTCCATCTTTAAAAAGTGGGTCCCCACATAGAAAGTTTGGGAAACACGATATGGACAGTTCATCCCAGCTGTCTAGACCTCTGGCTCAGTTGTATGGCCTTGGTTTATCAGCTCTGTGGCTACTACATCCATCTGCTCTGGTCCCTCCTTCCCTCTGTGCCTCACTGTGCCAGTCTGTTTTTTTTTTTTTTCTGGATACCAGTCTAATCCTGTTTTTGTGCTCCTGCTCTGTTAATTGCCTCCACAAACTGTGTCCATTTTGTTGATGGCTGTGGCAGAGTCAGAGCCACAACAGAAAGCAGACACAACACATTAGCAGTCAACAACAAACTAAGCTACCCACAAGAAATTAATGTAGACTAAAATTACTGAATAATATATGCAACTTTGAGCACAGCAGACAGAAATGTCAGTTGCATGCGAGTTTTCTCTGGGTTCTCTGGTTTCCTCCCACAGTCCAAAAACATGCAGACACTTTATATTGACTGTAGGTGTGAGTGTGATAGTGAATTGTTGTTTTTCTCTGTGTTTTGACCCTGCTATGGACCGGTGACCTGTCCAGGCTGTACCCCAGACCTTTTGCCCCTCTGTCAGCTGGGATTGGCTCCAGCTCCCTCCGCAAACCCTCATGTGGAGGACAGTGAATTAATTATTCTATTGAGTCAGTAAGATCATTTCTGCTTCTTCCCCAGAGCCCAAAGACCCTCCCAAGAACGTGATTGTGTCAGTTATTCCGGAGGAAGTGGATCGTGTGAAGGTGACCTTCACGGCACCGGAAGAGCCCAATGGAAACATCACTGCCTACTTTGTTTATGTCTATGAAGACGAGCGACTGGTCAAGAACGTCAGCCTGGATGTCATCCAAAGAGAGAACAACACGCTGACTGCTGTTATAAAAGGCCTGAAGGGGGGACACAGCTACAGCATCCAGGCAAGGAGTCGGTCACCCTGGTCACTCACACACCTGGACACTAACAACAACACTTCCAGCATCCCAAAACCCCAGCGTGCTTCAAGTTTGTTATTTTAACCTTTTTTACCCTGTTCTGACATTTTTTTTATTTTTGTTCTTGTAGATTTCAGCAAGGAACGGAGCCGGTAGGAGTCCACCGAGCTCACATGTCCAGATCACCACAGGAATCAAAGGTACGGCTTCTCTTTCTTGTGTCTGCTCTGCAGTGTTTCTCTCTGTCATGCTGCTGCACAGCAGCTACATTGATCCTGGCAGAGAATTACCTCTACACAGTGTTAAGTCATTCAGACCTTTAAGTGACATCTAACAAAAGTAGAAAACTCCTCTTATCACTCCATAAAGCAAGTCCCTTGCAGAAGTACATACTGTAGTATTCTAAGTGTTATTCCAAACCTAACAATTCATATTATCTTTTTGTGCAGGAAGCAAGTATGCAGAAATTATACATGATGAAATTAAAGCCGCACTTCAAATGTTTCCAATAAATCAAACCATACAAAATCCATAATATATGAAGGACTGCAACAATTATTCAGTTAATCGATAATTCATTGTCAGTTCATTGTCAACTATTTTGATAATCAATTAATCAGTGTGGAGCTTCTTAAATGTGAATATTCTAGCATCGCAGGCCTAAGCCTAAATAGTTTTAATATTAAAAAAAAATATATATATATCCACTCACTATTGAAGCCCTCAAGAAACCTCTTAGTTCACATATGCCTTGGGTTGGCTCTGGATAAAAGATACTAAATAACTAATATAAATAACCCTAACCCAACTGAATTAGTGTGAAAAATTCATACAATTTGATATATGATTTTTATTTTAAAGTGAATAAAAATCTAATACTAATACTTGTCAAATGGTTGGACACAAAAGTGTGTCCAACCCTCCTAAATGTCAAACAACAGACCTTGAAAACACACACTCAGCATGAAAAAGTGAAGATGTGAGCAGTGACCCATTTGTCATATCCTCTTTGTGTGTGTGTGTGTGTGTGTGTGCGTGCGCGCGTGTGTGTGTGTGTGTGTGTGTGTGTGCGCGTGTGTGTGTGTCTTCCCCTGTCTCCAGCACCAGCCAAGCCAACCCAAAGACCCCAGGCAGAGCTGAGCCATGGAGGTGCTGTCATGGTAACCCACAGGACTATCACCATCCGCATGCCCTCCTGTTTCTATAGTGACAACAACGGACCAATCACAAAAATTCAGGTCATCGTGGCCGAGTCAGGAGGTATGACTCTTCAGAAAAATTGACAGCCATCACTCCTCACTTGAATACACTTAGGTATCTGTCTTGTTCACGTCATCCCAAGTTCACAGCAGATAAATTGTAGGTGAAGGGCGTAATATCAACAGAAGTTTGACTCCCTTTTCCCCTCTGACCTCCATCCTGTCACAGTGAAGGACATCCAGAACGTGACCAACTGGAGGAAGGCATTCTTCAATCGTCCTGCTCCTTACCTGACGGACAATGGCTTCCCCAACCCGCCTTGCTTCTTAGTGGGCGAGGCGTCACGACTGGGCGCGCACGTCAGAGGTGATCGCAGTGTGTCTGGAGACGGTCAGGCCCTGGTGAGGCACAATCACACCACAGTGGGAACATATGTGATCGGTGCAGATAATGGCTGCATGCAAGAGAACAACACCGATCATTTCTGCAACGGACCTCTGAAGCCTAACACAGTCTACGTGTGAGTGTACCATGCAGGCATACTGATGCACACACACTCAAAATTACATGTTGCATAATATGAGACAAGCCTGTCATTTTCCTATTTACCAGGTTCAAGTTCAGAGCCACTAACATTAATGGCCAATATACAGACTCTGAATACTCTGACCATGTCAAAACTACAGGTATATACTGTATATTTATCCATGAATTACTCATTATCTAATCATGAAGACATAATATGCATATCCCCTTTCTTTTTTATGTAGATATTGTCCATTCATCTCTCCCTCCCTCCCTCGCTCTCTCTCTTTTTCTAGCAGATGGACTGTTGACCAGAGAAGAACAGATCATTCTTGGTGTTCTGCTTTCCTTCTTCTTGGCTGTGTTACTCATCACCATCATCTGTGTCTCCGTCAAGTAAGATGGCACCAGGCTTTGATTTATTTACCAATATTAATACATTGTCATTTACTGATAAATATGATTATTATTTATCAGTAAATGGGCTATATGTAGAATATGTACAACTGCCGCCATTAGTGTTTAAAATGGTCTTCAGTTCAAAATATTGGAGAGCATAGGTTGCCTTGTGTAAACTAAACATGGCACTATTATATTATACTAAACAACTCACTCAGTCACTCACTTTCTACCATTTTATCCTCCACTGATCTGCATGTTTTTGGGAGGAAGTCGGAGAAGCCGTTGAAAACTCACATGCACACCGGGAGAACATGCAAACTCCATGCAGAAAGGCCCTTTGTCACAGTTTAGAGTCTGAGGCGCCAGGAAGTTTCAACAGTTTTATTGACAGTGCAAAATAGAATGTGCTGGGGTGAGGGATTCCTCGGAGGAGGGAGGGGAGGCGGTGCAGGCGCTTGTCCGTGGAAGGAGGGTGCAGTGCGGGCAGTACACTGAGGGTTAACCGCTCCTGCGGCAGTGAGCTCGGTCCCGATCAGTGCGGCGGTGTGGCAAACAGCAAACAGCAGACAGTGAATCCAAGCAACGATGAACGACACAGGCAAAACGGGGGCAGCCAGGCTCCTAGTAAAAGGAGATGGGAGTTAGTGCAAGGCAGGCGAAGAGACAGAACTAGAACTGAGGCCAAGACGATACACGTTACCATACGGAGTGTAGACAACGAACTGGCGATGAGTCACCGGAAACCAGGAGTACAAGTAGGAGGGAGCCTGATGATGAAATCACCCGCAGGTGCGCTCCAGCGCAGGTGAGTGGAATGACGAATCACAGCGGAGGAGGGGAAGGCGAGGTAGAGCAGGACCATGACACCCTTGTTTCAACCAGGTCACGTATTTGGGACCTCTTGCTGCAAAAGACAAGAGTGCTAACCACTACGCCAACCGTGTGGCCCTATACTAAACCAAACAATTAAAGTTCTCTTTAACATATCTTTCTCATTATATGATCCTAAAAAAGATGGAATTAAAGCCAGTGAATTCCAATAAATCAAACCATACAAAACCCATAAAACATGTATGTAAAGGTGCAACCATTTTGCAATTAATCAATCATTATTCAATTACTAAATTTTCAACTGTTTTGACAAACAATTAATCGGTTTTAGTGTTTTTTTTAACAATTAAAATAAATGTTCTGAATTTTCAGCTTCTTTAATGTCAATGTTTTCTGGTTTCTTTGCTCCATATAACACATAAGAAATCTTATGTGATTATCTGATTAATTTTGGTATGTGGACAAAACAAGACATTTCGTAAATGCTTTTTAATATTTTATGGCCCAAACAAGTAATCGATTAATCAAGAAAATAATTGGTAGTTGCAGTCATGTGTATGCAAGCAGTCCCCACGCTCAAAAAAGAACAACAACAACAAATAATACTAAGACAATTAATATTACATTAAACGGGAGCCGCTCTTTTACACAGTGTTGCACTGTGTTCGTGCACAGACACATGGTTCACTGCTAATGTCCTCTTCACTGTTTTGTTTTTATGAATATTGAACCTATTTGATTCATTTCTACGTGTCAGCAAAAGAGAGGTGACAGTAAAAGTGCCACAGCTGCGCTGAATTATCGCATGAAAAGAGGAGACGACAAGGTGACAAATTTTGTAACATGTCCTCCGACAACCTTCATCAAACAGAGGGGGCAGGGTAGCTGACTTTGGCCGAAGCTCCTTGTTTTGCTTTCGTGTCCAGGAGAAAACACTTTGACTTGTCTATGTTTTGAGCACATCTCAAGATCAGAACATCCTTTTTTCTCCTCTGGACTAGACGTCGTTCAGAGAGGGACATCGGGGTCTTTTCAGTTTGGTAACATTCAACAAGAACCAAAACAGAGTTTGCAGACCACAAATGAAAATTTTAATTGTGAATAAACTGGCTGCACCATTGCCATCAGTACAGCCAGTATTTTAATTTGACACGTTTTCTTTAAAGTGTGTGTGAAGCAAATGTGTTTCTCCTCTTTACACAGTATATACTGTATATTAGAAAACGACGAAATTACAACTGTGTAGTAAAGAATTATGGAGTAAAGAAAATAGAAATAGAAATAGAAAATTGTTTCTCTTAAGTCTTCTGTTCAGAATTTTTTAGTAATTATATGTAATTTAGTAAAAATATGGCTCAATGAAACAAAAGGAGACATAGTAAGTATAGCTCCTCCTTAAACTGTAACGATATAAAGTCCATCAGTGAACTTTGTCAGTGGTTCATTTGTGAGTAACCGCACCTGCTCCTATACTGCTGTCTTTGTTTTGCTGGCTAGTTGAGACATCTTTGTCCGGAAAACCTGTCTTACCTTGATGCAAAAACACACAGAAAAGCTCTGACACTTTATTTAAAATGGAGAAGAAGAGCAAAAGTAGCCACTGTAGCTACTCCAGCTCAGTGTTTGTTATTAAACTGCCACAAAAATGATGAAAATATTCCTTCTCTACATGTTTGCTTAACAAATGTTTTGATACTGACGTACATTCTGTACAGTTACAAACAGGAATGTTCGCCAGAAAGGACAGAGGTCCTCAGGTGGACACACACTCACACATACACGCACTAGTGAGGACCAAAGCAGGTGAACGTCACTTCTTCACATTGTTGTTGAACAGATGATTTGATACCGGAGGGTTTAGGTTTATATTCTGTGTAAACACTGACAGACAAAAAGCCAAATTCACCTGCTTTGGTCCCCACTAAAGCATGTATGTATATGTGTGTGTAGCTGGTTTTCATTAGGTTGTGGTGACCTAAATCTGTTTACACAGTCACATTAGGGGCACTTGTCTTCCTTAAGGGGACAAAAATCAAGTCCCCATACAGTAAATTAGTACATCTTAAGCTGAATACATGTTTTAGAGCAGGGTTAGGACACTATAGTTATGATGGTTAAGGTTAGAGGAAGTCTCCAGGAAATCAATGTAAGTCATTGCAATGTCTTCTGATGTCATGGAAAACCAGTGTTTGTGTGCGTTCTGCTCCTCCACAAACTTCTCAGACTAGAAAATGGTGCTGAACTTTTCATGATTTTAAACCAACATTTTAAACACTTAGCCACTTTTTCAATCATTTAAGTTTGGCAAGGTGGTTAGTAACACAGTCATCTGTGGGGAGAGAAAGTCACTTTAATCTCCCATGATGCTTTACACAGTTATTTTATGGCTTAACACAAGGCAACAACAGGGCCATATTCTCAAAACAAGAAATTTAGCTAGACAACTAGACATTTTTCAAGGCCAGTAAACAGCAAATGTATGTAAGGTACATCAAAGGCACACACAAAAATTTGAGATACTAGCAATTAATAAACAATTTTTGCCATACCTGCCCTTTGCACACTTTAAAGTTCATAAAAAAGTGAACAATATTAAATGTTAATGTTTTAGATTAAAAATAAATATGTTTGTCATATTTGCCTCAGGTGCCACGCATAAAAGGTGCACAATATTAGCAACAGCATTTGTTTCTCTTTGAAATAAGATAAACATTTGTCATAAAATGACCGACATCTCAAAGTGTCTTTAACAAAATACAAAAGAACTATCAATGGTGTCAGACCTTTCAGGCAACACACAGTGCTGCATTCATGGTCAGTGCTCATGTAGGAATCTTTATGGGACAATGAAAAGTTTTGGTCTAGTTTTGGTTATCTCAGTGTCTTGGGTGGGTTCACTGGGTGAGCCATTTGAACAGGCCGGACTTTAAATAATGGATCTTTTAAGCACAAAACAGATTACTGCACGTGATTGTGTTGTTGTAATTTATTGCTGTTATGTGTGTATCATTTTATTAACCAGTGTATTTGGTGCTTGTCGTTAAATGGCAGGATCCATCAGCGCAAGAAAGAGGGCGGCACTTATTCACCCAGAGAGGCAGAGATCATAGAAACCAAGTATAAACTGGATCAGCTGATCGCTGTGGCAGATATGGAGCTGAAACAAGAGAAGCTCAATCGGTGAGTCTTTGTGTTTTTAGTTTGGATCCGAAAGCAACACTTTCCCTCAAATAAAACACATTCTGGTGTCTGTAGTAGTAATTTACAGTATATTATCTCAGTTGAATAGGCTGCTCCGGACAAAAAAAACAAGACAAAAAACATCTCAGCCTGCTTGGTGTGCTCTCCAAAATCTAAAGTGTTGAGCAGAAAATAGAGACAGCATCACAACAACACAAGTTTACCTTCATTTTTCTGCTGTCCAGTCAAGTCAGCTGTCCTACTAAAAAAAATGCAGAGACACTAAGTGCTCCAAAATGCTTGCTTGGATTTACATCATGGGAGATACACATTTTATACACAAATTTAGTATTTCTTTTATTTATCAGGATAACTGAAAGCTAAGATGAGGTGAGATAATTTTTATGTTACTGATAAAAATAGAGAACCAATAAACATGGAAGGGAACACTTTCCCTTCCAAACATCTAAACAATACAATCACCCACACAACACCTACAAAAATACACAAAAAGAAAAGTGGTAGGAAGTAGGGATTGGAAGAAAAGAAACATCAATCTGTCATCTATCCTTTAAGAGCTTTCAAGAGCACCACTTAACCCCACGTTGCTACTGACAGCTGCGCCAGCAGCATGTGTGTGTGAATGTGTATGAACGATGTGTGAAATATGCTGCACATATTGAAGATTCACTGTATGAATGTGTGAGTGAATGGGTGTGAATGGTAAAACTGTAGTGTAAAGCATCTTAATGGCCATCAAGAGTAGAAAAGGACTATATACAGTAAATACAGACCATGTAACCCTTGTGTAGTGTACATAGTTCTGTAATTCAGCCAGTAGTCCCAGGTCTGCTGGACCCAATGTAGGATTTACTCTCAGGGTCCCCCCACAGTTGGTAAACAGTATTGTTTCTTACAAATGTCATAAAATATATATTGCAGTAACTAACCTGTGCAGTTGTTGACAAGCCAATGATACCAGTGAACCTTGAAGCAGAGCTTCCATTGTACAAACAACCATGTTTCAGACAGTAGTCTATGATATAGCATTTTATACCCATATGATTACATTGTTTTACTAAGATATTAGAAATGAAAAGTAAAGTAACAACAAAGGAACAACAGTTCTTTGGTTTGTGTAGTTTGTGTTTTCAACCCGGCTTATATAACCTACTGCTCATTGTATGCACACTGTCACTTGAATTATGAACTAAATGGATAAGAGGACAACATGACTTCAATGACATGGCCTGACCCACAGCAAACTCAAATGCTCTAGATCAGTGTTTCTCAATCCTGGCCCTGGGGACCCACTCCAACACACCTGATTCAAATGAAGGGTTTGTTATCAGGCTTCTGCACCGCCTGATGACAAGCTGACCATTTGAATCAGGTGTGTTAGAGCAGGGCAACATCTGAAACATGCAGGGCACCAGGTTTGAGAAACACTGATCTCACTATAGATGATAAGAAAACTATTTTCTCTTTCTAGTCCAACAAGAAAAGACCAGGTTGCCCTTGGTTGAGTATCTCTCTGCTGGTGAAGCAAAAGCAGCATATTCTGTCTTTTCCAGCCTCTTATTCTAACACTCTTTAACTCTGACACCCACTAAAACAAATTCTCAGAATTGTTAGCTTTATAAATGTGAATGTTTTCTGATTCATTTGCTACCATATTACAAAAGAAAATCATTAAAAACTGAAATATTTTAGTTTGTGGACAAAATGAGACCTTTGAGAACATCATCATCATCGTCATTCCAAACGTTTAAACACAAATCAATGTTTTCTTACATTTCATGGACTAAACGTAGATGAATCGGGGAACAATCATCAATCATGCTCATTGAGCACTCAGTTAACACTAATTGGAATACAAAAAGAGCCAAATGGATAAAGTTTGAGCCCTGGGTCACACAGGATACCAAAGCATTTTGCTTTTGTTTTGTCTTGCTTTTTTATGTAAGCACCCACGTTATCAGATCAGAGCAGCCACACAGCCTGCATGGCATGGGCATATCATGGAAGCGAGTCACGCATATTCATGTTTGATATAATGTTAGTTTATTTGAGCCCAGATGCAAATTTCAAAATATATAATTAATGGGAATTTTCAAAGGTAAGTCCTATGTAAAACATAGCAGCGGCTGTGCAGCAGACACGCTTCCTGTGTGCGCACACATCCAGTGAAGCCCAGGTGTCACACACCCACCTCATCACTTGTCATATGAATGGCACAAGTAACCCACGTTGCATGCAGAGTCAGACACTGACTTGCCTCGGCTTCTACTCTTCTCTCACCAGGTATTCTTCCTTCTGGTTTAGACGAAAAGAGATTTATGTCATCCAGTAAGTCAGGCTTTTGACCTGCATGTGCTTCATCTTGCTGTGTGTGTAGTTTTCATGTACAACACTTTTCATTTATCACTATGTGTATGTCAACATCATGTTACCCATGAAGGCTTGCCTAAAATATGCATCATTTTTTAAGTTCTTCTTGGTTGATATCTGCTGGAGTGTGACACTTCAATGAATCAGAAATGTCTGAGTTTGTTTCCGACCTGCTGCTTATCCCCATCATCATCACTGGCAGGAAAATGTGCAGCTGAGCTGACTCTCCTCTGGGTGAAAACATTTTAATTTGTTTACCCACTCACTACACACTCTGTCTTGGAATTGCTTTGGAAGGCTTGTGCAGTCTTAGCGGGCACAAATGCTACGTTTTTGTCAATAAGTTGTGGACGTGGGTAGCAGCAAAGTTTTCAGCACTGCAAAGAAACACCAGCCGTAGAGGAATCACCTCACACTTCATTCAAGTTTTCTGGTGTTTGTATATTCCTTTAGCACAAAACATCAAAGTTGTTTTCAGCATTAAATCAGAGTGGATTTGATTAAGTTCTTTACTTAAGCATACAGTCATCAACAGAAGGGGATAAGTTCAGCTGCCAAAAATATCTCAGTGATTATTGAGATAATTTGTGTATATATAAATTTTTTTTTTTTTTTTTTTTTTTTTTTTTTTTTTGCTTGATTTGTCTTATTTATTTCTGTCCAGGCTTCTCAGCTACAGGAAATCACTCAAGTAAGTCAGACATGCATAAATAATGCGGATGTGCTGCTGCAGCGTACATTTGCATATACTTGCGTTGTAAGATGTTTAAAGTAAACACAGTAAATCCAAGTTCTTTGTGTTATTTCTTATATTCATTGCAATTCTCTGATGCTTTCTTGGTCAGGCCCGTCAACAAGAAGTCTTTTCTGCAGCATGTGGAGGATCTGTGTGCCAACGACAATGCCAAGTTTCAGGAGGAGTTTGCTGTAAATGTTTACCTTGGAACTAGGCTTTTGTTTATGCCTGATATTGTTACTCGCTAAGTAGAGCCAACAACCACAGTATCACTGGAGTCAATCCCAGCTGATATAGGATGAACAGCAGGGTCCATCACAACATATAGACATGGATAGGCAAAAATACATCAAAATGCATTTTAAAATAAAATACCAAAGTACAGCAGACTTAATGTATCAAAATAAAATACAGTATTTTTGCATTTTCAAAATACAACCCAATTCCATAGACATTGGGACACTGTGTAAAAGGTAAATAAAAAGAGAATGCAGGATTTGCAAATCTTATAAAGCCATATTTTATTCCCAGGAGAACATAAACATCATATCAGATGTTGAAATGGAGGTTGTAGTAAAAGCACTTCTGTGTCTGAGGGAGAAGCTTAAATAGCCCATAATGTGAGTCAGAACTATTGCAAGTTATGGGGTTGCAATCTCCCGAGTTGCTGTTGCAACACATTGAGGTCCAAAACCTCCTTTGCTTGAAACAATATTACACCAGGTTGTGTCATAGCAATAACAACTTTGAATCGTGATTCTTTGGTCATACACAGCCGATGAAAATCCAACAGAAAGTGGTGAATTAATTAACATGAAGTTAGCAGTGAGAGTTAGCAGCTTGGATTCACAGGTTAAATAGCCTCGCGTTTTCTACAAAGAACAGTTACCATCACAATTGAATGGGTAATCCTAATCTAAACCTAACTGTTACTCTAAAACCAAGTCTTAAACCTTTAAAGATGTGAGGTCCAGCCTCAGAGCAGGAGTTCTCTACTTCATTTCCTCATGTTTAGATTTTTAAATAGAAGTGGCAGAGTTTTCTGTGTATATTTACATTGAGAAAAGACACTTTCTTCACTCCATAGTTGTAATTTTTTTCACATGTTCTCAACCACTGTTTTCTCACATATACTGTACAATGTGTGAAGAGGAGAAAATCTGCTTTTGCTTTACTTGGACTTCAGAGCTGTCAGCCTGAGTCATTCATCTGTCCAACACTAATACACAGCCTGTGAAACAGAAGGCAACTAAACAGGAACTCTTATAAAGTGCAAATGCTGTTGCATTAATATTTATGAAGTAGACTTTGAGTTATCTCAGGCTTATTGCACTTTTATTTGAAATGATCAAATAAATGTGAAAGTCAAGTTCATAAAGTAACTTTCAAAACACACTGGTAAGAGTTGCTTTATATTCTAGATATGGACTCAAATACTATTCAATTTCAAATGTAATTAAAAAGTGGTTAATCTCAATTAATTATTGAATTTGTCATGCTGAAGAAAAAATAATTGTTTGGAACTCTTAATTTAAAGTGACTATAGACAATTACACACATAAGACAGGGTAATATATTCAGTTTCTAAATTTGAAAGTTACACATTCAAACTTTATTTTTTTATTTATTTTTTGGCATTTTCTTGTCATCATATAGACAAGTGTGAAAGGGGTAGAGCGGGTGGGAAAGAATCAAACCCCAGTAGCTGCAGAGGACCTTAGTCCATGGGGTGCCAACTCCACAGTGGACCTTAAACTGTGTTTTTTAAATCAAAAGAAAAATCCCTTTCAGTGTGTCTTCAAGTGAAAAGTGAGTGATGTTTAACATCCTATCTCCACAGGAGCTCCCAAAGCTGCTGCAAGACCTGGCAACCACAGATGCTGACCTGCCCTGGAACAAATCCAAAAACCGCTTCCCTAACATCAAACCTTGTAAGTGGTCACGCTCAAGATCAGCTTCCAAACTTCACTGATTTCATATCAAATACAATATCTATAGCTCTTGGATTTAAGCACTGAAATAACAGCAGCATGTGCAGTCGATTTTATCAGCAGCATTTCATTTTCTTGCTGTACTGTGTCTAGATAATAACAACCGAGTGAAACTGCTGTCAGAACCAGGCACTGCAGGCTCTGACTACATCAACGCCAGCTTTGTCTCAGTGAGTATCTACTAGCTAAAAAATCACGTTTGACACTGTTGAATCCTCATTATTGTATTGTGATAGTAGATATTTTCTCTGTCTCTTTCAAGTTCAACATGCTTTTCTGTGTTTCCAGGGCTACCTGTGTCCCAACGAGTTCATAGCTACACAGGGACCTCTGCCTGGAACAGTGGCCGATTTTTGGAGGATGATCTGGGAAACGGGAACCCGCACTATCGCCATGCTCACACAGTGCTACGAAAAAGGCAGAGTGAGTTGTGACAGATTTCCCACTGTTCTGAATAATTACCAGCCTTCAGAGGACATACTGTGTTTCAGATATTAAGTGTCTGTGTGTGTGTGCGTGCGTGTGTGTGCGTGTGTGACATTTCAGATTCGGTGCCACAAATACTGGCCTGAGGACAGCAAGCCAATGTCAGTGTTTAGTGACATTCTCATCTCAAAAGTGTCAGAGGAAGTCCTTCCTGACTGGACTGTCAGAACCCTGAAAGTAGAAAAGGTAAGAGAGTAAGTAACTTCACACAAACATAGACTGATTTTGTTCCCTACAATGAAGGAACATCACCCAGTGCACGTGTGGCTCATTACATCACACAAAAATATACAGTATGTTATCAACAAACTCTGGCAACTTAATTGTCGCCAATGGGATTTGGTTTCCACATCAAAATACTCATGTTCAGACACACATTATTGCTTTATTATCCAGTGGCTTGAGGCTGGGTGTTGGACGGTATATTATTTCAGAGGCAGTATTGGTTATGAGAGTGAGCTTGGTCCAGTTTAAATCAGATAACATCTTTTACAGGCAGTTGGAACACTTTCAACTGGAAGAATGTGTGTCCTGTGTCAGCAACATAAGGGCTATGAAGGATGTGTGTTAGAAAAGGCCCTGCATCTTCAGCATCCTTTGCCCAATAAAATCACTAGCCCTCCTCTGCACGTGACCAAACCACGTCAACCTTGTCTCTCTTACTTTATCTTCAAACCGTTCAACCTGAGCTGTCCCTCGAATATGCTCATTTCTAATTCTTCTATTCTGCTCATTCCCGATGAAAATCTCAGCATCTTCAGCTCTGTCACCTCCAGCTCCACCTCCTGTCTTTTAGACAGAACCACTGTCTCCAGGTCATACATCATAGCTGGTCTCACTGCTGCCTCATAGATCTTCCCTTTCACCTTTGCTGCTGTCATTACCCGCTCCACCCTTCCTGCACGCTCTTCACCTCTATAGTGCATTGCCACTGCTTTGGATGGTTGACCACAGGTGCGCTCCACCTCTCCAGGCTCTCTTCCATCTCCTACTCTCACTTACAATATCATCTGCAAACAGCATAGCCCACGGATATGCAATAAATGCAAACACACTTTGAGGCACACGTCTCTTGTTTTCAGTCCATAAATCATTTTTAAACCACAAATAAATAGGTTTCTTGAACTTTCCCGAAGGAGCAAAATACTATTTATTTATCTGACATTTTATCATGATAATTATGAATGTGACTGATTCGATAATCATGATAATATTTTTGGTCATATTACCCAGCCCTCATTACAATAGTAGGAGGAGATGAGTGGCAACATATAAGTTTGTGCAGTTTGTCAGCATAAAGCCAAGAGAAAACGTGTAGTTGAGCACATATACAAAAACGGTTCAGGTTATATGATTATTATGTCAATTTAATTAACTTTTCAAAGGGTAACTAAACCCCTTTTTCTGAAACTAACATTGCACAATGCCTGTTTTTGAAAAATGCCAATTAGTGGACTGAGAGCTGAGTGATGGAAATAAGGAGAGAGGGAGAGTGGGGAGCAGTGCAGTGGCCGTTGTCTCATTCTGAAATTGGACACTAATCGCAGCTGTGGAAAATTACCACAGCAAGTGCTAGCTCACACTGGGGCTGACGGTGAGTCAGTGGCACTGAAAGGTTGTGGGTTTGATTCCCAGCTTCTAGTTTACATCCTTTTTTTTTTCTCAAGACACTTTTTCTCAAGACAACCCCATGTTGCTCCTGACCGCTGTGCCAGCAGCATGTGAATGGGTATGAAAAATGTGTGATAGAAAATGCGCTGCACATAGATGCACCATATGAATGTGTGAGTGAATGGATAAATAGTAAAAACTGTTGTGTAAAAGCATAAGTGTAGTAAAATTGTTATATAAATAAAGACCATGTACTACACTCCAAGCAGCTGAGAGAGAAAGGCAACAAAGTGATGCCTCTGGTGTTATAGAAGGGGGATGTGTCTGCGACAACAACCATGATCAGACAAGTGGGTGAAGAAAAGTGGACTGAGAAAGCCATTGGTAACATCTGAATGCCATAACAGGTGCTTTACATTAAACTGTGAAGATGTGCACCTGGATCAGCAAAGAACATTACTAGCTACCCATATACATGCATTACACCTGGAACTAGTGGTCTAAGGGTTTAGTTACGCTTTAATTTGCTCGCATCTTTTACCACCTGTCTTATTTGGTATAATATTGTCTCTGTGCAGCACGGACACTACATCATGGTCCGTCACTTCAACTACACATCGTGGCCGGAGCACGGCGTTCCAGAGTCCTGCAGCACATTTATCAAGTTTGTCAAAGCGGTCCGAGCTCACAGGCACGACAACACCACCATAGCAGTTCACTGCAGGTACAGCGATAACACACCAACACTACATCAAAAGCACTGACACTAACCCTGGTGTGTCATTCAGGTGCAACACAGCATCATAATGATATGTTATTCTTCATCTTATCTCAGTGCTGGTGTGGGAAGAACGGGCGTGTTTATCGCCTTAGACCACCTCATTCAGCACGTCAGAGATCACGACTTTGTGGATATTTACGGCCTTGTGGCTGAGCTGCGCAGCGAGAGGATGTGCATGGTGCAGAATCTGGTGAGTTCATGTTTATTTTGTACAACCTAGAGAGCAAAAAAGGACAACAAAATATTTTGTCTTAAGTTGGTACAACTCATGAAAGACTCCACTGGTGTAACAAATTACAGTGGTGTTGTCCTACTTTTTACTCGTTTCCCACTGTGATCAAATCCCCATGAGGAAACATTGAGAGAATTCTGTTTTTTGGACAAAATAAATGATTTGGCAATGGATTAAAGGCATATATTGAGCAGGATTTCCCCGTCTTGAAACAGCAGGAAGTTGTTCTAAAATTACCTCGCTCAGTTATTACAAGTAGGCTTGTAGCATGTCTCAGTGCCTGCAGGGACCCTCTGCATCATGCAGATGCTTCTTCTCTGTAATATTGTTTTATTATTTCTTGGTAATCTGAATTTTTATTTGCATTTGTGTTTTTAGCAGTTGGAATTATATCTCGTGGTTTTTGGAAAAAGCAACCAATGAGAATATGATTCTTTGAGACAATAGTCTTTATGACACTATGACAAAGCAGAGTTGTTCAGTCAAAGACCATAATCTTTTAAGTCCCAGTTTGTGACATTTAGGATGGTTTGGTGGCAAAGACTTAACTGACATCACATAAGTATATTTGTACTGTATATGCAAATAAAAAGTATTTGGTTTTTGAAGTCTTTGAGTTAGACTTTTGTATGTTCTTTAGAGAGGGGTCTTGCTTTATGGAGGCCATCATCTTGTGTCTACAATAGAGGACTTGACAAACTAGTGGTGTTTTCATTCCCTTCACATACAGTTTTTAAATTAGCTCACAATGTAAGCACATTATGTATGTAACATATGTAGAAGTCATTCTAAATGTCTATGGTAAATAGAAAGTTATAAAAAGAAATAAAAAGTTTTTTTGAGCTTGTCATTTACTTTAATCTTAATTACAACTAATCAGTACTAAAATCAAAAATACATAAAGCATCACCACTGTTCATACTGTACTTTAATGAGAAAATAATCCTAATGACACATGACTTTGATGACCTAAATTGATAGAATCAATTATATTCAAAATAGGCCATGTGGTAAGTTGACGTACGAACAACACAGCATTCTGACTCTGAGGCTTCTGGATATGGCAGTCAGTCCAGCTGTCAGGGTGCTGCAGCACTCAGGTGCTAGGACGTTAAGTGGCCAGTCTCCAGGCAAGGGCTGCAACCTCCTACTCTGCATAGACACAGTTCTTATTCATACATTTAAAAGCACAATTATGATGATTTTTTTAGAATATGTAATAACACCTGTGTTTTTGTCTGATGGCTTCTGCCCCCATATATATTAGAATTTAAAAAATGTGCTTCCACATCCTCAGATCACAGCATTAATGAGATATGAAGGCAGGCGTAAATACTAGTTAAAATGGAGGCAGTTTCTATAAATCAGTATATCTGACCTCAACCCTGTCTGGGTGTTTATGATAGAGGCAACAGTTATGAGGTACCACTGGTACACTGAATCCCTTCTTCTGAGGCTAACCTTGACCAATGCCTGATTTTGAAAAATGAAAAAGTGGGCTGAGAGCTGAGTGGGTGAGAGGAGGAGGGAGAGAGAGTGAGGAGCAGTGCAGGGGGCGTGCCCTGGTAGTGAAATCTGAGAGTTACAGTACAGCTGGGTGAGACAAGTCTCTCATTCACTCACACCGTGTTTCTAGTGGTGGAGAGAGAGAGACAATGACTTGCCCCAGCATTCATAAAAGGGGAGGAGTCTGGGACAATGAGTCTCACACTGATTGGGCAAGAAGGTGATGAAAGTGTGTTCCAGTGATCCGAGAGTGGACTGAGAAAGCAAAATTTGAATGCAGTTACTGGTGTTTGACTAGAGAGAGTAGATAAACTGATTTTCATCACAACACGTATAATTTCAGTACCTTACACGAAACAAGTGTTGTACCTGGATCAACATATAACATTACTAGATACACACATACACTGGGTTACACCTAAAACAAAAGGAATTTTAAGGTTTTTAGTGACACTTTATGTTACAAAATATGTTTAACAAATAAGGATTTACAAAATGTGAGCGTGCAAAATGTTTGCTCTTCAAACCTGTTGGAAAAAATTCTGTTCTGGAAGGTTTGTGACAAAAAAAATCAAATCCTATAATCCTATTCACAATTAGAAGTGTGCTTTTTTTCTCCCTCTTTTAAAAATAGCATCTCTTTTATTATTCAAGCCCACTTTATTAGTCAGGAGAGAGCTGCCAAAACAACCAGTGACTTACAACTTCAACGTCATACACCAGAAAATTTATATTATAAGAGTATAGAGTAGAGTAGATCAGGGATCAGCAGGCAAAATTGGCCTAGGGCCAAAAAAATCTGATTTTTTGAATTCATATACTGGACCAGATCAGTTTTGGCCAATGGGCCACAAGTTGCACTGCTGTATGGTATTGTATCAGTTAAAAAGGAACAATGTCTGTCTTTGTCTGTGTTGTCAGGCCCAGTACATCTTCCTGCACCAAAGTACACTGGAACTTCTAAACAACAAAGGTAACAGTCAGTCAATCTGGTTTGTCAGCTACTCTGCTCTGGAGAAGATGGACTCCCTGGAAGCTATGGAAGGTAAATGACGTATTGTAAATTCACATTCGAAGACGTCTTGCTCTCCCCATAGCACAGTGTTCACTCCACACTTGTGTCCTGGTCCTTAGGTGACGTTGAACTGGAGTGGGAAGAGACCACAATGTAAAGACAGACTGAGGGACACCTACACCTGAGTGAGACTTTGGGACACGACCTGTGCACAGACTCTGGACAGGAGAACCTCTGCCGAAGCAAGGGGAGACACAGGAGGAGAAACGTCATGTGAACCGCAAAGCCCGGACTAAAACTGTCGCTTCTCTTTAGCACATCACCTCTCAGCACAGGCTTCACTTCACTAAACCACTTGACAGTTTCTTTTCAAAGAGAGTGAGAGAAACAAAGTGTTTCAGAAAATCACTGCAATTAAGAAGAAATGACAGCGACAGCGAGACATCTGTCTCATCTGTAGGCCCACAGTTAGACTTTGCACAAATTGATTTCACATTGACTTGTAAGTGCTGTATTATACTGAGATCATCTGTAATTTTTCTAACATAAATTATTCAGCCAAAAATAATGTTTTATCAGTCTTTGTAGCTTTTCCTTTGTTGAGGGTATTTTTTGTCATCCTTTCTAATGTGTGATATGCAAAAAATAAAGTGACTTGTATTTTTATGGCCTTGATACTTAAAGCTACAACGTCCATAGGGCTCAATGCAAGTGTGTGAACAAGACTTGAGAGAAATTAGCCCTTTGTTTGCATGTGGGTAATTTTCCATGTTTTACTCCAGTTCATGCAAGTCCAATTCATTTCACTGTTTCCAAAAGAAAAACAGGAAAACCACATTCAAATTATGGGCCAACATGTGACTCGGACGTGGGCATGTATCGTTCAAAATGATAAATGGTGATTGTTACAAGAAAAGATCATTGTAATAATTAAAGAAAAATGAACATTTAATGAATTTACAAATTATCTATGCATGCCTGGACCGTCCGCAGCCACCGTTTACATTCTGCTCTGCATGCTGCTTGGTCAGCCAGCTTGTTCTTATTTCACATGACTATAGTAACCACTTGTAAATGACTATGAATTATCTATGGGATTGCTCCATTTGGTCTGGTACAACCAAAATTATTAAATGACTAGCTGCAAACTAGTTACTAATTCCTACATCTTTAGTAGTGGTTTAGTAATTACTAAATCCTGAATTTAATGGAGAAGTATGGCAAATTGGTGCAACTCCATCAGACCTTCAGGAACAGGAACATTGACTGAAAGTGACTTCCTTCATTCTTCTGTCCTCTTTGCATGCCTGCTGTGGATTCATTCATTAGTGAAGATGCCAAGGCTCCAGAGTTTTTGAAGATTATAAGATCAAGAGGATAATGAAAGACAAGACTGAGAGAGTAGAGTAAAAACTACTTTATTCTTTCATTCTCTTCAAACAGAAAAAATTAGAAATATTCCTTTAGTAAACATTTTTCATCTTTAAGAAATCTCCTTTTTAGAAATATTGTAAGGGTGCAAAGATTAATGACAATACTCCACAGTGAAGGATGCAGATTGGTTGCGTCTCCATGACAACCTAGGAGAAGCTGGGGGTTGGGGAGGAGTGAGGGGGTTAGGGAGTTGAGCAAGTGAAGAAAATGACATTAACCAACCAGACATGCCCTGACAATGATGATACAAACATATAATTGAACTGTAAATGAAAAACGCAAAGTAACATTTAAAATATATCATGCCTTATAGAACAAGTCAGTCCGAGTTTACAATTAACAAAGCAGGGATGCTGACTTGAGAAATCAAGCAGTTTATAATGTGTTTGTGAATCTAAGGTTTAGTGTTGCTTTGGCAGCTGTGTGTGTGTGTGCTTGTATGTACATCTTTGTGAGGACCATTTTTGTCATACAAACCACAGGAAACAAGGACATTTTGGTTGCTCCTCACTTTCTGTCACACCTTAAAAGGGCTGCTCATGGGTTAGGACCTGGTTTAGGGTTAGAATTAGGTTTATGTCACGTTAAATGAGGGATTGAGGCTAGAGAATGCATTTTATCTGTGAGTGTCCTCACAAATTGTGTTGCGCAAAATATATGTGTGTGTGGGTTCCCTTGTATGTGTATCTTTGTGAGGACCAAAAAAACATGAATCATAAGGAGTGAGGACAATTTTGAAATGCGAGGACATTTTGTCTGGTCCTCAAACATTAAAGGGTTTTTTGGGGGTTAAGGTTTTAAGGTGCCAATTAAAATAGTTTTTAGGTTAGGTCTAGGTGAAGTGTTAGGGTTAGGCATTTAGTTGTGATGTTTAAAGTTAGGGTAAGGAATGCTATGCCTATGAGTGTCCTCAGTATAAATGTTGAATGAGATAGAGTAAGAGACTGCGTGTGTGTGTTTGTGTGTGTGTGTGCGTGTGTGCATGTTAAATGTTCACCAGTACAGCATAGCCCTTTACACACACCTTAACAGGTGACACAGCCATCTCCTAATGAAGTAATTTAATGAAGAATATAGATCAGTAACAATATCAGTGTGTGTGTTACCATGGTAACTGGAGTGGGTTCTATAAAAACTGCCTATTTCCCCATCTCTTGAAGCAGTAGGATTAAGGACAACCCCCTTGATATTAAACGTGAATAATATTAACTATATATATTTTTTTAATAATATCCTTTTTTTCATTTTAAACTATATCTTCTCTGTACAAATACATAGATACACACACTGGGCAAACCAATCACTTTTTTTTTTCAGAATAAATCTATATCAGCTATTTACAATATATCCAACTTACTCAGTGGTGCAAAAGGTACAAGAGGTGCGAGGTGTCTCTCTACTCAGATGATTTGTGATCTACTTTACAATCAGGCTCAATCTTCACTTTACCCCGATTTCACTCACTCACTCATCTTCGCTTTATCCTCCACATGGGAGTAGTGGGGGGCACTGGTGCCTAATCCCTCACCAGTCCATTGCAGGGCAAGATAGAGACAGAAAACCGTTCACTCTCACATTCACACCTACAGGCAATTTAGAGTGTCCAATTGGCCTAATCCCCAAATCCGCATGTTTTTGGACTGTGGGAGGAAAGTGGAGAACCTGGTGAAAACCCACGCACACAAGGGGAGAACATGCAAACTCCATGAAGGAAGGCCCCTGTTCTGACTGGGTCACAAACCTGGGTGGTCTTGCTGAAAAGGCAAGAGTGATAACCACTACACCAACCATGTGTGCCCCCCCCCCCAGCATCTCTGCTTGTGTAACATTTTCAGTGTTGTTATAAGTATATTGTGTGCAAGGAGAAAGAAAACACACACGAGGGTCTTTTTTTTTTTCAGGTTATTGATTTTTAAACTAAAGCTAACTCTCTGTGGGGATAGATACAGCCTAAATCCAAGGGTAGCATCAATATTCACACTATATAAGCCATTAGGATTAAATTTACAAGAAGAGGAAGTCTCTCTTTTTTTAACCTTGTTTTTAATGAATTGTCAGCTCTGCTCCCTGTTGTGAATAAGCGGACTGAGCACACAATCACACAGCTCTGGATACGACTCAGAGGTGCAGGTATTATGTGTTTATGGTGTTTTACAATGCAGTGCAGTGCACAGTGCGTCTGTTCCTGAGCACTGTGAGAGCTAAACACCACAGAATCAGGGCAAACATGCGTGACTGTGAAGGTCACATAAGATCAGAACAGGCACAAATAAAGAAGCCCAGATAATATGATTGTCATCAGGATGTGTGGTTCTTTTAGGTTAGTTTAGTGAATAACATCATCCTTGCTTACTACACTATACTAAAACATAGAGATGTTTGAGCTTTTTCCCTTTTCCTCCGTTTCCTCGCACACTTGGATTCTCTGTTCCCTAGAAAATGGAGGGAAACAATCAAAGTGGATAGTCTTCACATTATGCGGAGATGAGAGAAAAATAATTACAGTGTGGAGAAGCAATACTAGCAGTGCTGAAATGATTCTTCACTCCGTGGGTGTGTGTGTGTGTGTGTGTGGTGTCTAAGACTGAAAACCTGCTCCCAACAAGGCGTGAGTGTAACAAATATCTTCAGATTAAAGCTGTTCCTTGTCCTTTCATGGTTGCCAGAGTCTGCTTCTCTGACTCAGACACAGTTTCTGGAGAGGTGACATTTAAAAAAAAAAAAAAAAAGCAAAGTCACAAGATTTCATAAACAGCATCATCAGCTACCAGGTGATGAAGAAATGGCATCAAAGCCGCTCTGTATTAAAAAAAAAAAAAAAAAAAACACCGTGCAACAACACTGTGATTGGATCCTTGTTGGTTTCATTGTCCGTCGTCCCTTCATGCAACAGTATTACTCATTGAAATGCAATTTGACCATTTAAATTCAACTGGTGCTCCAGCACATGTGTGAGAGTTTTGGTGAAGGTACTGTCTTCCCTCGAGGTTCCGGGGCTTAACCCAGGACTCAGACGATGCTGCGGGAGCCACTGGAGTTGCGCCTGCGGGTGAGAGACATAGTGTGGTGCAGGGGCATGGGGGAGTCAGGGGGACAGAACTGGTGTGGGTGGTTGTATGGTGGAGGCGGCGGCGGTAGTGGGGGCTGGGGGCCGTCCCCCTCTCTGACACGCACAGGTGTGGACATGGCCGACTGGATAAGCTGATGCGTGGCTGGGCCTTGGCTGAGAAAGGCCTCCATGCGGCCTCGTCCACTCTGGTCCACGACAATCACCTTGACGATCTGCTGGCACTGGATGAGTGTTTCTGGGCGGAGCTTTCCAGGCTGGACAGGGCTAAGCAGGGCGGGTGGAGCGGTCAAGGCCAGGGGAGTGGAGTCAATGCTGGGCTGGCTCAGTTGATAGGTCTGCAGCCTGTTGTGAATTGACACCTAGTTTAGAAACAGTCAGAGAACGCATGAGGAGTTACCAGCCTGAACACAGCCTCTACGCAGCCCTCTGGTGTGTTACGCACATGGGCATGCAGGCATGCAGGGAGGTGGTGTGCAGAGCGAGCGCATGCAAAAAACACACCCTCTTTGTTTTTCTCAATAATTTTTTTTTTTTTTAGTTTTTTTTTTGTTACATAATTCACAGTTTCTCTCAATATCATTTTTCACACATACAAACACAAACCAGCCCAGATAAACTCACAGGATTTAGGTCATGAGAAGAGTGGAACTGTCCTCTGAAGCCTCTATTTGTGTGTACTTGTACTTGAAAATTGGCAGTTTTCATTTTGTCGCACCCTAAAAGAACTTTTTGAGGGTGTAGACTTGGTTTTAGGGTGAGGATTAAGTTTAGGTTAAGGTTAAAGGCTAGGATTAGGTATTTAGTTGTGATAGTGATGTGAGGTATTTAGAGTGTGATAAGGGACTAAGGAATGCATAACATCTATGAGTGTTGTGTGTGCACCTAGTATTCCTTACACAGACACATTATGGGGACTTGTCTTCCTTATAGAGACAAAAGTCAAGTCCCATTAATTAGTATATGACTCCATTTTAAGGTGAGGACATGTTTTAAAGTTAGACTGAGTTTAGTGTGCCCGGTGATGGACTGGCGACCTGTCCAGGGTGTGACCCTGCCTCTCACCCTATGTCAGCTGGGTGAGTGAGTGAGTGAGTTTAGGGTTAGGTTAAGGTTAGGGCACAAGTAATTATGGTTACAGTTAGAGTAAGTCAATGCAATGTCCTCTGCAGTCATGGAAACCAGTGTGTGTATGTGTGTGTTCTTGTACTTGCTGCAGAGTGAGGACCAAAATTTGTATAATTCCTACAAAGTGAGGACATTTTGAAAAAGTGAGGACATTTTGGCTGGTCCTCACTTTTTTTCACCCATTAAAATGGCTTTTTCAGGGTTAAGACTTGGTTTTAGGGTTAGGGTTAGAATTGGGTTTAGGTTAGGGTTAGGGTAAAGGTTGGGGTTAGGCATCTAGTTGTGATGGTTAAGGTTAGGGTAAGGGGCTGGAGAATGCATTATGTCTATGAGGGTCCTCACTTTCCTCACTTTGATAGAAGCGCAAACGTGTGTGTGTGTGTATGTGCTCATTGAGTGGAAGAATAAGGAGCTTAAAGATTAAGAGGTTGTCAGGAGAAGAGAGAGAGAGGTGACACCGAGGGCTTGGTGTCTCCTTGACACAATCATTTACAACTCTAAGGGACTGAGGTAGAGACAGGAGAATGAGAGAAACAAGTGAGGGGAAAAAACAGCTTCTTCTGTCGCTATGTTTAGCTAAAGAAAGGGCTGTTTTGTTTTTTTTTTTACAAACACACATCCACCCACACACACTCGACAGGTTGTTAAACGTATCAAGCTTATCTGGCTTTGTAGATGGTTCTCTAGGAGCCAGGGCTTACGGTGGCTTGCAAAAGCTTACAATACAATAAGGCTGGCAAACAGCCGCTGATGAAAGAAGGGATGTTGTGTAGTGAGTCGTGTGGCTGCTGATCCACTCGTGAAGCACAGAGAAGAAACATCTTTGGCTGCATAGTGGGGATGTGCCTCAGGTGCAGCTCTTTGAAAAGCAAAGCAATGAGGCAGATTTTCTTCTGAGGATGAGGCACAGTCCCAGTCTAACTGCTCACACACACACACACACACACCCACACAGAGCTGAGGAGACAGATACTCACCTGAGGGAGACATGAGTAGCTTTGGCACTCACCTCTACTGTGTTGTTGCCCGTTTTATCGTACATGTCCTGTTGGCCTGTGGAGGGACAAAAAGAGAAACTCAACAGGTTGATTTCAGCCTCTTAAACACTAATGAAAGGATATACGTTTACGTATTGAATAGTAATTGTTCAAGGAGATTATCTTTTGCTCTCTTGTCCAGAGTCAAGTGAGAAGATCTCATGCAGGCACATTCTTACAGACCGCAGACAACACTGCCTACAGACACCTCTGAAGTTCAGAAATTAGCACGTAAGGTCAAAGGTCTTGAATCCATACTGTCAAGACCTTACAGTCAGCAATATCACTCTTAGACATTTGAGTTATAACAACCTACTCATATAAATCAGTGCTTAAAGTGGACTGGTACTGGCAATTCTTCATTTTCTGTTTTCAGTACCAGCATTTTTATTTGTGATTATTTGTGATTGCTTAGGATATCTGTCCAACTAATCTGTCACTAATGTTCAGTGACAGTAACATACACTAACCTCTTGCCACACGTGTGTGACTTGGAGGACAGCTTAATAACAGTAAAAAAAAAAAAAAGGAAAATTAGATGAATAATGAATCATTGTTGAAAACGTTAAGGATCTCAACAGTGTTGGGCATGTTTCTGTGGAAATGTAATCTAATTAGTGACTACTCCTTTAAAAAGTAATTACTTTATAACAAAAATAAGTAAATAGTTACATTGACAGTAACTTTATTAGTTATTTTTGCTCACATACCTCCCCACACATTTGCATGTCACCTGTTTAGCCGCCTCTTAAATACATTTCACTGGAAAGTGCATATTGAATCATGTAAGAAATATACATTTCTTTCTGAAAAATAAAATCGGTCTCTTTCAACCCTGTAACTCAGATTTTGCTTATTGCAGTATAGAAAAATAAGAGCCAGTCCTATTCCATAGAAAATCAACAAAACCACTATCCCCCCCTGTAACTTTCAAATATTTTACCTTTTGCCTGCATATGCCATCATATGTCATCATATGTCATCTAATTTTCAAAAAGTGTCTCTTTTTACAATTCAAGTTACAATACACTGTGTTCTGTCAGCAACGATGTAATGCAGTAACATACTTTAAATTATTGCATTTATGGAAAAGTAATCTCACTAAAACATGTTATTTTGTATCATGTTACTGCCCAACAGTGACTCTAAAAATAAAAGTTGGCAAAAATGTGTAAGAGGAGTCCAGTTTTTAGTTATTTTAATATTGACTAAATATGGAACAGGGGAGTACTGGCACTTATTTTTCCCATTGCACACACTGATCTCAATAAGCAAGAAAGCAAACAAGAGCACCCCAAGATATGAATCTCTTCAATTCTAAAAAGGTTACGATAAAACAGTCTTTTTATTTTAGTTCTCAGTGTGTGATATAAGCAGTTATGAGTTATGAATGTATGCTGTGTTATGCATTTCATGCTGCGCATGCAGAGGCAGCACCTGACGGAGAGCCGTGTCCTGTGTGTATGTCCACTTGACCACCGTTGGTGTGGATGCTGTGCGGCTGGATGCCCTGTTGTCTTTCCAGTTCCCCTGCAACACCAGAAAGTAAGATGACATATTTTCCTACAGTGCAGTGCACATTGAAACATTTGTTTTTGCTGAGGGTGTGTGTGCGTGTGCGTGTCTGTGCGCTCTTTTTCCTTACACTGGATGTGTATCTGCTCCATTTCGTTGACCTCTGCGATGGCCTCTCGGAGCTCCTCTGCAAACTTCCTGAGCTCTTCTCCACTCGGGGAGCAGAAACTCACCAGCTGCTTCTTCTCTGAGGTAAACGGGCTCAGCATGGTAATGCCATGGGCGTAGTCTTTCGAGAAACACAGAAAAAGATTTACATGAATTTGATGAGAAAAAGTAGTGTATTTCCATGTATAACTTGTCCCGCCTACTTCCTCTTTTACTTTTTATTCTGTTCCAGGTTCCAGGTATTACTCATGTTGTGGGGACCTAAATCTGTTCACACAGTCAAATTATGGGGACATTTTAATGTAACACATTTTAGTTAGGTTAAGGTTAGGGTCAGGGTTAATATTAGAATAAGTGTCCAGAAAATGAATGGAAGTCAATGCAATGTCCTCTGAAGTGATGGAAACCTGTGTGTGTGTGTGTGTGTGTGTGTGTGTATATTAGATCCAATTTTGAACCTTTCATGATGATGAGTCGTGATCAAACCCCCGCCACACTAATGACAGCCCCATCGGTATCAGCTTTTGTTTGGAATTCACAGATTCTTTCATTGAAAGCAGAGATGTCATAATCGATTTATAGTTCCTTAATTTATACCAATTCATTTACGACCAATTTTATGACAAGCTGCCCTGTTAACAGACTTCTTTTTTAGTCTCCGTTAATAGTCAAGTCTCTCTGTACTAACTGTGCTTCATTTGGGCAGAATGAATTTTTGCACTTTCATTTTGGACTAGAATATTTATGTCACAATCGACTTTACCACCAATAAGTAGAAAATTACTCTTGTGGTTCAAAGAGCTTTGTTTTTTATGAATATATGGTGCTGTTTGTAGGGTCACTTCCAATAAACCATTACAATCTGTCCTGACCTTCAAAATAACAGATTGGTTTTTAAGTTCCTTAGTAACATTTTCTTAAACACTCATACGTAGAACTCACATAATCATAAATAAAAATAGATGTAACTGGACTGGAGCAGGAACCATTAAGTTTGAGTTTCTTTTGTATTTTCTTCAACTCTTTGAATTCTTCAAAGTTCTTAAGGGATGAATAAAGACACTTGAACAAGATTTTATTTCTTCATAGCATATAATCTGATTATTATTATTGATTTATTAGCCAGAAAAGTTCATACAAGCTAGAACAGTGTGGCAGCTTGGATCCTGAAACGGGAAGCGAAACTCAGCCATCGTTATTTTGATTTTCCTGCCATGACCTGCTAAAATCTCTGCTCTGCAAACGATCTTTTTCTTTCTTTCTTTCTTGCTTTCTTTCTTGCTTTCTTTCTTTCTTTCTTTCTTTCTTTCTTTCTTTCTTTATTTATTTATTTCTTTCTTTATTTCTTTCTTTCTTTCTTTCTTTCTTTCTTTCTTTCGCCATTATTTGATTAGCCCAGACACCCTGCAGAGGAAACCCATTTCGGCCGCTTGCATCCATGATTTGCATGTCAATCTCCCGCTCCATTCTTCCCTCACTCGTGAACAAGACCCAAAGATACTTAAACCCCTCCACTTGGAGCAGGATCTCATCTCCAACCCAAAGAGGGTACTCCACCCTTTTCCGGCTAAGGACCATAGTCTCGGATTTGGAGGTGCTGATTCTCATCCCAGCCACATCCAGCTGCAAACCGCTCCAGTGAGAGCTGAAGATCACGGCCCGATGAAGCAAACAGGACCACGTCGTCTGCAAAAGAGCAGGGACCCAATCCTGAGCTCACCGAACTGGACCCCTTCAACGTCCTGGCTGAGTCTAGAAATCCTGTCCATAAAAGTTATGAACAGGATCGATGACAAAGGGCAGCCCTGGCGGAGTCAGTCACCCTAACCCTAACCCCTAACCCTCACTGGGAATGGATATAACTTACTGCAGGCAATGCGGACCAGACTCTGACACTAGTCATACAGGGCCAGAATGGCCCTTATCAAAGGGTCCAGTACCCCATACTCCAGGGGCACTCCCCCAGGACTCCCAGAGGGTCACGTTTGAACAACTTCTCCAAGTCCACAAAGCACATGCAGACTGGTTGGGCGAGCTCCCATGCTGAGAGTATAGAGCTACTCCACTGTTCCACGACAGGACGGAAACCACTCTGCTCCTCCTGAATCTGAGATTCCACTATTCAACGGACCCTCCTCACCAGGACCCCTGAAAAGACTTTACCAGGGATTCCCCTGTAGTTGGAACACACCTTCCAGTCCCCCTTTTTAAAGAGGGGGACCAGAAATGTAAATAGTATATTATATTATTTTTTCAGTATTTGCTTTGGTTTCTCACTGCCTTAAGATAACTTAAAGCAGAAACACTAACACAGTAAAAACATTTTTTGCTACTTTTGTATACTACTGTTTTGTATATGACAAAATGTTAATGTTAATCCACATTTGCCTAGCATAGTGTGGCCCTATTGATGATGCTTTGATGATGGGTTCATAAATTGGATCCTGACCCAGGCTCAAAAGACAGCTATGCTGCTGATAAGCTTCCTCAGCAATTTTTCCAGCACCTCAGAACTATACCAAGAAAAAGAGCTGCAGAGTAAAAAAAAAAAATGCATGCTTACATTCATTGCTGAAGAGGTGAAACTGCATTCCCAGAAGACCCATCGCTTTACAGAAGTTGTATGAGGCCGAGCTTTTTTTCTTGGGACACAGTTTTAGAATCTGCAGTCGACACAAGAAATGCACCAAAGCTGAATGAACACGTACACGTACATTCTGTGTCAATATATTTAGAGGAGTTAGACGGTTTTAAATCGAGCATCTTTACCAGAAGCAGGTCATTGAAGAGGAAAACCTCCCTCTGAAGCTGGGACAGTTTCTGCTTGTGAGGCTTGTTGGCGTCGGGGACTTCAAACAAACGACAGCAGCACACCAAACGTCTGTGGGGCACAGCCAGGATCTACAGAGGCGGGTTTAAAGAGAAGGAGGTGACCGACAGTTCTGAGAAAAATCATGCATCGCACCAAAGAGAGGAGACTTTACACACAGGAACAGAAAGTGCATAATATGAGTGGGGGGAAAAAAGGAGGGAGAGAAGAAATGAAGGTATTACTCACAGTTTTCAGGCCCAGGATGGATTGCTCCACGCGGCTCACATAGGTGACGTGATCCTCATTTGAGCGGAGCTCTCTCTGCTGAATCCTCTCATAAATGCCAGCCACCATCTCTCTGGGGATGTCTGCTCCATCATCCACACCTGAGGAAACAAGGGCCCACGGGATGTGATCAGTGGAGAGATGTGATATATGGTAGCCACATATGATGACGATTGATGACTTTTTAAAGCTGCAGTGTGCAACTTTCAAATACTGTATGTAACAAATGTTTGTTTCGATTCAAACCAATGTCAAATGAGTCCACACAATCCCGGTCAAGCCTCCACACGACTCTCTCTGTGTTTCTCATTGTAGCAGTGTTTAGATCCTACATTCCCATTCTGTACACAGGAGGTGACAGCAGCAGACGAAAACAGCAAACCATCTACGTAAAGTTTCAGGAGTGAATTATTACTGTATCTTCTACATTTTACAGGTCAGGGGACTGTATTTATACCTTTCAGATTTGTTTTACAGTAACAAAGGGCATGAACATTACACACAGAACATGGACAAGTAATAGTAAGTGGTTTGTATTTATATAATGCTTTTCTAGTCTTGACCACTGGAAGCTGCTTTACAACACAGTTTTTGTCATTCACCCATTCTCTCTCAAATTCTAGCAGCATATACAGTGCATCTTTCACACCCATTCATACACTACATGGGGTTAAGTGTCTTAACCCCAGAATAGCAGAGCCAGGAATTGAACCCCCAACCTTCCAGTTGAAAGATGATTTTCTCTACCGATGATCAATCGTCTCCCTCAGAAAGATTAAAACAGAATTTAAAAAGTCAGTCATCCAATAAATAAAATACAATGAAAAATAAGTAAAGTTAAAAAATAGTGACTTATTTAAAAGAGCAATTGCAGCAGGAACAAAGCCGTATCTGCAGCGATTAGTCTTGGACCTCAGAACTTTAATTCTCTGGCCAGACAAAAGGCACTGAGATTCACTGAAAACAGGAAGGGAGTTATCATTACAAATGAAGCTGACTATCTGCTGCCTGGTTTGGCCAACTAGACCATTTGACAATTTGATTCAGTAGATAGATAGATGTGTTTGTGATGTTGGGCTATATATATATTTCAAACAGAGGGTGGCCAAATGTCAAAAAAAGACAGCAACATAGCAGTGTTTTTGTTTGGTGTTGTTTTTCTCATAAGCAATCAGATTTGAATAATTGAATAATTGAATAATTTTTTTATCAGAATTTGTAATTAACTGTCCATTTCCCTTTTACACAGCAGCCATTTAGACATGTTAAACATTTTACCATGAAAAGTGCATATGTCACTGATCACAGTAATTTTACAGCTCATGTAGGTCAGGACAGTGTAACAGTAAAACAGCATGCACCCTGAAACTTGAAGCTAAATGGACCTGTTATGTCCATGTCTAACCTCTCCAACCTTTCAGGTGATCAGACTCCTCCCCATTATCTCCCTTCTGATTCCTGGCACCTGCTGGAGGCCTTTAAGAGCACAGGATAGCTCCACCCACTCTCTCTCTCACACACACTGCAGCTTGGGCCTGCTGCAACACCACCAGCCTGCTTTTTCTTTGTTAACCTGGATTTGCCCTTTGTGCAATAAATGTGACGTTTGTCCGTACTGATTGTTGTTTTGACTCCTGTGTTGCTTCCCGAGAGCCGGGGTCATAATAGGACCTCAGTCATCATATTTGTTTTGGTCAGGATATGTGTGTTTGTGTGCATCTCCAATGCCAGATGATGAGCCACACCTGCTTCTAATAACTCCATACCTCCATATAAAAGGGCTTGGTCTTCACTTCACATTTTCTCCCTTTTTCTTTTTGGTGTCTCTGTATTAATTGCCTTCTTGTTTGTCCTTGGCTGTCTCGTCAAGCCACCAGCCCATTTGTGTGCTGAGTGTGCTAATTCTTCAGTAAGCCAAGCGGGCCCCTGCCACCACTGCCTGTCTTTTGTTATGGCTGTCTGTTGGGTAATAAATATCTGTCATAACTCGTATTGGGGTCTTCACCACTAAAAGCTAACAATCTCTCCAGTAACTGGAGAGGATCATCTTTGATGAGCTGGGTTGGGCACGATGCAGCAATGGCTTTCAGGTGAAAAAAAAACATAATAATAAAAAGGTGTTGATTTAAGTCATGATTAAAAGTTTTCGTCCATTGCAGAAAAATGTCTGAATTTAAACTGGGCAACAAAATGGCTGCTTTATGTACCAAGTCCAATTGTGAGCTACGATAGGAGACATTGATTTTCAGTGGCTTATCAAACATTTCAGTCATTTGAGAGAAGACAGCATTGTGTCTAGCCTGGGTGAACCCAGCTGAGTCTGCCAGCAATTTGATTTTGCTCTGCAGACACATCAGGCAAGAATGCGGTTCAGGCCAACTACAGAATCTTTTGTATACGTCCAACATGGCGGCCACCGAAGAGCAGCTGTTTTTTGCTGCAGCTGCTGCTTCCCCTTTGACACCGTAACTATGTAGCCATTGCTCCTAGAAAACTACAACAAGCACATTTGTTGACTCGTTTTCTGTCATCCTGATCATTGGTCTGACTGTCCAGTTGCGTACAGAGCCATTTTCATCTACATGCATTGGTCACACCTCTTGCAGTGGGAGGTGACTAGACCCTTTCCAGACTCATCTCATGAGATTGAGATGCAGTCTGGTGTTAGCCAGGCTATATAGTGGCCATAAAAGTTATGAACCTAAATAATGCATATGTGGAGCATCTTACCAATAGAAAGAGATCAGGGCTCCTTAAAGAGAAACAACTGAGATTAAAGTCATCATGTTCTTGTCAAGTATATGATAAGGAAAAGGATAAAAAATGTTTATATCTCATTCATAATTTTTGACTACATAATATAAAACACTTAGGCTGTGTTTTACCAAACTACTATCAAATTTTATTTATATATATAGAGGAAATATTTGACAAGTATTTCATTAGTGCAACAGTGTATTGTATTGTGCACAAGGCTCATTCCCTTGGGAGAGAAACGCCTGCCAATGAATATATGTAAATGTCAGCTCCATGTTACACTATCAGACAGGCTAATGTTCCTTCCTGTCAGTAATATCATAGACTGGTTGACAGTCATTGGAAGAAAAGCAACAAGAAATGCAGCAATGTGCCTGCACAAGTAGTGATGTGGCAGAATGCAGGCATGTAAACAATATGTAAAAGACTCAAAACTAATGAAAAAAGGGAACGTGTTCATTTGGTTTGACTCTTTTTTTAAAGAGCGAAACTGAGTGTAAACATAACTGTTACATGTGGAAGCCCCAGTGAACACCAACATTGTCTGGGCACATGGTAAATCAGCAATGTGGGTTTAAGTTTCCAGTTGAAAGACGATTCACTGACCCACCAACGATAAAAATTAAAATGCCACATGCATTTTGGAGTTGATCCACTCGCATTTATCTTATCAAAGGTTTTTTCTTCACAGATGTAGTGACTAATCAGTCCACTGTTAGCCACTCCAATGGGGTCCAACAGTGGACAACGAATGGATGTCAAGGCAAAAGTTGGCAAACCAGGCAAACTACTTAGTCTCTGGGTTGAATTCCCACTACTTAAGACTACTTAAGTAGTCTTAAGTAGTCAGTAGCAAAAGTCACCCATACATGATCAGTGAACCCAGTGCAGCTCAGCCACTTCCTGTGTACATCACCAAATCATAACAAATAATCAAGTTGAAAACAAACACATGGACCTGATAATCGGGATAAATGATCAGAATAGTTAATGAATGCAACAGCCACAGTAGAAGTTTTCCCATGGAAGCGATATTGTAGAGATGAATATGGGAGAAACTTCTGGAGTAGAAGCAGAAGTAGCAATACGCTAGTTCTTTCCAGTGGCAAAACATGGCGGCAGCAGCTGCGTAGCTGCCGGATTCTGCTGTTCCCGCAACGCATGAGCATCCTGCAGTTTGTAGTCCACCTAATGTTGAAACTAAAGCCAAAATAAGATTGTGTCCCACCTCTTTTGACTGACCTTATTGCTGTGTAAATACTGATACACCTCAGAGCTTTTCAGATTGTTCATAGCTTCACCTTCTGCAGCGACGGAGTAAATTTAATTATTTGCATTTCTTTTTCTTTTGGAAATACTGACACCAGTGCATCACATTTTTCAAATGTGATGTTTATACACAGTAAAGCAGTTTCAGGGTTAAAATAACATTAAAAGAGTAAATTTTACTTTTAGTATTATGTTAACATGGAACGAGTGTTAATTTGACACGTTTAGTATAACTTTCATGCTTTTTTGTGGTGGTTACCATGTCTGTGACCATATAAAACTCCAATTCTGCTTCAGCGAGAGGAAATTGTGCCCATAATTCATGCAAGGTATCATGGGGGATAGAAATAAGTTGGATTGGAAATCATCACTAAAACCTTAATTACCAATGAATTTGGGACCAAATGTTTGTGTGGGTTGATATAATTTGTGACTATGATATTAGAAGCAAATTAGTTTTATCTCACTGTAGCAGCTCTGAATCACAGCATGTACTTTAATTCTACTATGTGTGTAATTTGATTGTGTTCCCGCAGCTGATAATTATCCTCACACCAGTCTAACTCTGCTTTACAGGGTATTGGTAAAAAACCTTCACAGATCACTAATTATAACTGGGTTGCACCATAAAAGTATAAAATATAACACAGATTGTTTAATGGTGGAGTGTAAAAATAAAAGTCAGCCTGCTGTGCTTTGAGCCGTGGTTGTGTGAGCCTGGAGGAGCTCAGTGCAGGTGATGAGATGCTTCTGGAAGCCAAGTCTCTGGTTATTAAATCTAACACAAAGTGAGCCTCAATTAAATGGGTCGACGCCTCGTTCTCTGGGGCAGAGCTTTCAGTCGAAGATATCTGAAACATTCTCCTGCACAGCTGATGGTTTTCTTGATGGTAGTGAGTGGAGGAAGGCAACTGCCATCTTTTACTACTGTTCAAAAGTCTGTCACTCAAACACTGATAGTGACATTTAAGTTCAGTTGATAAGAAAGTCTTCTTCTTCTTCTTTCGGCCTCTTACTTTTGGAGTCGCCACAGTGGATCATCTGCCTCCATCTTGTCCTCTTCCTTGTGTCCTCTTCTGTTACACCAATGTCCTCATGCCCTCCTTTACAATATCTATGAACCTTCTCTGTGGTCTTCCTTGCATCTTCACTGTACCACCTGTCTCACGCTCATTCACACACAGGAGGAGTGTTGTATTGTTCGCAAAGGATTGTTTTGAATGAATTGATCGGGGGAGCAAACTGAACTGAATCCCTTACTGAAACAATTAGTTCATCTCACAGTTCAGCTGAGCAGAACTCTGTTGCAACTCGAGTGAGGTAGTGGTCAGCTGGCAGGGCAAGCCGAGACTGCTACGAACAAACGACTTCTGCACGAGTCACTCATGAATCAGCATATTCCCAAGTGTCCCTTCAGGTCCTCTAGGGACCAATATATGTACTGGTATATTATTTAAGTGCTTTGTTCGCTGAATGAATCGGTGAATGTAGCCGACTAGTGCACTGAACACGCACCTTGAGTGATCCAAGAACAATGCCGAACTGTAGTTTAGCTAAAAATCCCAAAAAAAGGGTGATAATCTCCAATATTTAGCACTAAAATGTCATGATTCAACAAAGGAGTTTGTTGTATTTAGCGAGTGACTGTGTCAGACAGAGTCTGTTCTGCAATCGTGCAGGAAGTACGGAATTATTTGGTGAACAAATCGTTTAAATGAACTGATTCTAATGATTCAGTGCACCAAAAGGAACTGCTTTGCCCATCACTACTAGAATATTCTGTTTTGCTCATGCCAACCTTCATTCCTCTTCTCTCCATTGCAGACCTCCATCTTTCCAGACTCTCTTCCACCTGTTCTACTCTCACTACAATTTACAATATCATCTGCAAACACCAATGACCAAGGAGACTCCTCGTCTGTCAACCCGTTCATCACCAAAGTAAAGAAGGGGCTCAGAGAGGTTGATAAAAGTGCTTGTAAAAACGTTGACTTCCCTGTCCTTTTCTTTCATTTTGCCTCCTCCTTATTTTTTCCACGCAGTCTGAACCGACAACTCTGAGTTGTGCATGTGTGGTTACTATTTTTAACCCAATTTTAATCTCATGAACCGCTTGCCATGAATATTTACAATTATAGGGTTAGGTACATATTGTATATACTTCCATTGGGAAGACTGACACTCCCAGAAAAGAGACACTCTGCACATGCAGCCTCTATTTTAACACTCTGAAGACAGAAACACTGACCTCTCAGGTTGCGTATAAAGTCATCGAGGCCCATTTTGCGCTGAGGTTTGATGTTAGGGGAGTACATGTCCGTGTTGAGGAGGACCACGGCAAAGGCCAGGATGAAGATGGTGTCTGGGTTGTGAAACTGCTGCACAACATCAGGATTGCACATACAGTACCTCTGGCTGTGGATGAAAAGCAGCACAATAGAGTTGTTTATTATTTATAATTTAATAATTTTGTGGTTATTATCACCGTGCCACATTTGCAGACACAAAATTTCTGAAATTGCCCCTTTAAAAATGTGTTCTGTTCAAAGAAGCATTCATTGACCTTATTTGAGTAATGGGCTCTTTGTATAAACACGTTCTGTTATGTCACAGACGATGTCACCCTGTGTTGGTGGAGGTGTGGCCAAGGACCCATTGAACTGTTAAGTGTTTGGAAAGAGTGCCTCTAAAGAAAATTGAGAAATACAGACTCTAGCCCAAAGGAGAGAGGGTTCTGTAGCAGAACAAATATGACCTTGCTATTGTGTCTAATCATTCCTAAAATTTCTGTTCAGCTTCTAAGTTAAGTTTTAAAATAACACTGGAGAAAATCTTGGGAGAAAATCATGTGATTTGTGCAAATGAACAGTACAAATTGTTTTGCCTCCTCTTCTGTGAAACCAGCTCCCAGTGTCAGTTTGGGAGGTGGACACCCTCTCAGTGTTTGAAGTTATACTTAAAACCTTCCTTTTCGATAAAGGTTACAGTTCGAGCTGGCTCAGGGAAACCTGAACTACACCTCAGTTAAGCTGATATACTGTACATAGGCCTAGACTGTGATACAACTCCTGTGGTGCACTGTGCGCTCACTTTCTCACACTCTTTGTATGACATTATTACATAACACTAACCTTCTTTCTCTTTCTGTAGGTACCTGTGGCTCCAGGACTGCAGGATCCATAAGTGAGGCTGGTTTTATTAGTAGTAGTGGTATTGTGAAAGTGATATAAGTATCACTTTTCTTGTATTTCACTTGTATGAATAGCATTATAATAAAATAAAAATATTACAGCCCTCTTTAGAACTACTCTGACAGTATTTAATACAACTACTGTATTATACAGATCCTGGTCTCTCAGTATTCCTTATTCCCTTTTCTTTCCCCACACATCTCCTGTCTTCTACATTTTTTTCCTTCCACCCCAACTAGTCAAGACAGATGGCTGCACATGTTTGAGTCTAGCGCTGTCAGAGATTTCTTTTTGTTAAAAGAATGTTTTTCTCTCTCTTCACTGACTCCGTTTGCTCATTCTGTGAATTGTTGGGTTTCTCTTCTCCTCTCTTTCTATAATATTGTAAAGGGTCCTGCCATACTATGTAAAGTTACTTGAGATTATGTACTGTGTGATGTGATTTGGCATTATTCAAATAAAATGGTATCTTATCTTATCCCTCACTTTATTACTGGTCTAACAAATATGACTTTTTGTTGCTGATTAAGTAAAAAAAAAGGTGTTAGTGAGAGGACAGTCAACTTCAGATGCAAGACACTTGTAGTTATGAATGCAAACCATAACATCTGTATTGAATCATATTTGAACACTGTGGATGGTAATTTGACAACTTCCCTTAAGATACATATGAGGAGCCATCAAGACTGTCACCCCACAGGAGACATTTGACAGCACAAAATGGTTCTTCCCCAGGTGAGGTAATGCTGCCCAGTCTGCTTCAAGTCTGAACCAAAGATGTTGCACTTGGACTTGCTTTTCTATGCTGCCCACAGGCTTCACACACTCTCCCTTCCACCCCTCCTTCCCCCTTCAGCTCCCTCCCTATCTCTCTTTACTGTCACTTACACTTACACAGCAGGCCATTTCAACAAAGGGAGGCTTTTATCTCTGCAGCCAGGCAGAATGCAGACACAGAGAGGGCTGCTCTGCTCCAGAGGACTGTATACTTGTCAGAGCATATCCAAGCAAGAAGCCACATATGAAGAAAGCCTGTTCCCAGACCTCCACACAAGATCTAAGACCAGGGAACTCACTGGCCACTCAATGGCTGCAGCCCTATACAGAAGACATCCCTTTTTTTAAAAGAACAGATTTTGCTCACCACAAAATCTATACATAAACTGTATGTATACATGCAGTACATATACTTATATATAGTACATAGACACACATACACACACAGAGGCACAAACCAGCATTCTGTCAACTTGATGTACTTCTGCAGCAAATATACCAGAGCCCGAACACAAGGCAAGTGCTGTTGTTTGTATGCAAATTAACATGTGAGTGCATATATGTGCAAATTTACACACTGAGTGAGTTCATAGTCAAGTGAAAAAAAACAAATGGGTGTGTGTGTGTTGTGTATACTATATTGGTTACCCCTAAAGATCTGTTCTGGCATAAACCTGACCTTGTCAGGACCAGTAGTCCTCACGGAGACCAAAACCTGGCCCTAATGAGGCAAAACATTTTTGAGGAACTAACATTAATAATAAGGGGGACAGATGGTGTAAAAGTGGCTAACATTGTTGCCCCACAGCAACAAGGTCAGTGATTTTGGGTCCCCCTTTGACTGAGGTTGTTGTTTTTATGTGGAGTTTACATGTTCCGTCTGGATTCTCTAGCCTCCTCCCACAGTATAAAAACATGCAGATTAAGGATTACTATAACTGGACACTACACATTACAAATTGCACTGGTGTAGCCTGCCTTTTACCATATGTCTGCTCACGTGGAGGATAATTAGACATTTAAGGGTTAAGATTACAAGTATGGAAATCACTCAGTTTTGGCCATCCATATGAATGGAATCCAATGCAGTGTCCTGAGAAGAAAAGCTGCAAAAACCTGTGTGTGTTTGAGCTTCATTCACTCATTTTCATGCATGCCTCTCAGGTCTTATGTAACCAGTTTGTTTGAACACTAGCTCCCGATCTCTTATCTTCTTATCTGCATATGAAAGTTGCATGCCAGCTGGCACAAATACCACTGTGTGTTAAAAAGAAGCACTCAGGGCAAGAGTGGAACACACTTTAAACAGATGACATAACAACTATTACGTAACAGACACGACATCAGATGTCTGGCTGTCCTACTAAAGCTCCCTCCTCTCTGACTTACACACTCTCAGCTCCGGCTAGAGTTTAATCTCAGATTGCTAATGAATTTGTAATGTGCACCCATGTGGGCTCTGCATGTATGATTGTGCATGATGTGATTAGCTCATGATTATCTGATTGGCCCTTTAATCAGGAGCAGTCAAGGGTGGTGGGGGTCATGCTCCATTTTTTCATGGTTAAAACAGAGTGTTTCTCAAACTCAAAGTTTGTAAGGATCCCTCCGTGGTTGACTTTAATGGATGTTACATCACTGAACCTTGCTGAAGGACTGTTCCTTCAGCAAGGTTCAGTGTGCAGGATCCTTCACATTCTATAAAGGGCTGAAACCTTTGAATAGAAGACTTACAAGGATGCTCATTGTGTAGCATTAGGGAAGCACATGTATCCATAGTCATTTACAATAGCATATATTGCCAGGCTTTGTTATGATGGGCAAGAGACAGCAGAACAATAGAGCAGGGGTTAAATATGCATTTATTATGAATGTATATTTCCCTAGACAGGTCACCAGCCCATCACATCCAAAATACAGACAAACAACTGTTTACTCTCAAATTCACACCTATGGCCAAGTAAGAGTGTCCACTTACACGGAATTGTCCTCAGTCAAACCGGGATCCAAACTGATGACCTTCTTGATATGAGGTAACAATGCTAGCCACTTTTTCTCCCTGTGGCCCAACTGGGAAAATTATATAAAACAAAATAATATACATGTAAAACATGTATCAGTCATTAACACTAAGCTCTCACTCACTCATTTTCTACCGCTTTATCCACTAGGGGTCGTGGGGGGCGCTGGTGCCTAACTCCAGCTGACACAGGGCGAGAGGCAGGGTACACCCTGGACAGGTCGCCAGTCCATCACAGGGCCACACAGAGACACACAACCATTCACTCTCACATTCACACCTACGGGCAATTTAGAGTGTCCAATTAACCTAGTCCTCAAATCTGCATGTTTTTGGACTGTGGGAGGAAGCAGGAGAACCTGGTGAGAACCCACACACATTAACACTAATCTATACTAACTAAACAAATGCTATGTTACACCACAAACATGCTGTAATGGATATGTTTGTTATCTGACCTCAAAAACAACAAAATCCATGAAATAATAAACATAAAGAATTTTCCTAAAGCACCTTTTAAAAACAACAGAGATGACCAAAGTGCTTTACAAAGTAAGAGTTATAACAGCATAAAGTAACATATCAATAAAACATGATAAAGGTAAAGATGATTTAAAATGAAAATGATTTACAATGTTCAATGGGGTAGATTTAATTTGAATCGGTAAATCATTTCATAGTTCAAGAACAGCTACAATAATCAATCAAGGGCGCATTGTAAATCAGTACACCCTTGCTATCCTGTTCCATTATTTAACTCCATGCCATGTCTAAGTTCATCTGAAGTTAACTGCCGTGATTTTACACCCACTTTCATTGATAATCTTGTTGATAATGCAGCAGCTTCACTGCGTACTACATTAGATAGAGTTGCCCCTCTGAAAAAAGAAAGTGATGAATCAGAGAAGAGTAGCACCATGGTTTGACTCTGATACTCCTACTCAAGCTTTACATAGATTAGAAAGAAAAGGACATTGCACTAATATAGAGGAATTTTAAGAAGCCTGGCAAGATGATTTTGTAGCTTACAAAAAAGCCCCTCATAAAGCTAGAGCTGCCTATTATTCTTCTTTAATTGAAGAAAATAAGAATAATCCCAAGTTTCTGTTCAGCACTGTAGCCAGGCCGAGAGAGTCACTGCACTACAGAGCCGTCTATTCCTCTAACTCTGACCAGTGATGAAGTCATGAATTTCTTTGTGAATAAAATAACATTAATTAGAGGAAAAAATGATCACCTCCTCTCTCGTAGTGCTAATAAGTCCTTTTTTAGCACAAGAGCTTTAGAAGCACCAGGTGCACGGTTACACAGTTTCTCCCCATAGATCTTCCCGTCATTAGTATTATCATCTAAACCCATGGTTCTGTCTCAAACTGTGGTACGTGTACCACCAGTGGTACGCGGGCTTCCTCTAGTGGTACTTGGAGGAAAATCAGAAATATTGTTCTACTGTATATGAGTATGTGATCAGGGTGGAGCTGAGGAATTTTGACTGGAGTGTATAGAAAATGAAACAAATATCAAAATAATAATAAACCAAATAATAATAATTAGTCACCTTATCTCTCACTCCATCTTAATCTAGTTTCATTAGAACAGTGTCTGAAGTATATGTGAGGAAGAGGAGGATGATGAGAGAGCAGATTATCTTATTTTCACCACTGTATTTTAACATTGGTGATAATGGTGGTACTTTGAGCTCAGTATTTCCTCAGGTGGTACTTGGTATGAAAAGTTTGAGAACCACTGACCTAAACCATCAACCTGTCAGTTAGATCCCATCCCCAACCCCAAGTTTAAAAAATGTTGTTCCATTAATGAACCGCTCCATATGAAATCTAATTAATCTTTCCTTTGAATTGTATATGTACCCCAGTAGCTCAGTGGTAGTTCTGCTGGCTTCACTACTCTACATGCTGGTGCATTGATGGGCAAGACACGTTGCTCCTGATGGCTGCGCCCGCAGCTTGTGACTGTGTGTGATAGAAAATGGGCTGCACATAGACGTGCTGTATGAAAGTGTGAGTAAATGGATTTGAATGAGGGAATGGCAAAACTGTAGTTGTGCAGACTAGCAGAGCCAGGAATGAAGCCTTCCATTTGAAAGACAACTCATTCTACCACTGCTGTCACCCACCACCTTCATTGACAAAGTTCATAGACATCACCTATGCTCCTGGCTGGTACTAGCTGTCCAACTCGCTGGTGTCCACTCATAATGGCCACGTCTAACGTATAAAACTGACATCGTGTTCTATTGAACAAGAGCTGAAACTAGTGACTGAGACCATTAAAACGTTTACTTTCCCATAACGTTTTTTGTAACCAGTGGTATCGCCCCCTAGTGGTGATACAGCTGGTTAGACTTGCATCAAATTAGCACTTAGCTTTGAGCACCACTGTCCATATAGGCCTACATTTATAAGGTCCCTCCATTGTCTTCCCACGTCTCCTTCCTGTTAAATGCCTGTTTGGTCTTCGTCTCCCCCTGCCTGTCTGTTTCTGCTGCTGGCTGGGCAGAGCTGACCCATTTCCCTGCTCATGAAACCTAACATCACACCTCCTGCTCATCCCACTGATTGCCGCCCTGCTATAAATACCCATTCTTCCGCTCTAATCTTCGCCAGGTTGTTGTTAATCCTCAACTGGTAATGGCATGCCTCAACTCATCTTCAAGCTTTGCTTAATTTGGATCTTGTTAGCCTCCTGCCAGCCACACTGCTTTGTCCTCCTCTGTTTCAGACTTGGATTTGCCAATTACTTTTAGCAACTAAAACAGTATGAACATTTCATATACTGGCCACTTCTGCCCCTTGCTGTAGTTCATCAAGGGGTCCCCCATATTGGGGAATGGCCTTTAGACACATCAGAAACATCTTTTTCGTTATCATTTTGAGAACGCTGCAGTACATATACCAGGCCTGTACATGATGGAGAAAAACAATGGGCATGTGCACTGTGTACAAACCTTTTTTAAATAAAACGTTAAAGCTCTTGAAGTAACACCATTAGGACTAACATTAAAATACAGTGGTGAAACACAGATTTATTTCCAATAAGATCATTTGCTCTCTCATCATCCTCCTCTTCCTCACATATACTTCACAAGTTGGTATAGAGAAATTAGATGTGTAGCTTTAGAAAAGCCTTGTTTTTTTTTTCAGAAAACTCAATTTATTTTTGCTCTCAGGGCATAAAAAGGATTTAAAAAATGAAAAACAGTCTTTCAGAGGCCATTTACAGATGATAGCTACAATCGCTATAATGTTTCTCGACAGATTTCAATGTTTTTATAGTTTTTATGATCTATGTGGAGTACGGTAATAAGGTTGTGTATCAACATTGAATTAATCATTACATTACCACAAGGTAGAGGAAATGTAAAAACTCCTGTTGTGTCAATAATGGAAATACCCCTGCCCATATAATATGAACATAAAATTGGCAGAAGGGTTTTATTGTGCAATGCAAGTCTCTGGTAGCTTTTTTTTTTTCAGGGCAACGCAGTTGTCATTCTCCCATTTATTGAAATAGAAAATGCATCACTGGCCATAGTTGGTCTTAAAATAAAATGCGGTCATGCTGGTGCAAAACAGTGTGAAGAGGGATGTGATTGTTTTGACCAATAAAAAGCTGGTCTGAAGTAAGTGCTGCTGTATTTCACTTTTGCTCCAACACACACATAGATGATCTGCTCATGCCTAAAGAGAAACAACTTCCTCTCTTACTTGTACAAATCTATAACTGCAAATCTGTCAAGATAAACACACACAGAATTTTAACACTCCTGGAAAAGGAGATTATGGCAGAGTATTGGGGCCATGCTGAAAAAATGTAATTGTTTGATAATGAAGTTGTAATATTACTTGAATAAAGTCGTAATAGTAATACTTTTTAGTGGTGTATTTAGTGGTGTATTCCCCATGATGTGGTGACTAATTCCATCTAACGGCAGTGCCATACAGCTTCAGTTTATCATATGAACCAATATGCCATAGAGTACTGGCTCTGTGATGCCCAGCTTGCCAGAACTCCACTCCAAAATCTGAATTGTCAATCCCATTCTTTCCTGAGAAACTATAAAACCTCTTTGAACAGCACACTCATGTAACCAGCAGTAGTCTTACAGTCGTCCACTACCAGCCATTTCCTCCTCGAGAAAACAGTCAATTTCCTCCAACTCTGTGATTCTTTCTTCAGAAGAGACTCAGTTTCTTACACAGTCTAACACAAAGTCATGATACTGATGCTAATTTGATGCTAAAGATGAATTAGTTCCTCATTTGTGAAGCCCAAACCAAAGTATAACCTCAAAAGACGCTGCACCTTCCTCATCTTGTTGCAGTCTGCAGCTGATCTGAGATTTTGTTTCAAAATCATATTAGGACTTTATTCTCCAAAGCTTAATTTTTTCCTTCAGTGTGGCCATAATACTCCATCATAGGTGATAGCAGTGTGATAGGTTTATTGTATATTCCACCCACAAATACATATTTTTATTCTGCTGTTAAACCAAAACAAAAATTATTTATATATGCGCTAAAAGCTGCTTTGCAATGCTCTTACATCATGAAAATAACGTCCTTCCTCTTCAATATTTCAGTGTTTGTCAGAGGGTCTGAATGATGATGAGGTCTAGGCTGTGTGCCAAAGGAAAGTGTCAAATGATGATCCAAAAATTGTTGGTTTGGGGCTGTACATGGGATTTGATGATGATGAAAAATGTGGAACAACCAATAATGGCATGCCTTACCATTTAAGACAGAGATGTCAAACCTGCCGTCCGTGGGACACGTGTGTCCCCCCTAACCTTTTTCATGTGTCCTGCCACTTAATATCAAGTTAAAATGTTGTTTTTTATGTTCATATATAAGATCAGATCAAAACAAAAAAAAACTTCTTTAAACATTTGTCTCTTTAAAAGTGAGTCAAATGTTCAATAGTTGGGGCAGATTTATTTCCAATGGGTAAATCATTCCATCGTTTGGTGGCAGCTACAAAAAATGGCCAGTTTTTTTCCAGCTTTTAGGCAACATCTAAAAGCAACCAGTAAGGCCTCAGAGCTCAAGATGAGCTGTGAAGATGGAGGATCTCCGAGACGTAAGCTGGTGTTTTAAAAACCAGACGTAAAATTTTAAATTCAGTCCTAAAAACTAACAGAAAGTCTGTGAAGGGAGTGCAACACAGGTGTGATGTTGTGTCTCTCTTTTTTTTTTCCAGTCAGAAGGCGAGCAGCAGCATTCTGGACTAACTGGAGTGGCACCAAACATCCACTCTATCAGGGATGACCAAATAATATGACTTCTGTTTTATTCTCATTGAGGTTAGGGAAATGTACAGTCACCCATGTTTTAATAGCATTAATACAATCAAATAAGGGCTTGAGAGAGTCCCTGTTTCCCTATTGTAGTGGCAGATAAATTTGCACATTTTCAGCAAAACAACAGAACGATACTCCATAATTTTAAAAGATTGTTCCCAGAAAGCGTCTCAGAGGAATAATCTCCATTGTGAAGAGAGAAGCTCCTGTCTGCCAGGTAAGCCTGGAAACATTTTAGTGCAACACCTTTTCCGAGCGGGACAAGGGGCAGGATTGTGTGGTCAATAGTGATAAAAACACACTCAGCAGTTAGTCATATCATATCATATTAATCTTATAACTCACAACCCTGTCATATTTGTTGTTATCTTTGTAATCTTCCTTGTACAAGGGTTTTTGGTGGAGTTTTTCCTCACTCGATGTGAGGGAATAAGGATAGAGGGTGTCACTTGCTATACAGACTGCAAAGCCCTTTGGGGCAAATTGTGTTTGTGATGTTGGGCTATATATATATAACAATGACTTGACTAATAAATTGTTGTTCCCCCCCCCCCCCATCAGATTTTTTTTCTCCCTCCTGACCCGACTAAATGCTCAGTGGACAAATCAGGTCACACATTGTGGATGAGGAAAAGATGCAGGTAGACATTTAACAGATAAAACATAAAAATGGTAACAGCACACTCTAATATCAAATTATACAGGTGATTTTGCATAATGAAAAAGGACATATTGTTCAAAAAGTTCAGAGGAGCAGTGGCTCAAGTCATGTCCTTCACACGACATAGTTTGTACTCCTGTGGAAAAGAGCAGCCTATTAGTGGAGGGAGATTAAAAAGTACACAACAAGGTAACCAATTACTTTGAAACAAAAAAAGATCAGATTTTTATTGCTGTTTCTTTCCTAAGGGTTTTTTTTTTTTGATATAAGCAGGTCATTTCAAGGAGAATTTCAGCCAGAGGATACTGCTCCATTTGCAGGAGTTACTTATCCTCTCACTGCTATCTATTTGTGCCTCAAAAATGGCAAAATAGCATCATAAAAACTGTTTCTCTCCAGCTGATGTGAGACTATACAGTCCATTCAAAGGCATAAATGGTGTGAAAACAGACTCTCAAGGTCCTCTCGGTATTTAACTGAATCAGGCCTGGCATCTATTTTTATTTTATTTTATTAAGGGAAATTTGATCTGCCGAGGGCAATCAAGATAAATCATCAACACGTGAAAAGGAAATACAACAAAAATGTCAAAGCACAGAAAAAAATCCACAGCACAGGTAAATAAAAGTACAGCCTCAGTGAACCAGAAACTGAATTACAGTTAATAAATGCATTGTCAAGTCAAGAGCTGTACAGTGGCTACAGGCAAAATGAATCAATAAATACAAAGAAATCTAAAAATCCAAAGCTAGTAGAAAAGATACACATGAAAGAAATCAAGATAGCCAATTATATTAAACTTCCCAGTGACCACGGAAACAAAATAAACCTTTTGTCAGGACAGTTAAGTATCCTGACTAATGTCTGTTCATACCTAATAGTCTGCTTTGCTTGTCAACACCTGATGGAAATCTGCAATAGCTTCACATTCACAAAGGAAAATCTCAAACACACAATAAATTGTAAACAAAAGTCACTTATTGTTATTGGAGTTATTGTGATCAGTTGTTGACCTGCTGGGTCTATGAGGCCCCAACTCTTCCTCCCCCAAAAGTAAGACTGTGCATTTTGCTGAACCAACATTTTGCTGTTGTTTCTCTTCTCCTGAGCTGCAGGGGTTGTCCTCATCTTACTGCTCATGACAAAGAAACAGAGGTGAGTCTGTTGATTTCATGGCGATTTAGGGTGACAATGCTTGGCTAAATGTGCTAGTTTGCTTGAGGAGGAGAAGAGATGGGACCTGGGGGGATGGATGTGCCGTTCTCAGTTCGGTCTATAAGCTGCTCTCTTCCAGATCTCCCTTCTCCTCAATTATGGATGTAGATGAGAACACTGAGGCTGTAGCCATTAAAACTATGCTTCCAGTGAAAGGTGTGGATAGAGTTTACACCCAGGATGAACTGCTACAGAGTTCACCTGCAGTTAGGATGAGGCCACCTCTTTGTTTGGGCCACGTCACTGGTCTCAGATGTTGACACTGACCCAAACGAGGACCGTATTAAAGGAGTAAACGCACCAGGTTGCGTTGATCATTGAAGATTTTAAAATAGTGTTTCCCAACCCTGGTCCTCGGGGAACACTGACCTGCATATTTTTTTGCCCTGCTCCAACACTGTCACTCATTTTCTACCACTTTATCCTGGTGCCTAACTTCAGCTGACATAAGGTGAAAGGCAGGGGACACCCTGGACAGGTCACCAGTCCATCACAGGGCCACATAGAGACAGACAATCACTCTCACATTCACACCTACAGGCATTTTAGAGTATCCAATTGGCCTAATCCCCAAATCAAGTTGCATGTTTTTTGGACTGTGGGAGGAAGCCAGAGTCTGCTCCAACACACCTGATTCAAATGAATGGGTTGTTATCAGGCTTTTGCAGAGCTTGATGACGAGCTGACCACGTTTAAAGACCCACCTCCTCTCCTTAACCTTCACTTAAGGTTGAAATAGTCAAATCAGGCACTTCTATCTAGATTTGTACTATTTTGTTATTTTACCTTTTTAACTTTTATGTTTTTATTATTTTTTTATGTCATATACTTTGTTGTTATGTCCTTTACTTTGTAAAGCACTTTGGTCACCTCTTTTTAAATGTGCTCTATAAATAAACGACTTTGACTTGAATTACTTCACTTGCTCATTTGACTGGATGCAGGAAGACCACAATGACCACAATGCAAAACATTAGGTAAGATTCAACAAAACACCACTTAAACCAAGTTATTTAAAAAAAATAATAAAAATTGCACACATTAAATGACTTCATCATTAACAAGAAAAGCCACTTATACAAACAGCATCAGTGCTGGGTTCAAAGCTTATTAACTATAATGGCTCCTAAGTTCCAGAAAGAAATCCACCAAACAGACCTTTTCAGGGAATGTCACCCATATACTGTACCCTCCATGGAAAAAACCCATGTTTCTTGTTTCAGTCTGATACAGTTGATTTTTATTTTTATTCTTTTGTGAATCGTGAGGCATGTGATATATAGGACTTTTGGATTGTATCAGATTTTACATTTTCATCTGTCCAATACATTTCAGTGAGTTTGACCAGTATTGGACAACACCAATTCAGAATACTGTATTGGCCTTAAATTGTTAAGGGTTTCCAGTTATTTATAATTGAAAAAAAAGCGATGCACTCATAAGTATTAGGGACAGGAGAGAACTAACTGAGCAGAAGACAAGTGACTGAACGTGAATTTAGTATTCAGTGGATGTAAATGAACACCGTTCTCATCACATACAAACAGCCTTGAGAGTATTGTCATAAGAAGAGTGTTATGAAACTGAGCACCTATTTTTGTCTTGATGCTGATTACCTGCAGCTCTGATCTTTGATATGATTGGCTGACAATCAAACACTGCTGAGTTTAGGCAGAGGTTGCAGGCAATCAATGTAATTTGCTAATGACACATTTGCCAATGAACCCAGATTTGGGTTCATCAGTGCCTGCCACAGTGAGCTAGCAGAGCCACAGTTGGTCTATTATAATATCAATGAGGATATGTCTGCTACCCTGAGGCCGCAACATGAGATTTAAAAAAAAATCTTTGCTCCTTTTTTATTGCAAAACATGTGCGTTTGGTTATGGTTCATTGTTTTTCTGTTTTGCATAGGTGCCCACAGGCAAAAGGTCTATTAATGTGTGTCACAGTTCCCTCCCCACCATCTTTGCTCATTCATGTGATTGCTGTGTTGAATTTGTATTAAAAGCTGTAAGTGAGTGAGTGAGGCCTGGTAATGTGTGAGAGAGATGACAGACCCACCTGAAGGCTTCGATGAGTCTCTCCACTTTCTGTGCTTCTCCCTGAACGCGGACATGAGCCTGGAATTTTCTGAGGGCTTCATCAAGCTCCATGCCAGAAAAATCCATCTCATCCACGACACAACTGAAAATATACAATGAGAGAAAAAAAAGGCAGGATTGAGTAGAGCTATGATTGCAGCTTATTCATTTTAATAAGCTGTGTGTGTTCTTGTATTTGTTGCCGAATGAGGAACAAAAATTCTATAAACCATACAGAGTGAGGACATTTTGACAAAGTGAGGACATTTTGTCTGGTCCTCACTTCTTTAAAGGGCTTTTTCAGGGTTAAGACCTGGGTTTAGGGTAAGGGTTAGAGTTAGAATTGGGTTTAGGTTAGGGTAAGGGTTAAGGTTAGGCATCTAGTTGCGATCGTTAAGGTTAGGGTAAGAAGCTAGGGAATGTATTATGTCTATGAGGGTCCTCACTTTGATAGAATCGCAAACCTGTGTGTGTGCATGTGTAAGTGTGTTCTTGTATTTGGTACACTGCAGAGACCTGAGAAAACCTGGTCCTAATGAGGCAGAACATAATTTTCTGAGGAGATGCTTAAGTTTAGGACTAACACTTGGATTATGGTTAGAATAAAGTTAGGATTATAGAGTTAGGCATTACCTGGTTATGATTAAGATTAGGGATAAGGTTTTGGGTATAGGTTGACCAAATGAATGTAAGTCAATGCATTGAAATGGGTAGAACTAGGAGAATGGGCTCTAATTTCGTGGCGCCGCGCAAGGAGGCGCAGTGGTAATTTCATCTGGCGTAACACCGTGCGCAGCGAATTTGGCAATTTGGTAGACGGAGGCAAGCAGAGATGGGTGTGGCTGCGCCAAAGGGGGAGGTGTTGACAGATTCAGCTTGGTGCAGTGACAATTTCGTGCCAAAAGGCTGCGTTGAAGGTGCGTTTTCGCCAGCTCCAACCTGGCCGGGCTCTAACTTCTTAGACCAGGCCAGGGGGTGTGTCCAGGCGCATTTTGCAAGTTTAGTGCACAGCGCAGGGTGTGCAGCCAGGCGCAAGTTCTCCTCTGTCCTGCCTCCATCTCTCCTACCAGCAAGTAGCAAAGAGAGGGAGAGAAGGCGTGACTGAGTTTAACACCGTCTTCACCAATCAAATGAGCTCCTCTCCTTACCTTTAAATGCGCTGTGGCAAAGCACAGTGTAAGTTTCGTTTCACCATGGACGAAGAAGACAGCAGCAGCATCAGAGAGAGGAAAACTAATATTCTGGTTCGGGAGGTCCAAGCTCGCAGTGGCCAAATATATGGTCACACGAACAGACCTCCATGGGCTGATGATGCAAAAAAAGCCAAAAGGAGGTTACCAATTTTATTAATCAGGTTTGCCCTGACATACTGAGAACCGTTGCCCAGTGTAAAAAAACAGTTCAATGATGTAAGAAGAAGGGCCAAACAAAAGCTCCGGGGGCGGCCCCTCGGCGGAGGACATTGCGCCCTCCACCCTCTCAGCCATAAGCATTGAGGGCTTTGGTGGGATTGAGGTTGGCATTATGAGTAAGTAATTGATAAAGACACTCATGTTTAGTAACCTATATTAAAACTGAGGCGGGACAGAGGAGTACTTGCGCCTGGCTACGCCCCCTGCGCTGTGCACGAAACTTGCAAAATGTGCCCGGACACACCCCCTTGGCACAGCGCACCTGCGCTGCGCCTGGTCTGGTCTATGAAATTAGAGCCCATTGTGTGTGTGTGTTCCAGGTATTACTCATGTTGTGGAGACCCAAATCAAGTCAAAAATCCAGTCCCCAGAATGTAAATTATTACATTTTGAGTTGATAGGTGAGCCGGTTAGGTTAAGGTTAGGGTTAGGCCAGTAGTAGTTACAGTTAACGTTAGTATAGTTAAGGAGTATGTCTCCAAGAAGTAAATGTAAGTCAATGTGATGTTCTCTGAAGTCATGGAAACCAGTGTGTTCTTACATGCATTTGTGTGTGTGTCTATGACTGTGCTTAAGTATAGTGATGGAAAATCTTTCTTTTTTAGTCATACATGCATTACTCAGTCACTGACCTGGAAGCTGCACAAACAACTCCTGACACACACACACACACAAACACACACTTTGTGCAAATATCAATGGAGAAGAAAGGGTCTGGTGACAGTGGGACACGAGAGGGATGGGAAGATCGTAAGAGGCTGAAATAATGAAACACAAAGAGCATGGAAGCGAGAGAGAGGTACATGAAAGGCCAAGGACGAGGGCACACACACACACACACACACACACACACACACACACACACACAGATAATGTTTGTGTGTATGTTTGTGTGTGTCTAACAGTGACCTATTTCTAGAGTCTCTGCAAAAACCTCAGCAAAAAAAGCCTCCTCTTTTGGTCTGTTGTGACACTGCTCATAGATGCCAGCAGAGCAAGCAGAGAGCAGCTAGATGCTGGTAAGTGTCGGAAATGCTGGATGAACCGGACCTAAAAAGCCTACTTTTCTCAAAAATGTCTCAACCAATGGAGAAGAGAACAGGGTCTGTAGTGGAGATGTGTTCAAATATAGAGGGCTGAAAGTTAGGAAGACGTTGAAGACAGACCATGACAGTCATGCTGGTGTGGATACTTTTTTCCAAGATGAGGAAGCAACACGGGCAACTTCAGCCAAGTTTGGCTGATGCGCTTTCTCTTACACTTTGTCATTAGATATTTATATTAAGTATATAGCATTTTTTCTGTACATTATTGCCGTCTTTTAGTCTCATCTCAACCTGCAATCTCTGCCTGCTGCCCTAAAACAGACACACTTTCATTCATAATCTCTGCCTGCTGCCCTAAAACAGACACACTTTCATTCATAATCTCTGCCTGCTGCTTAACCAAAATCGGTTCACTGTTTAAGAAAAACTGATGATGTGACAGTTATGTACATGCTTGCATTTTTGCATGAACACAGTATAATTCTGGGTAGAAACTACATCTTAATTCTGTAATTTAGAAAAAAAATCTTGAAACCACATTCTTGCAATGTCCTTATTTAATGAGATTGTAGTAACCTTTAAAATGCTAAAACTTGCTGTTGGTCAGAATCAAATTAATATAATATATTTATTATTATTATCATTATTATTATTATTATTATTATTATTATTATCTTTTAGTCTTGCTTCAGTGAAAAAGCTTCAAATGTTTGACTCATCCTGGGCTCAGGGGTGTTTATTGATTTTGCTTACTATGAAAATGCATTGCTGGCTTGAACACATAGGTCCTTGCTCCAGAAATGATTTGATTCTAGTTGTTGATGTTCTCCTCCATCACAGGTTAAGTCTACACACACTGCAAAAATAGTCCGACTAAAAATGAGCTACATTATCTTAAATTTAAACTTTCAGATTGTCGTGTGCCTGAAAATGAGTGAAAATTGTACAAAATGTGTACTTCCACAAGCAATGTCATGTAAAAACTGTATACTTCTAGTGAGTCTTATTTCACTTTTTTTTTACTTAGTCAAGCTGACCTTGAGAATTAATACCTTAGAATTTCTTAAATCTGCACACATACCACTATGGGATGGTACTTTTAATGTCTTTATTTAACACAATTCTAATACAGACCAGTAAAAACACATGAACCAGAAGCAGGAGCACTTAGGATTTCATGCAAACCATTGTTTTAGCTTGTTACTCATAATCAGATCTTAAAGCTTAAAGATGTATTATCCTATTTCGACAAAGTTGTATATTCTTTCTAGTGCAAAACTTGTTTTGGCCTCAAAATAAGAACAATTTCCCAGAAACAAGGTTTCTTGTTTTGTTTTTTGTTTTTTTTTTTTCTTTTACTTTCTTTTTTTTACTTTCATGTTTTGCATTGCGGGTGAAGAAAGTGTCTCCACAACAGATTGCAGGACATCCTCCTGCATTTAAGACTGCAGTTAAATCTCATGCAGAAGTATAAAACACTTTTCATTGGCTACTGTAAATGTCAAAAATCCCCCTCACAGCTTTGTGTCTTTACAGGAAAGGGAACACTTAAATATGCAGAATCCAACAGCGCTCTAATTAAATCTGCAATTCTAAGATATGAGTCATTGTTGAAGGAACAGTAATCAGTCAAAGATGCAAATGACTTGATTAGATCCACATGCTCTGCAGCGTTTGATGAACTGATGAACTGAATATTTAAAAACAAAGACAGTACCATAGTAGAAGTGTTTTACACATTCTGGCCTGGTTTCTATTAAAGGTGCACTGTTTTTTCTTTTGTGCTTGACTATGGAGGATTGTGGGACTGGTTTTTCTATATGTATAAAAGTCTTATTAGCATAACAGTAGTTACAATTTAACACCTATACAGTGTTATTATCACCTCATACTACTCATATTAAATATATATATATATATATATATATATATATATATGTAAACAATATATACATGTGTATAAAGAACAGGGACTCACTCAAGGACATCTCGGTTGAACTGCAACTTGCTGTTCCCCAAGAATTCTCCGATCATCTGTCTGCTCAGGCCCTTCCTCTGCAGCAGGAAGTGAGCCACACCGATTGCCGTGTCTGGGACGAAGCCACGCGTGATAAGGAAGTGGATGCCTTTTTCTGGGTTCCTGCCCACGGATAGCCAACAGCAAGAAAAAAAACAATGAATTTTAGAAGGACCACAGAGTGTGCATTGGTTTTTGTGCAATCAAGTGAATAGATGTGGGGAGCAGAGTGTTTGTGTGTTCGAGGTATTAAAAGTTATGGGGACCACAATCTGTTTAAGCAGTCACATTGTGGGGACTTTCCATCCCTATGGGGACAAAAACCCCATAATATTTACATTTTAATTCAAAGACACGTTGTTTGGTTAGGTTAAGGTTTGAGTTAGTTCACTAGTAGTTATGGTTAAGGTTAAAGTTGATGTAATATCATCAGGAAGTCACAGAAACGAGGCTCTCTCTCTGTTTGTGTGTGTAATTGTATTTAGATCTTTGTGAAGTCCAAAAAACTTACAAACCTATCTTTAAAGGGCTTTTTCGGGTTTAAGACCTGGTTTTAGAGTTAGAACTGGGTTTAGGTTAGGATGAGGGTAGGGGTTAGCTGTCAAGTCAAGTCAAGTCAGTTTTATTTATATAGCCCAACATATCAAACGCAATTTGTTTCCAAGGGCTTTGCAATCTGTAGGGTTAGAGTTAGGGTTACACCGTCTATCCTTAGACCCTCACATCGAGTGATGAAAAACTCTAAGATAAAATGAAAAGAAATAGTTGTGATGGTTAAGGTTAGGATAATGGGCTGGGGAATGCATTATGTCTATGATGAGTCCTCACTTAGATATAAAAACAAGTTAATGTGTGTGTATGTAAGGGAAAGAGCAGCACAAAGAAAAGAAGGAAAAGAAAAGTGCATTCATGCACAAAAGCTGTTAGCTCTGGACCTCTGGATCTGACCCACAGTTACTGATGCATATGAGTTAATTTAATTTCATTTGTATTAACCAATAATAAGTGCAGGCCAAGCATGGAATATATTTATAGGCAGTGAGAGGCTCCAGAATTGTTCATGACCTTCTTGATTGCCTCTATATCCCTCTTTTGCTCTTCGTCGCCATCTCAATTTTTTTTTTCGATGGACATTACAAAATGGCAAAGAAAAGACATGTCCTCCCAACAATAATCAACAATGTTTTACCATGCCGCATAATGTCTGCACAAAAAGAATCACATGTACTTTGAACACAGAGCCAGATGGTTACAGAAAAGTGCAGAAACAGTGAGAGAATGTGTATGTGTGTTTCTCTCATAGAATACAAATTTCAGACTGTCTGACTAACAGTTGAGTGGCTCCTTCCAATCTGCCAATGGGGACAAAATCTGTTTCTCACAACTGGGAAAAAAGTCCATTTTTGGGTCAGTGGGTTTTTAAGTTTTATCCAGGAAATGAATCCAAATCTCTCATCTTGAAAAATTCTCTTTCCAGGATATTATTTATCTGCGTGTCATGGACTGGGGTGGATTATGATTATGATTTTTTTTTCTTTTCATTGGTCGATACTATTTTAATCCCTAAAATGTACCATAGCTATTTTCTTTTGTTCATAAATGCCATTAAACTTATGAAAAAATGCTTTGAATTTACATTGTTGAAGAATATTACTTGCTAAACCAATTCTAGACCTTATTTTTTCCCCCCTCGCATTTTAACTTTACATATTATATATTTTTTAAATTTGTGATGGGGTCTCTGGCTTTCTTAATTTTATATTTATTTTGTGTCTCATACTTCTTATCTTCTCCCTTAGTTATTCTACAGCAGGGGTGGGCAATTAGTTTAATTTTATCTCTTAATAAACAGTAGAAAATGTTATCATTCTGACAAGCTGCAACTGATAAGAATGTTATGATTAAGTAATAAAAACATTTGAGTAGGCTTAGTAAAAATGCCAACATAATATAATGTATATACAATCAAATTTCAAAAAAAACTAAACTGAACAATACAATTTAAATAATCATTATTTAATCCTAAACAAAGTAGCCTGTTTTTCAAAAGCTAAACACACAGCAAGTGCATACATGTATGTATATTTAGAAAAAAGGCAGCTTCAAAATTAAAATATGCATGATGTTAACTTATTTACAGTGTCATTGCATCAGTGCCATGTTGTAAGTTTGAATAATTTTTTAAGTAAATCTAAAGGTGACCTAAACCCCTGTGTGTACTGTATATATATCTATATAAATATATACGTGTGTGTGCGGGGGGGGGGGGGGTTCTTGTAGTGTGTGTGCGGGGGGGGGGGTGTTCTTGTACTTGCTGCAGAGTGAGGACCCTACAAAGTGAGGACATTTTGTCTGGTCCTCACTTTCTTTTCACCCCTTAAAAGGGCTTTCAGGGTTTTCAGGGTTAAGACCTGGTTTTAGTGTTAGAGTCAGAATTGGGTTTAGGTTAAGGTTAGGGTAAGGGGCTAGGGAATGTACTATATCTATGAGGGTCCTCACTCTGATAGAAGCACAAGCATGTGTGTGTGTGTGTGACCAGCCTACTCACACATTGAAGAGGTTGAGTCCTATGCGATAGAGGCGTTTGCGGTGTGTGTCTGTGGACAGGGTGGGTGAGCGGCAAGATGCTGGATCCTGGCATCGATCCCTTGGAAGAGAGACAACCAGGGCCTGCAGGGCCTCGGGGCTCGGGCCACCTGGGACCTGCTGAGGATGAGTGTAGTGGTACTGCTGGTACTGGGTGTAGATCTGAGCAGGCTGCTGGTTAGACTGGGTAGATGTGGAGATGGAGGTGGAAGCAGAGGTAGAAGTGGAGGTGGATCCCTGTCTGTCTGAGCCGGTCTCCCCCTCCATCCCTCCTCCTCCTCCTGGAGCTGGTACTGTGGAGCCCCTCCTGGATCCTGGATCAACCATTTCCAGCTCTTCACTGGGAGGAGGGGCAGGAAACTCAGGTTCTTCCATAGATTGGCCATCTCCTCCACCAGCCATTCCACTCAGAGAGGTCTTTCTGCTGCCCAACTCTCCTCCACCTGTGTTGCCCAGAGAGGTTGTAGTTGTCGTAGTGGCAGATGAAATGGTGTAGGAGCTGTTACTATCAATGTGAACAGTGACATCCCTGAAGGCCATGAGCAGTGAGCTGGCACTCCGTGGTAGACAAGTGCTCTCCGCAGCTGCACGAAGTGCTTCCGGGTCCATCAACAGACCCTTTCCCTCTCCACCCTCTGATAAGCTCCAACCACGAAGGGCCTCATCGATCGACTGGGCCAACGAGTGCAGCTGCAAATAAGATGACAAAAATACTCACACACTTCAAAACCACAGATTTCTAGTCAAGTTCTGCATGATTGATTCGTGGAAAAGTATCAAACTGTGGAAGGCACACAGGTGTTGGCAACACCCACTTTATTTTTCATTATTGATTAATCTGATGCTTAATTTTGGGGTTAAAGCAGAGCTGTGCAGGACTTTTTCCCCAGTGTAACAGCTTCAGGATAACTGTGATGTTAAAATGCCTCATTACTGTCTGTTTGTGGTAAACTAGACTTGCAAGATCAGGGCCACTGACATGGAGTCCTCAGATCAGGAAGTCTCACCAGAAACACAAATTGCTTCAAAGCACTATACGCACACACCCAAAACAGGTACAGGCTATAAGATCAAGGCAGCAAAAGCATTATTTTAGACGATTATCAATAGCAGAAAAGGCAGGGAAAACCATTGCTGGAGGAAGTGAAGAAGAGGAAATGACTGTCTGACCAAGCGAGGGGCCACACACAAGTAAACATCTGACTGGCTTTCTTTTGAATGGTGAACTGAAAAACATAGAAAAATGCAGAACAGATGCCAACTGTCATGGATATGGCTCCGTGGCTTGTGTTCACTGGCACCGGTGAAAATAAATGTACATGGTGGCCTCTTTCAACTAATTAGTTGATCTAATTTTGATTTAGCCACAAACTGAATGCTTTCAGTTTGTCTTATTTATTTTTAATTTATGCAAACAGCAAACGAGAAAATACTCACACTTAAGGAACGTAAAAATAAAATATATATATATTTGATCAATTAATTAATCAACTAGCAAAATAGTTAGTATTTGTTAGTTGTCAGTTGCTTTAACGATGGTAGGATTGGACAGAATTAATTCAAGAATGTTTACAGTCGCATTAATATCTTTAATTTTGGTAGTTGAGGCAAGTCAGTTTGGAACAAAGGGCCAAAGAGCCAGCATATTGTTTGTTTTTTAAGTTTCTTTATGAACAAGTGTAGTGAATGGGTAAAAAATGGGAGGTATAACGTGAAAAGAGAGGGCTCACTTGTTCAGAGAAGCAGTCCTCCAGCTGCGTGAGTGTGGCTCCAGGGGTTGGGGGTGTGGCTGTAGTTGGGGTAGGAGATGGAGCAGCTGGGGCAGATGCAGGTGATGGGGGCAGAGAGGTGGACCGACATGGAGGAGGAGGTGGAGTTTTGGAGCGCAGGGGTATTTGTCCCCCTCCTGGATGCAGAGAGTAACTGTGTCTCTGGGCTGTGTTCCGGTTTCGGTCTGTAGGGCTGGGATGGCGCAGGGAGATCCGGCGGGGCAGCTTGCTCTCAGAAAGCGAGTTGCGGATCTTCTGGAAGTTTTTGCTGAGCTGATACTGACGGAAGGCTGTCTGGATACGACGGGCTGCCCGCCTTGCAATGAGATGTCCTCCATACTTCTGCTCCAACTCTTCTATCTGCAGAGGAGAAACAAGTGAGTTTTGTTGTTTCTCTCGTATGGTGATGTGCAGATGAAGGAGACTCCGCCGACACTGTATTTCTTGCATATAACAATGTTTATTACAAGGAAACACAGCATCTAAACAGACATCCCGGTGCTGTCTGTGAGAGGATCGGCAGCCAATGTGATACCCCTAACTCCAGCTTCTACCCATATCCCTATATACACTCAGCCCTTGCTTCCTCAGGATACTGGGGCCCCCTGTGTAAACACCCAGGTTAATAGTAAGCCTAAAGGCATAGCTAATCTTTAACCTTCAGGGTCAACCAGACATCACTCATGTCCCTGAACTCAAAACAACAGCTCGTTATCATCTGGTCATGGAATGTCAGATACCTCAGTTTAAATATCAACCTTGTTTACAAGGCTCTGAAAGGTACTGCAGACACAGCAAGAGTGACTTGGCCTAATACTATTTCATTTTCAATGACCTGACCCCAATAACTTCCACGGGGCTTAAAAATATCAGGCACAGAATTTTATACACTGCTTTCATTTTTTCTGCCGTGACAGTGGACAGAGGCTATTAAGACACTGCAGCGCGATGTGTTGGCAAGCATATAGAAGTAGACAATCACAATTAAAACATGAGCAAGCTCTGTACAAGACATTAAACTGAACTCAGGTTGCCTTCTGTAGCCTGAGCTGAATGATCTTAAACCTTTGTCACTTAAAGTTGGTGCACGCTTCACAAACCCATCAAGGAATAGAGGTGGGGGGGGGCGGGACTGCTGCAGAAGCCATTGTCATTAGGTTCTGTGACTTTGTCTTGGACAGATGACTTCCCATAGCAGCTTTAATGTTGTTCTGAAGGCTGAAACCTTGCTCTGCTGCTGCTGCTGCTGCTGCTGCTGCGCCTGATACTTGAATCACCAGCGTCATTTTGGCGACAGTTTTGAAGTCAGACAACATTTCTCTGAGGGAAGTGATCGCAAGTCAGCAAGAGTCTCTGAATGTGAAATTTCTCAATCCTGCAAACAGTGGCTTCACCAGGAGGAAATCTCACTGCATCCACTCCTTCTGTACCAATGGAAAAGCAGCATTGTCACGGACGCGGTAATGTGACCCCAGTACCCAATCCTTTTTCTCATTTTTACCCCAAAAAAACTTACAATTGTAACTAAACCACTAAACCACTTTTTTCAGGTGTAAACCAGTGTTTGTATGTATCTAATTATGTTAATTTTTGATCCAGGTGGAAATCTTCCAGAGACTTTACGCTGTGTGATAAAGGTGGTGTTAAGAAAATAAATGAAAAAGTAAACCTCTGCACAAGCATCTTTATATTCTGTTTATTGGCAGATCTACTCATCTCAAAATCTAAGTATCATTCAGATTTTACCAACCTATATTTTCAGCAAGAGGGAGAGAAAAGAAGGAGGGTGGAAGAGGGAGTCATGGGAAGATGAGACAGAGAGGGAGGAAAAAGGAGGACAGCCTCACAAGTGCTGGCACAAAAACACACTTACACAAAGTGTATGGACACACGCTCATGTGCACACACACTGCAGCAAGCGGCAAAAGCAGTGACAACAGCAGACCCTTCAGCAGTTTGCTCGCAGAAATGAAGACATCTCCAGCCGCCAGGAACAGTTATTAGCTGTTACCATGACAACCTTACTTACAACCTCAGTTACTGGAGCTTTTTGTTATGTCAGCAGAGACAGAAATGGATCCGAGTGAAACTTCTTTTTTGTCAGACAAGACACAAAATCAACTGATCATCCATCACACGCCTCGACAACTGGATAGGTGGAAATGTCCATGACACACACACACACTTTCACACACACTTTGAAAAAGACATTACCTGTTTATTTTTATTCTCCAGGGTAATCTCATACTCGCTGGGTCCCTCCCTCTTGGTTCCCTCCACTTCATGTCCACTGCCAGAGGAGATTCCATCCTCCAGGCTCAGCATCTGTCCACTGTCACAGAGATAAAACAAAAAGCTCTCAGTCGTCCCCTCTGACCTTCAAACATCTGCCATTATCACAGTGGCAGCTGATCATCTCCACAGAGTGTGAAGAGGCTTCATGAGGGAAACAGCAGGTTGGTTTATGTGTTCATGTGGCTCCACAATGACTGCAAACCTGGAACCCAGAATATGCAGCTCATCTGTGACCACACTGTTCGAAATTATTCATTCATTTCCTCTGGCATTTCGACTTTTCAGTCTTTGTTCACCTGTCTCTTTCTTAAAAGTCAAGAGGATCAAAACCTAGACGTACTGTAGATTATGGTTATGGTTGTGGAAATGGTTCTAGTCAATTCTGATGGACCCTCCACTTATTAATTTTTCAATAGTTTATGTAATACGGGAAGAAACTGAGATACATCAACGCAGGCACCAGCATGTGACGTATCTCAGTCTGAGAGACAAATATGGGCAAGTCAAATAATTCCCCTTAAATGCTACAGACCTGGAATATGATTTACAAATAAAACTTATCTCCTCACAGATTTATGATTCAACCAATGATTCAATCGACTGTTCAACCAATGCAGTCAACTCTATTAATTAATTATTCACAGCAGATCATTTTGGACATGATGCAGTAGACCCGGCAAATAAACCTGGTTAAGCTTTTCTTCTTGCAAAATTTTAATCCACAAATGTAAATTATTCAAAACTAAACCCTGTTTTAAAATATGAAGAATGAGCTGACTTTACTTAGTAAGTTCCTATCAATGTTGAATAATAAAAAAAACTTCATACTTATATCATAATGATATCTTCCTTCTCTTTGTATTGCATTATTGTATTGTATTTTAGAGTTCATTTAAATAGTTTACCCTCTTTTGCATTTGTGTTTGGTTTATAATTATCCAGGCTCCACCAAGCCTGTTATCATGTTGTTGTAATAAAGGTTTACAAAGTCCTGGGATATGGTCAGTGAGGGGTACAACATGAAATGGGCAAATGAAGGAGCCACCTAATCATGTGCCAACTGGGACAGCCCATGTCATGGTGCTCAGATACATTTTGACAACATCTAGGCGACAAATCCTTCCATTGAGACATAGCTGTTGTTTTATCTTCACCTCCTGCCCTCCTGTGTCTCCTGGTTCTTTGCTTACCTGCACCACCCCGAATGTGTCACACCTGTTTCTTATTCCCTCACCCAATTTGGTCTCTGCCTTTCCCTTTGTCTGTACCAGTTCTAGCTGTTTGCCTCTTTCTGTTTCTTTTTTAATCCTGGTCCTGCGGACACACTGCCCTGCATGTTTGCGACGTTTCCCCGCTCCAACGCGCCTGATTCAAACTGATGGGTCATTATCAGGCTTCTGCAGTGCTTGCTAATGAGCTGACCATTAGAATCAGGTACATACGTCTGTTTGAGTGGGGAGACTTGAAAACATGCAGGGCAGTAGGTGAGAAACCCTGTCTTACTGTATCTTGACTCTTTTTGATGTTTGGACAGATAACCAGACAAACCAAGCAGAAGAATAGATACTGTGTATGTGCCAACACCTGTAAAACAACAGGAGGGAAATGTTTAAATAAGATTTTTTAAAAACACCTATTATCTAATCAAGGTACAGGAATACAATCACAGCAAGTTGCTGTGCAAATAATGCAAACCATAGCCATATGCTATATTTATGCTTACTTTTAAAGCATTTCTGGTCCACGGTAAGCAAAGAAATGCGTCTCTTTCAGTACATGCTCTCGCTGACATCAAAACAAGTCATCTGATAGATACAGTACCTATACAGAATTTTAAGGATGACAGCAGTTAAACGAATGATTAAAACTGACTGTCAGTAAACAATGAAACCAAAGGTAATAAAATGAAAGGAAACAATTAAAGAAATGTACACCATGAAAAACATAACACACAGAATAGGGACATAAATTTGCAAGTGGATTTGGGAAAGGTTAAGGCATTGATTTGATTTTAAATATATCAAAAATCAAAAGAGTTGGGCTTTCCAGTATAATTACTTTTTTGTGACTTCTATGATTAACTCATGTCTAAAAACAATGAAGGGGCTCCTATTTTTTTTTCTTCTTTTATTGTTGGTTGAATAATCCTGTTTCTTATTTATGTGTCTGTGCAAATGTGTTATTAATGTTTTGCTGCAGTGTTTGTCCATTTCCAGTAAACACTATAAAAAATGTATGGCAATTAAATAATATGGATTTCAGTGTCTGATTCACAGACAAACACATGACTCTTTGTCATGTTCTACTGTCTAGATTATAGGATAAGATAATATGTCAGCAATGTTATATAAGTGCTCAGACACATACAAGACAATAACAAAATCAAAAGAGAGGAATCACCAATTTGGCCTGCGCAGGTCAATAATTATAAAGGTTATAATGAATAATTTCAAGGACATGCAAAAACGATATATACTATATATATATTTAAATCTGCCCTCACACTGAAAGTCAGTTTCACTTGGCTGTGGAAGAGGAAGCCCCACTTGTAATCCCAAATTTAAAATCCCCAGATGGAATAACATCTTTTCATAACCATGACATCACTACCTAATGTATAGTTTGTTAGAGCCACGCGGGACTTACTGAATCAAAGTTACTGCTGTGATGACACAGCAGAAACTTTTTATTGTGTATATATTGACTTTTCCTTTTTCCACATAATCATCCAAAAAACATAAAGCGGCCACATTCTCTATAGCGTCTCATCTCACCACTTTAAAAGGGGAGAAAACATTGACTTTCAGCCTCCATTCAGCCTCCATTCAGCCAAACTGGCCTAAGCGTAGATGTATGATCCACGCCTAAGAGCTTTTATAATGGTGTGCAATTATGTGTGTGTGCGTGTGTGTTTACTTGTATTTGTTGCCTCTTTAGGACCTTTTTTGGCAAAAAACTTACAGACCTTGTCAGGACCAGTAGTCCTCACATAGATCAAAACCTTGTCCTAATGAGGCAGGACCTCATTTCTGAGGAACTGGTTGAGTTTAGATTTGACCTGTAGTTATGTTAAAGCAGAACTATGCAGAATTGTGAGTCATTGTGATGGTTAGCCTTGTAAGACCATTTTTTCAACTGGCAAGAACTGAAAAACACAGAAGCATGTACTTCAAAAATGAATAGAAAGCTCTGTAGAGAAAAAGGCAAAAAAACAGTTCCATGTTATGGTTAAGGGCTGCAACTAACTAATAATTTAATTTAATATTCAAATTAATCTGTCATTTATTTTCTTGATTAATCAATTAGTTGTTTGGGTCAAAAAATGTCAGAAAATGTTAAAAAATCTGTGTTTCCCAAACCTCAAACTAATGATTTTCTCAAAAGTCTTGTTTTGTCCATAAACCAAAATGATTCAGTCTTAATCATTTCTTTGGAATATGGAGCAAAAATATTCACAAGCTCAAAAATTAGACAGCTTGTTCTAATCATAACAAAAACACTCAAAACGATTAACTGATTATCAAATAGTGGTTAGGTATAATGCAGTGTTTTGTTCTGAAAAGGAGAGCAGTGTAAACCAAGGCTTCGACCCAGTTTGTGGAACCAAAACCAAAACCAAGAGGAGAAACTTATTCTCCTGGGAACAAAAATTCAACCACAAACTTTATATTTTTTTATTTAGAATAATGGTGACCATTTAATACCCGTATTTTTTGAGTTTCACCCACAGGCAACCAGACGGTCTATGCTGCGGTCTCCCAGGCTTGATTAACCATAAGAGGTTAACATTGTAGCCTACCAATCTTAAAAAATGTTTGTTGTAGATACGTTTGTTTTATCCGTTTGTGACAAATGTAAACAGCTGCTTTAACATTAAAGGCCTTTGTGCACCGGATACATTGCCAATGTGCAACTAAATTGAGATGCGAAATACAAGAAATAAGACGAGGGAGAAAAGAAAATTGCATCACAGCCACATTCGATGAGAGAGAGAATGTTCGGCATCAGCCTGATCTGAATAGACTAATAGCTTAAACCACCAATTTAAAATGTCCTAAAACTATCTACCTATTTATGTCCCAAAGCTAACATGGAACGTTATTAACCGGTTCAGAAACAGTTTTTTTTTTTGTTCTAGCTGCTTCGAGAATGTCAATTTTAGGGTGGAACCTAAAACCGGAAACGGTAAAAATCTGTTTCTGTTCAGAACGAACCAATTGGAGAAAAAATTCTAGTTCAAAGCTCTGGTGCAAACCTTTGTGTAGGTACCTTTTGTGCTTGTACAGTCTTTCCTCCACTATGATAATGCTTACTCCAATCATTTTTACACGAAAGGGACTAAACAGGACTGGGGGGGATAAAAAGCCTGCTCATGGTTAAATAATGAGTGCATCACTAAAGTTCCTCTTTGTTTTCTCTGATTGCTGTGAAAGCAACTATTCTCCATCCCAAGTCGCGAGTCAGAGACAGAGCCAGAGCCAGAGCCAGAGCCAGAGAAGCTTGGTCGTATCTTTAAATGAGATAAAGCTGGAGAGAGAAAAGAGAAGAAGAAGGAAAAAAAAACAGAAGAGAGGGAAACAGAGGGGAAAGGCTGAGATCCAAAGTGTGAGAGGAGATGGGAAAACACAGAAAGAGTGTTGGTGTGTGTCTGCTGGAGGCTGCCTCTATCAGAGACTCTATTAAAACACTGCCATGCCCCAGCGCTGCATCAGAATACATTAGAGTACATTAGAATACTTTAGAGGATTTAAAAGCAGGAGTTGAGGTATTAATGCATCTGGACAGCAAAAGCCTCTTTAATGATATGGGTGCTATACACTCACTCACTCTCTCTTAGTCTGTTTCTAATAGACACACTCGCACCCACACACACACATGCTTAGAACAATATTCTGGCAGTTTTTATCAAAACCATATTGCAGGAAAAAAACACAGATATATATGATTTCAGTATTTGTATTTTTTTAGTCTATATTTTTATAGTCATCTGTCCATAATCTACTTTCATTTCAATGCATTAGTGCATATTTTCTAAAAGTTGCTCTCCTTACGAGGAAGCAGGCAAACTGATGTGACGGAAAAACATTGCTGAGGTTACCAAGTGATATGTTTCATGTTCTGTGTTCAAACAATACCCCATGTCACTCACATTACAAAAACTACATCCAGTATTTTATAAAATGCTATTTAATTTGCACACATATGTAATTAAAGTTCCGGATTTAGTGACGTCATTTATGTTAAATGTCGCAAAACCGTGTTAATAATGTTATAAAAATGTTACGGACATTACACAAGTTAAAAAAATGTTGTAATATTACAAAAATTGTACGAATGCTGAAGAAAATGACTTGTGGCCCCAAAAAGTGTGACAAAATATTAGCAATCATTAATTATTGACATAAAATAATTGACTTTATCAAAAAAGTGTGACATCTAATGCTAGTGATGCTAATGTTAAAACATCACTAAAATTGTTAGTAATATTCTAAACAAAAAGTTGACTTTACCAAAAGAAATTTGTACAAAAACATGTTACCAAGGTTATGTTTATTTCGTAAACATAAGTTTAGTTTTAGTGAAGTGAAAAGCATCTTAAATCACAACGCGAAATGCTTAGTGTAATCTGGTATAATTATGCATATTGATAATGTAAAGTTATCAACATCAACTTATCACGAGCCCTTTTTTTGTAACAATGCACAGTCACACTGCGTTTTGTCCCATCCACACACATGCTCACATATGGCAAACACACTCAGCATTCACTCCTGCTCCAACTGCGAGCGAGTGTGACGTCACGATGAAAGAGAAATGAATATCCGTCAGATTCTGTCTCTGGAGACCCTGCAGTGGCCACGCACACACACACACGCACACACACACACACACAGGCGTCAAACTTCATATGATGATGATAATCAGCTGTGGTTTTACACACACAACCTCTCCACATGTGGTCATTTCAGCTGATTGTCCACTGCTGCTGTGCCATTAGTCCGTCCAGTTGGGACTACTGTATACAGCATGTGGGTGTAGGAGGAGCTGTACATCAGCAGATCACAGAGGAGAGAGAGTCTCCACACAGACTGACGGTGATAGTAATAAAAAAAAGAACGCCAGTGGGATGTCATGCATGGAGGGATGAAACAGAGATGAAAACAGAGAGATGATTAGTGGAGAAAAATCAAGTGTTACACCGGAATGTAGTAGTGGATAAAAGAGAAACATACAGGAGACGTTGAAGCAGTGTCTACGACTGAGTAAAGCAAAATGTTGTTCCATGATATATTTTACATGACAGTGTTTTAGATTTTTATACATTTACATAGATTTACCGACATTTATTCAAGTAAACATTGGTGACAATTGACAATAATTGGCATGTAAACCAGAATTGGTGAAGCAATGTTATAAAATAAGGGAAATACATAAAAGAGGTGCAAAATGCTTCAGTAGCAGCCTCTGAAGGTGAAACCTGGTAGGACAAAGTCGAAACTCAGTTGCACCAAGTTCTATAAAAATTGGCGGAAATATGTCACAGCCCAAGACAAACAAAAAAGTCTATTGGGACCATGGCCTATGCTTGACAGGAAGTCAGCCTGTCAGCCAGTTGTGAAGTTGGCATACATTTTGATGATTTGAACATTTTGTAAATAAACATTTATTTGTAGCAACATAAAAATATGAAAAGTTATCAAAAGGTCTTATAGATTCAAAAGGGCACGGCCACAACAACCATTGGAATTTTGACCATTCGCCACCAAAAATTTTGCCATACATTGACTGACACAAGAGACTGACCCTGAACATGTCTACAAACATGAACTTGACCCAACAGGAAGTCAGCCAGTTTGAATTTAGCTGCTTTTTCACCATAAAACAGCGCATGAAAACTGAGTCAAGGGCACAGCGTAACCTGCTGGCGGGGGGGGGGGGGGGGGGGGGGGGGGGGGGGGGGGGCAGCCGCGAGGGCCTGCACAATGCTTTAATGAACACTCACACAGTGGTGGGAGGACCTATTGTTTTCCTATAATAATATTGACTTTTGTATAGAGTTCCAGTTTGATGAAACAGTCGGGGACAAAACCGTGAAAATGTTACCAGATCACCAAAGATGGATCACTGCTATTAAATACATTCAAAGTCGAGTTTAGAAGATGAAGTGATGGGAACCCACTGCCAACTGATTCTGCTCCGGTTAGTGTTGTTAATCATTACACTGAAGTTTGCACCCAGATTTACAGCTTCCTAGTCGGCACTTAATTAAGAGAAAATTAAGGGAAATATAACTTGAATGATGATTGCATTTTTAAACTTATTCTTACTGATGTTAAAGTGTGTTTATGTCAAGCCTTGCTGTATTTTAAGACACGGTTACTTAATAAGACATGGATTTTTATTGACAAAGATGAGAGTATGATTTTTAGTAAGCTGTGAATTTGGATGTTAACATTAGCTTCATTACAGACTCCAAAGCTAAGCGAGTGAAATATCTTGTTACTTTTCCATGCTTTTATTGTAATGTGTAAGTGTTTTCTGGAGTAGAATTATACAAAGTTAGCCATTTCCATAGAACCCAGGTATTATAAGGATCAGATATATTCAGTCTGTCAGGTTCTGCGATATATTGCTCTATCTCTGTGGATTTAAAGATTCAAACCAGCACTGGTGCAGTTCATTTTTCAGGAGCCATAGCAAACTGAGTCACATGACGTCCAGAACACTATAATTCATGAATGTGTCCGAGTGGCACCAGTGGCCGTGGGACTGGTCTCACTTCCACATAACAAAACCTTTTGGCTGGTAAACATTTGTGACTGAAACGTTGCAATAAAGATATATAAAGATATAGATATTCAGATGTTTGTCAACAGATAATCAGTTGACACGTCCTGATATCTACTGTACTCAATTGTTTTTCCCCTACAAATAGACTGTTGACAATCAACGGACTCTTTGTCTTTATAGGACGGTTGACTGTCTACAGCTAATCAACTGTCGACAAATCTGATTTGACGTTCACTTGACAATAAAAATATTGTTACAGACAATCAACTAAATTGATCATATGTTGACATGATGTTTAGGCTGGGGGATATGGCTCATAAATAATATCTCATTTTGAGATGTTTGTGCTTCTCAAAGGGTGAGAATGACAATACATTGTAAATACACTAAAATAAAATATGTACTGTTTATGGTCTGTATTACATGATCTTCAAATGCAGTTATTACCTTTCATTTCAGATAATACCTGGTTTATGTCTTTGACTTTTTGACTTGTTAAATTAAGAATATGTACATATGTTAGAAACAAAAAAACTGACTATAAATATGGTCACATTTGAACACAAATAACACAATTAGGCTTAAAATTAAAGAAGTGCTATTAAGTGACTTTTATAAATATACTTTTGTTTTTCTTTTTTTCACAAATATATATGATATTTAATTTAGTGTGTATTTCACACATATATTCATATGGTAAATACGATGATTATCAATGCAGCAGCCTTTAAAAGAAGGAAAAGTCATCACAGATACCTTATCACGATATGACAATATCTAAAATCTAAGACCATAGCTTGTATCATGTCATGATATAGCTATTTATAGTCTCCTGGTAGTTAGTTAATTATATGTCAGTTATAAAGTGATTATCTGCTGACAATACTGAATACCGAATTATCAAACAATTTTTACCAAAAACGTAATCAACTAGATGGGATGAATTGTGGAGAAATGGAGAGCAAATGGCAATCACTTGACAGCATGAAACAAAATCAACATTTGAATGGGGAAAACAGCCCTGCTCGTTCAAAAAGCCAAGTGAAATGTGGCGTATTTACACGCCTCCATGCACATGCCACGCACACACAATAAAAGAAGAACAGAATTTCACATAAAGCGATAGAAAAAGAATGAAAACACACAATAAACAGCAACGCTGCCCACGCTGAAACAAATGGCAGAATGGCTCCAGTATCAATGCTTAAAGTCAACACTTCTATTCTCCGGTTACTATGGGAGTAACAGCCATTGTGCCGTTGCTGCGTTTCCATGGCCACTTTGATAGTGGTAGCATTAGTTTATACACTAGCTACACACACACACACACACATTATCTGTAGCTATCTACATGTACATATATGCGAGTTGCCCTTGAGGCTATAAGTGCTATAGGTTTGCTGCAGCAAATGTAACTCTCCTGCTGTAACTCTACACTCAATAAATAAAACACTTCACACTATGCTGTACTGAGCACACACACACACACACACACACTGATAATTAAAATCCATCAGTCAGATGACAACATGCACTAGAGGGACGGGCAGGTTCAGACGTGTACGGATGACATCTGTGATTGGTGGTTGAGTCTGTCTTACCCAGATGAGCAGATGGCGTCGGCCTCTGGATGTTCAGGGGCAGGGCAGCAGAACTGATGCAGCACGATCTCACTTCTGCAGAGGGAAAGACAGGAAAAGGTGAGCAACACGGGGGGAGGCACGCAGAGCTTGAGGGACAGCGTGTCATTTGGTTATTGTCGGTCACTTTCTGGTGGTTTGCCTTGTCAGACATCCCAAAAGGCTCTGAAGAGACTCTCATTAGCCTCCTTTGGGTTTCCTTTACACTGTGGCTCAGTTCAATTAGAGGTGCAGTACAGCAGATTATTCAGGACAATGTTTGGCATTTTTATATTAATGGCTTCCACAGATTATTTTGTAATCAATTACCCAATTGATTATTCTGCACAACGCATCACTTGGGCTGTGTTTCCATTATGTATGGTTCTGTTTTGTACAGTACAGCACATTTGGAATGGTAAAGCCTAGTGCTTGTGTTTCAAATTAGAACAGTACCTTTACTGTGTAGGTGGAGTTTGGGCTGTGTTCAACAGTCACACCAGCAACATACGATACATACAGTAGCATACTATTGGTTGGACAGTTTATTGAAAATGAGGAAGTGACTGTGCATATAATCAGTTGTTATTTACTGGCTGATTGACAAAGGCTTTTATTAAAAAATAAACTTAAATCAAGTCATAAAGTTAAATTTATGATTAGTCATTTTATGTCTTATTTAATTTAATTATTGTTTCTTTTAAACAACTTTCAGCATCATTTGCTAATATTAAAAAGTTAAATTTTATTTGATTTGGGGAAAAAAATGAAAAAAAGAAAGAAAAAAGAAATCACTGAGAACAAAGAAGCACTGAATTCTACAGCTCAGTATGGTCATATTTTATAGAACAACCTTTATCACTCTTAACTCTCTGTACTGTGCTTGTTTACATCTGCCTCCGTTCACTTCATCAGATTAAAGGAGATTAAGCAGATTTGCCAAAACCCAAACTGTATAGATTGTTCCTCCATCTCAGCTCTCTGATCATTTTCTTTTCAAGTTCACCTCTCTCTCTCTCATCTCTCTCTCATACATTTCACATTGATATTCATGTTTTGGGACCAATTTAGAGCAAAGAAAATAAAATAAAATAAAAAAATTAACAGATGCATCACATGTTATAAGTTGTAGACCTCAATCAGTATTGTATTGTCTGAGCCAGTGATTCCTAAAGATACCCAAAAGTGGGTCACAAGAGATATTTTTGGGTCCTCAAATAAATTTGCAAAATATTGTCCAGAGCATCTTACTTGAGATTTATTCAACTTTTGTAAAATGAAGTTGTTGTTCTTTTATCAGACATAGATATCTTGCAAACTTCTGGTTTACCCATTCAAAAATCATCAGGTGTTGCAGTAATGGCAGTAAAAATGGTCTAAGACTTTATATTATGCACAAATTAGCTATTGCCATGATTTATGTAAATTGTGTCGCAAAAGTGTGTCTTCTTTAAAAACATTTATTTTATTTTAACCTTTATTTAACCAGGAAAAAAACTCAGTGAGATTAAGAGTCTCTTTTGCAAGACTGTCCTGGCCCAGAGAGGCAGTCATAAGTTAAGACATGGAATACAACTGTTTTAACCATACAACATACTCAGTACAATGTCAAAATAATGAAATATACATAAAAATCTATTTCAAATATACTAAATGCAGTATAAAACATATAACATCAGCAGTTTCTCAATAAAAGTGCATTTAGGCAAAACAAGCCATTTAAAAATACACTGACTGACCATAAAAAAGTCGCCACCTGGATTTAACTAAGCAAATAGGTAAGAGACTCCTATTGGATAATTTCTGCATGAGTGATTATCTTTCAGCTGGCAAAAAGTTATTTAACCCCAACTGATGCCATGAGTAGCTTCTCATTTCTTAAACAAATATGTGGAAAGACACATCCTGTGGTCGTGGAAAAGATGTTAGTCTGTTTGAGAAGGGTCAAATCATTGACATGCATTAAGCAGAGAAAACATCTAAGGAGATTGAAATAACTACTAAAATTGGGTTAACACATTATCAAATTAAATAAAAAAATTAAAAAGGATAGTGGGGAAAACATCGTCTTCGAGGAAAAAAAGTGGTCGGTCAAAAATCCTGAATGATTGTTGATCACTTAAACGTTTGGTGAAATCAAATTGTAGAAAAACAACAGTGGAACTCAGGGCTGTGTTTAATGGTGAAAGTAGGAGCATTTTCACATGCACAATGTGACGCGAACTCAAGGGACTGGGACTGAACGGCTGTGTAGCCTTAAGAAAACCACTAATCAGTGAGGCCAATAGGAAAAAAAGGCTTCAGTTTGCTAGGGAGCATAAAGATTGGACTCTGGAGCAATGGAAGAAGGTCATGTGGTCTGATGAGTCCAGATTGACCCTGTTCCAGAGTGATGGGAGCATCAGGGTAAGAAGAGAGGCAGACGAAGTCATGCACCCATCATGTCTAATACCTACTGTACAAACCTGCCGGGCAGTGTACCTAAAAGTGTCCAACGAGACTCAAGCCTTCAGTTTCACACAATTTTATAGCATGCTCCAGGAAGAGTGAATTTCATATCTAAATGATTTTTTTTTTCCCCTAATTTAATAGGGACCCTTGGAACTGACAGTAAGTTTAAGTCAGTAAGATTAAACTAATTACAATATACCTAAGATTGTATGCAATAAGATTGCTTATTGTTTGCTTCTTGAACACAATAAGAATGAAGACAACAACTCCCTGTGCTCTTCTGATGGATGTAAGCCCGAAGAAATGATGACAGCAGATGCAGCATGGACTTAAACATTCAAATATGCCAGTGTTCAGATCTGTGGGTGGACAAGTCAGACCATCCAACGCTAACATACAAGCAGTTTGTTGTGTCAGCGCTTTCACTATGATAAACAGTATCCAGAGCATTTAAGCTTTGACAGAATGCATGCATATACTGTATATCGCGTCATGTTTGGCTACATTTTATAATTCCATGTTTTGACTCTTGTTATGATTCTAACTCCTCCTTTTGTTTTATTGCAAAGCACCTTGTAAGTCTGTAGTTAAAGGAATACAGTTATTATTATCACATCCCAAAAAATAGGAGAATCTGATAAAAGAAATACCCATTTATGGTACATTTGTAACTAGAAAAGCACTCAAAGAGCACAGCTCTTGCACCTAATATTATTAGTCCTAGAATTATTTGTATCTACATTATTGGATTCTTTCACCATGAAAACATACCCTTAATATTTGGAATCACCTTAATATCATTATTAGTTTGATTGTCATTTATGGAAATCAGTATTTCTATAATGGCGATTTTCTTCTGGATCTAGCTCCACAGCTATTAAAGATACTGCAAAGTTGACACAGTTGACACACTTCCGATTCAGCAGCGTCTCAGCTACAATTGGGTGTTAGTTGCGTGTTATTTTATTTTATTTTATTTATTTATTTATTTATTTTTTGCCAAGAACCCTGGCCATTTATTGAGGAGTTACAGACACAAATGCTGAAAATGGCCCTATCTCGCAATGATAAAGAAAACTTCAATAAATTCCTGGATCCAGACGGCGATCTGGATCATCACCAAAACTGAATCATGTTCCTTGTCCCATTACACACCTTTCCTGAAAAGTTCATCAAATTCCACAGACACAAAAGTCACAGATTCCAATCGGAACAATGTTTTCTCCATATAAAAAGTTTTGGAAACCCAGGCCTAAGCTCCATTTTTTAAGGCATGGGTGTGAGTGTAGGCCACATTCAATCCTTTCACATTGAGCTGAAAACATTACAATGAATTTCTTAAGACTTGTGACCTTGGCACAGCATATTGCTGGTGACACAGACCCACAGTGACAGGCGTTCATTCTCTGAGTTAGTGCAAAACTCAGAGTGACAGTCCCATGCAGCTGCTTTTCCACAGCATCTCCCGCAGACTTCACAGTTCAAATGCCTCCAATCGGCAGACTTCAACACTCTGGGTTTATGTGAATAATACTCCTCCATCTGTCCTACACGCCTATAATCCCACTGCTGACATCACACACACTCACAAACATTCTGCTCATACATGTAATACAGTAATACAGTAATTTTCTATACATACTGTGTAGTGGGGGGGTATCTTTAACAGCTATAGAGCAGTAGCTGCTGCCTTCATAGAAATTGTTACTCTATTTGGATTATTTGGGAATTGTTATTGTCTCTGATATCAATTGGCTTAAAACCTCTCAAAAACAATTGTCATATTTTATTAGTTATTTCACAGCACAGTCATTTTCTTGTGCTTTGTTCCTTTTTTCCTTTTATTTTTATTTTATTATCGATTATTTTTTTATTTTTGTGTTACTTTTGTATTTGTTTACTTTTGTTGTTGCCATTGTGTTTACACCTTACATTTCCATGTTTTCACTTTTATTATAATTTCAACACTTGCATTGTTTGGTTTGTTGTAAAGCACCTATAGGCTGTATTGAATGGTGCTGTAAAAATACAATTATTGCTACTCTTACATCCCAAATATTAAATAAATCCACTTATACATTCAAAAACTAATTGCCTTCAAACAGTCCTGTCATATTAAAAGTGCACCAAAGAGACACTGGTGGACATTTTCAAACCCTTTTATAGTACAAACTTTTTAGGTTCTGATCTTATTATTTTATTTTACTACTTATTTTACTTATGTCTATATCTGGTCAGATGTGTGATCTGCAAATAGCTTTTTTTTCTTATATTTTGCTTTAAATTCTCCATTTGCTTCCATGCAAAGCACATTGTAAACCTGCTTTTGTAAAGGTGCAATAATTAAAGCATTTATTAAATTACTGTCATTAGTAGTAGTTTTCCCTCTCCCTGTAAATAAAAATCAGCTTTTCAATGTTATTCTTTTAATTTTGTTGATCTGTGATTTATATTTTACCCAAGGCTTTCTCATGTATGAGACGATTACGTAATGATTTCTGCCCCTTTTTTCTCCCTCTTTGTCATCAAAGAAAATAAATAATGTACAATTCAAAAGACTATTTTAGAGAGGGTACTTCTTTTTAATCTCAAGGTGGGATTTTCTGTGTGTAATTCTAATTCAGCAACTACAGTATAAACCTGTGCTGAAGAAATCAGCAGGGAAATGGAATCAAAAGTTCAATATCACTAACAAGAAAGACAATGACATGAAATGAACCATTTAAAACAAGATATCAGTACCTTAATATGTGCTGTAAGCAAGAGAGAAAATGAGTGTTACCAAAAATATCAAATTAGATATTCTTGTTGTATCTTAAGCTTTAAAGTTTTACTACGTAATTTTTGAATGTGAATAAATGCCAATTCATTTCAAACCATTGTCAGATGAGTTCAAACAATGCTGATTAGCTCTATGATCTCCACACAACTCTGTCTGTGGTTCTCAAAATAGCAGTGTTTAGATCTCGTGTTGCCCAGCAACATTCCCGCTCTGCACACAGGAAATGATTAGTTTCATGTCAGGACAGACGGAGGTAGCAACGTGGGACGACCGCAAAGACGACTGCTGTAGACACACAAGCACTCCCTCAGTCGGGTCTGATAGTTTTGCTGCCTGTTTTCAGATGAAGAATGCAGCAAACAAATAACGTTACACTGTTTCTGTTCACAAAGACCAAACAGGCAGAATTATAACATTAACAACAACCCAAAAACGATTTTGCACTGCAGCTTTAATTAAACTGAATCATTTTCATGATCTCTGGTCAGTTTACTGTGGTCATGCAGTTAAGAAGAGGTCAGATTGCCTTTATACACACACACACACACACACACATATTAAGGTTTCTAGGACACTACAATGAATTCCTTTCATTTGGACAGTCTAAATAAAGCCTCATCCCTAAATTCCAACTAACCACAATTCAAATCTTAGACTGAAATCAGTTCCAGGATTTGGTCTCCATGAGGACTACTGGTTCTGACAAGGTCCAAAAGAGGTAACAAAGGTGAGTTTATACACACACACACACACAGGGTCAATACATGGTTGGTACAAGACACTCCCATAACGGCTATCTGCCTCCACCAACGCTCACAAAGAGAACAGGTGAATATTTTAACAGTACATGCCTCCTGCTGCTGTGGGCCCATGTTCTCTCTCTCTATTCACTCTCTCTGCACCCCTTTCCTGTTTTATAAGAGTACTTGAAACACAGCCACTATCCAGTAGTGAATATAAGGAACATGGGGAGGAGGAGGAGGAGTGTTGACATGCAACAAGATGAAATGTGTTTGGACTCCGAATCCATCGCCGGTGCTTTGTGTTCACCTTCAACAGCACCACATGATGTGAGGCCCGTCCCTGTGCTGTTCAACCCATTTGTCTGCCAGCAAGACTGGTAAATGGAGGAGACAGCTACATTGGATTTTTTTTTTCCATCACACTCATCTCTGTTTCCATCTCTCTCTTTACCTGTCTCACTCTCTATTTACTGACCCCTCCTCTCTCTCTCCCTCTCTCTCTCTCTGCCTCTTTCACTAAGGTTCCAACTCCTTCCTCTGGACACCTCCACGGGCTGCATCAAAGATGACTGAGCATGAATCTCACTCTCTCCTTCTCCGTCTATCTCTCTGCCTTTTCCTCTCTCCAGAGAAAGGCTAATTACTGTTCGCTCCATGGGCTAAGTGGGGCAGATAGGAGGTTCAGCTGGAGAGAGCGTAAGGGAGAGAGAGAGAGAGGCAGAGGAGAGAATCCTGTCTCACCCCCTTGACTATAGACAAAGCCACATCCATAGGCAATGTTGACAACAATGCAATGCACACAAATGCACTCAGAGCTGACATTAAGCCTGAGGGGGGTCCTCCCTGTTTGGGAAAAATAAAAATGTATTCAACATATTTCCACAATTTCTTGATAATCCATCATATTTTCTGAAAAATTAAACATAGTCGGGATGATATTGCATCAAACATTATGAACATTTATTTTTAAACATTAACACAAATATAGACACTTATAAAGACTAAATAATCAAATCCTCTCTGCCACAAATACATAGACACACAGAAATAATAAAAAAATAAAAAAAACAGTTGGGTGGATCTAAATGTGCTGCTGTTGTGCCTTTTTTGCAACAAAAGCTGCTATTAAATCACAAATCCATTTTTTTCAGGGCCCTAGCATTTGTGTGGTATAACTGTCCTGTCATTGCACCTCTGTTCGTAAGAAACACAATTCTTTGTGCTCTTTGTCCATTCAATTTTACAGAATCAGTATGGATGAGGAAATTACAGAAATTACAGTGAACAGTAAAGTTATCTAAATAAAGTAAATAAAGTAAAGTATAATTATTATTATTATAACCTTTATTTAACTAGGAATAAAAACTTGATATCGATAATCTCTTTTGCAAGAGTGTCCAGGCCAAGAGAGGCACCAGTACATATAGGTAAGGACACAGATGCAACCATTCAAGCATACACAAATAAAATGAAAAAAATAATTAAAAAAAATACTTAAACTATCTACAAAAAATTACTTAAAATCTATACAGAGTGTGATATAAAATCACATAATCAGCAAATTATTAAATAAAATCGATGCATTTAGGCAAAACATCTACAGCCATATCTTTCTGCCTCCAAGTCAATTCAAATATTTTAAAAGTATCCAATGAGACTAGATTTTTCAGTTTCACACTATCCTGTATTTTCTTCAAGGAAGAAGGAGCCGTGTATTTAGATGCCTTTTTTCCTAAATCAGTACAGACCCTTGGAACTTGGAACCCTTGGAAGTCTTTGATTGAAAACAGCAAGGACCTGCATTGTTCTGTTGAATGTAGGCTTAAAGATATACATGTATAAGAGCAGAACAAGATATGTAAGAAATTGTAAGACAAAAAAAATAGTAAAACACAAACCAATAAATATGACTGTTTACTAACTGTAGAGGTGTTTCTGATGACAACATGTCTGTGTGCCTGAGAAAGAGAGAGGACGGGGATCAGCGAGAACTGAGTGAAATGAAGCCCTGTTTGTGCTGCAATGTCATAAGATTTTAACCATTTAAGAAAAAGAAATGTGAAATTCGGTGTTAAGTGTTGGAGCAGACTTTGGGGTTCTCAGGTACTGCCCTCTGCTGGTTTTAATCATACTTCTGATCTGATAGAGTCCAGTTTGTCAACATTAATTATAATGACTCGTTGCAAATAAAAATTAATTATGGAGTTCCACAGGGCTCAGTGTTTGGGCCTATACTTTTTTCTTCTTATATTTGCTTCCTTTAGGAAACATTATTAGAAAGAACAACATACACTTTTATTGTTATGCAGATGACATAAAACTTTGTTTATCAATGAGGCCGGAAGAAATAAATCAGGTTGTTCAACTCCAGGAATGTCTTAAAGACATTAAGTCCTGGATGACCTGTAACTTCCTACTTCTAAACTCAGACAAAACTGAGGTTATTATACTCGGCTCTAGACACCTTAGAAATAAACTTTCTGACCATATTGTCACTTTAGAGACTACGTCGCTCCAGTGTTAGCTTCTCTACACTGTACAGTTTCGAATTCAATTTTAAATTATTATAAAGCACTTAATGATCAGCCCCCATTATATTTTAAAGATCTAGTTTTACATTATCATCCCAACAGATCAGTTTGGTCCCAAAACGCAGGTTTACTTGTAGTTCCCAGAGTCCATAAAAGTAGAATGGCAGGCAGAGCCTTCACTTACCAGGCTCCTCTCCTGTGGAACCAACTGCCAATGTCGGTTCTGGAGGCGGACACTGTCTCGGTATTTAAAGTTAGACTTAAAACCTTCCTTTTTGATAAAGCTTATAGATAGAGCTGGCTCAGGGAAACCTGAACCATCTCTTAGTTATGCTGCTATAGACCTAGACTGCTGGGGGATTTCCTGTGGTGCACGCACACTCACTCTTTCACAATCAGGGTATGAATATGACTTTATTACATGTCATTAACCTTGTTCTTTCTCTCCTAAGTCTATGTCTTTCCTTCCTGTTCTCTTTCTCTCTCTCTGTCCCCATCTTGCAGGCTGCATTATTGAGATTCAGTTTCAAGGCTATTATTATTATCACTAACAGTAGTATTATTGTCATTATTATTATACTATAATTATAGTTAATATCAGTACAATTTCTTATCAATAATCTCTGCTGCTGCTTGTATAAATGACACTGTAGTTCTATAAACATGACATAACTGATTCTAAACTTGATACAACTGTTGCTCCTGGTCTCTCTCTTGTGTCTCTCCCTCACCTCCCTCTTTTTCTTTCTCTCCCCCCTTTCTGTCCCCCACCTCTCCTC
>JAFBJR010000112.1:3091881-3135305 GCA_016785285.1 Brachirus orientalis | reverse complement strand
TCCTCTCACCCCAACCGGTCGAGGCAGATGACCGCACATCTTTGAGTCTGGTTCTGTCAGAGATTTCTTCCTGTTTTTCTCTCTCTCTTTTCTGCCTTACATTGTACAGTGCCTTGAGATAATGCATGTTGTGATTTGGTGCTATACAAATAAAAGAAGCAGCATATCCTTCACTCACTACAGAAGCTCAAATCATGTCTGTTTTTTCTTCACTGCTGAGAACCTACCACAAAAATACCTATAGTGTCTTCAATTCACTGCTCAATTCAATGTGCTGGTTGTAGATTTTCTAGGAACAGGATATCTATCAATGGCGACTTTTGCCTGTGCTTTAAAGCTGAATTCAAACAGCTGCTTCTTTTGTTGGAAGGTGAGACCTCAATTTAGGTCAACTCCTTACCAAGAACAGACTGTAATAGCGCTCAAACAGCTCAAGACTGTGGCCATGCGCTTCCTCAAAAAGTATTAGCGGTTGGTTTCTGTGATCAGATCGGGGGACGCGTTCAGGATTGGGAGCGTTTGGAGTGGACATGAATTTACAGGGAGCCACATGTGACTGGATAAGTCGGGACAGATGTTAATGCCAAGTTTAAAGGGAGTCAAAGTGTAGAGTCAGATAAACACTTATATAAATGCAGAAAGTGAGATAATGGTTAAATGGTCTGTATTTTTGAAGGGCTGTTCTCGTCTTGATGACCACTCGAAGCTGCTTTACTTGGCCTGGGTAAATCCAGCCACATCTGCCAGCTCTTTGATTTCTCTCTGCAGACATGCCTGGCAAGGACGCCGTTTTGGCCAACTGCATAATGTCCAAAAGAACCAATCAACAGGTTTTTTCTCCTAGCGTGCTAGAGGCAGATTTAACATGATGATGACATCTAGCAGCTTTTGTCTACATCCAACATGATGGCCATCCATGAGCAGCTGTTTGAAAGCGACTTGCTCCACAGAGGCAAAAGTCGCCATTAATAGATACCCCATTCCTAGAAAAACTACAACTAGCACATTTGCAGACACAATTTCTGTCACTCTATCCATCATCCTGATCATTGGTCTGATTGGTTGCAGGTCTATCCAGTTGCATACAAAGGCAAATGTCTGTTGGTCACACCTCTTGAAAGTGGGAGGTGACTACAGCCTTTCTAGAGTCAACTTCAGATTGATGTGGTCTTAGCCTTGCTAGCTTTACACTACAGTTTCTGCCATTCACCCATTCGCTCAAACATTCAGACAGCATATCAATGTGCCGCGCTTTTTTCCATTTATACCCATTTATACAAGCAACTTAAGTGACTTGCCCAGGGTCACATTGGCATGTAGACTAGCAAAGCCAGGAAACAACCCTCGACCCTCCAGTTGAAAAAAGCTCAATCGCTGTCAATGTGTCAAAGTGTGTGAACTGCTGGGTTTCTCTGCCCTGCATATAACATTGTAATATCTAAGCCTTACTATGTTAAGTCCTTCCAGATAATGTATGCTGTGATTTGGCACTTTACGAATAAAACTGATTTGATTTGGTTTGACAGAATCTACACTAACACGTGTACCCATATAAGCTTTCAAAAATTGTTAATATTTTTAAATAACATTGCTTCAGTTTTGATTGGCATAGCCTCCTTCATTTCAAAACACCTGCACTCTTACAAAGTAAATAAAGGCTTCAGTTTTAGGATTACAACTGAGCCAAGGTATGTCATACCCTCACATAAATTGTTCAGGTAACACCAAGGGTACTTTTTTTTTCCTTTTATTAATTTTTTTCTTCTTGGACTTGTGTTTATGTTGCCTTTTTCCAAATATAAAAGCTACTTAATCTTGCAAACATTTTACTCTTATATCATGAGAACAAAACTTTTCTTTGCACGCAACAACGAGATATGAGATTCTGAAAGCTTCACACCTCCAATAATCATATGCATGCAAAACACTCTGTGAGCCAACATAAAAACATGCTGACACACACAAGTCACCAACAGCAGGAGCATAGCAGAGGTCAAATCTTGATCTCCAGTCAGCTGCAGACAGGATGCAGCAGGCAATGACAGGATCCTTTTTAAATATGCAAGTGAAAGCCTCGTCTCACCTTCAGTGGTGTGTCCAGCAGGAGGTAAAATCCACACACCTTATCCAGGTGGACTTCAAATCACTGATGACATTTGAATGTGAGGTTGCATTCAAGGGCACGTAGCCGCAAGCACAGAAGCAGAAAGGCCATTAAAAAAAGAAAAAGAAAGAAACACCACCAGCTCACACTGCTACATGATCAACTGGTGGTGGAAGCTTTTGCTGTTTTCTGCCTCCAGCTTTTATAACAGCAATTGATTTATAGTAATTTTCCTTCTTGCCAGTAAAACTAATTTAAATTGGGACTCACTGGTGTACCGCTGATTCCAGTCAAAGACTGACAAACAGTGACTGCAGGGTACACACTGGTTCCAGGTAACAGAGCACATTTTTATTATTCATTTATTTTTTCTAATTTAATATTTACTTTTCATTTTATGGCATCATTCTCAATTAGACTCAATAACAATGCCTCCAAATTTGCATTTTGGCTGTCATTCCTGCAAAACAATAGGCATTTTATACAGTCAATTTGTAGAACGTTCTTGAGTGCGCCTATAGAACATCTGCATGAGTGCATGGTTGTGAAATACATCATTATGTAAGATATACAGTATATTATGGCAGCAGAAATTAATCGATAAATTGGTTATTAATTGAATTAACCATCAACAATTTTGATTTTCAGTTTTTTTTATTTTCAGTGTGTTTTTTTAATGATTAAAACAAGCTTTATGATTTTTCAGCTTAAATATCAATATTATCTGCATTCTTTGCTCCATGTAACAAAAAAACTGAATAAGTTTTGTTTGTAGACAAAACAAGACATTTGAGGACATTGTCATTCTGAGGTTTTGAACACATTCTTTCAAGATTTTCTGACACCTAATGGACCAAATGATTAATCGCTTAACTTACCAAATTAAGGTTCAAGTATGTTCTTCCCTTTCCTCTGTGGTGTGTTTTTATTGTGATTTTTCATTTGGATTTTGTATTTTATCATTTTTTATACATTATTAGGGCACGGTCAGCAAAAGTAGTTGTTATTTGAATGTAACATATAAATAAACTTTGAGCTTGACCTTGACCTAAAGACAACATTTTTTTCCAATTAATGATCGTGAGGGGGTGCCCCCTTTTATTCAAGTGAGCCTATGCCCCCTTAAATGTCTGTGCATGCCTCTGGTAAATGTTAGTCAAATTTTGTATAAGATTTTTCTAAACAAATGATTTTTTTTACATTATTAATTATACTAATAATAATATACATATTTCCCCTCTGTTCCTCCCCTCTTCTATGTTCCCCCCCTCACTGGAGGTGGGGTCCCACTGAACCCGATCAGGACTCCTGCTGTTACAACATGCACATACAGTTTTCTCTCATTAAGTGATGTGATGCAGTATGAGGCTCTGGTGCCAGCTCTCTGTGTGTAACTGTACGTGCATGTGTGTTTCATCTCACACAGCTACATCAGAGGCAAGCTGCTCTCCTGAGACTTCCCACATCCTGTGCAGTAAATAAAAGAGAAACCAGCAGCGCAATGATAATGATGATGATGATGACACAGTGCCTCATCATCACACATAAAGCTGCTCCATGTCTGACATTGACCACTGCACACACTCGCACACGCATGATTAGGCCTACAGCTGTTGGTTATGTAATGATCCAGTAATCGTGATCCAGACTACAATTTAAATAATCCACCTCTTCCTCTTCAGGCACAGCCCTCAGCTGACACACACACCCACACACAGAAAATTGGAAATGTGCAAGCGTCTTTCCTCATTAGTTCAACACCAATCTTACAGCAGGACATGCATGCTCATGCACATTCTTAATGATACCCTTTTTCTCAAGATAAAAGCCTCACATATACTGTGTACTGTGAAGATTCAAAAGGGGCCACTATAACTAAGACAGGAACAGTTTAGGCTATAGGTTCATACTGGAGCTGTGCACTGGTGATACAATACAGGGGAGATTATATGATTTATTCTGATACATTTACATATACACAAGCCCATGTATTGTGATTTGTTACCACAAAAATATTTGATTTTAAGAAAAACTGTAATTGTAAAATGAACAGTGTTGTATGCATACACCTTATATGGCTACTGAGAGAAGTGGAAGGAGGAAGAGAAGGTTAAATGGCCTAACGTCTGCAGCCAACTAGTGGTCGGAGGCTTAAGTACAAGACAAAACCACTGTTGGAAAACCAATGTAAACAATATTTCCAAACTGATATTACCCTTCAAGTAATCTATACAGTGGCAATATTTTAGTGTATATTTTCTATCACCCCTAGTCAGTACTGCAGAAAAAACACACCATAGATGGTTTTACATTACATTAAAGAAGAATAACAACCACAGAAACCACAGACTTGCACACACACACAAATTCATGTCCTCCTTTAGAGAACATTACCCTGAGTTGATCAACTATCTATCTATCTAGCTGTCTAGCTGTCTGTCTGTCTGTCTGTCTGTGGGCTGAACGGACAATGTTGATAAAATATCCCATTGCAACACATATTGCAATTGCATTTTAATTTGTACTTAAACTTTTAGGCCATGCTTTTATTGAGTGTTATGTTTTTTAAAACAAGATACAACATATTTAGGTTCCACAGCATTTGTATAAAGATCAGATGCAAACAACCATAAACCTCGGCTCCACTCACTCAGATTTTCTTGCCAAGGCCAGAGATCGACAAAGGGTTGTCGGGGTCATCTGCACCAAAGAGCGGCAGCTGGAGCAACTTTCGCCGCCGTTCTCCGGGTCACTTTCAATCGGGGAAACCGCAGACGGATCGGCCGGCACCAGCTGCATGTCCCCCGGGTCCATTGGTTGTGAAGGATCCCCCGGAGTGGCCTCGACCTGTGCTGGTGCAACCGCATGCTCTGGCAAAGAGCCAGTGTGGAGCTGAGGCTCCTGAGGGAGAGGATGAGGACGGTGGTGGAGGTGGTGGTGATGAAGGCAGCCGGGGTCGGGTTGTTGTTGATGATGATGGTGGTGGTGGTGGTGATGAAGGTAAGGATGCTGCTGATGCTGGACCCTGACATCCCGCAGGTGCCGGTTCTCGCCGATGAGCTCGTCCACCCGTCGGTCCAGCTCCTCTATCCGGGCGCGCTGGGTCTGGATGAGACTCTGCTGGTTCTGGACGATGGTTGTGAGCTCGCGCAGGTACAGAATCGCCTGCACTGGGTTGTCTAGAAGACTGGAGCTCATCATACCAGAATGCAAGAGGAGTAAAGAAGGAGAAGAAGAGGGGGAAAAGAAAAAAGAAAAAGAAGGCAGCGCGAGTGACAGGAGATGCAAATAATCGGCGAGCGCGGATTAGAAGGTGAGCTGCTGTCCTTCCTGTCCGCTCTTCTCTCCTTGATTCTCCTCGGCTGTGGCGGATGAGGCTGCACCGACAGAGCTATACTCTCTCTCTCTCTCTCTCTCTCTCTCTCTCTCTCTCTCTCTCTCTCTCTCTCCTGTGCAGAGTGGTGCTGATGAGAGGAGCCAGATCCAGATGTGACAGCAGGGAAGAGGGGATGAGGAGGAGGAGGAGGAGGAGAGGAACCGATACGTCGTTACGCAGGCCACAGGAAAACTAGAGAGTAAGCACGCGCCCTATAGGCTGTAGAGAGGCGTTCATGATTTTAATCTCTGTTTTAAGCTCAGTTTAATGTCCAAGTAGCCGATAATGAAAAAAACATACAATAAATATATTTATTGCATGTTTATATATATATAAATAAAAATTTCGAATCCATCATTTATTGTTCCACAATGGGGAAATTCACAGATAAATAAAGAAAAGAAATAATAATAATAATAATAATAATAATAATAATAATAATAATAATAATAATAATAATAATAACATCGTTGCTGATGCAATCTAATCTAACTTTATAAAAATGCGCGTTCAAATCAGAGAGCTAAAATTTCCGAGGTGTTTGAAAGGCATCATCACTTTTCCGGCGTGGTCACGTGTCACAAAGATGCGGAAGTGCAGAACCGTTGTTTTTGCCAAACTAGCTGAGCTATTATCTCTCACAGCTCAGTTTCTTCTGCACATTTCAAAGCTGTGAACAAGTAAACTGCACTAATGGTCAGGTAAGTGCTATTTAAAAGCGAGAAGAGACTCTTTGGTGTGTCCTTACGCGGGTATGGTATGGTAAAGGGATTATTCAATGTGTGTACCTTCAGTTAGTCAATGAGTTACAATAACTAGTTTGTATAGATTATTTTATTTATATTTTCGCTGTTTGGCTGTCATGTTTATCAGCTATATTAAACACAGCAATGAGGGTGAACTCCGGCAATTAACATATTGAAACATTAACATCACAGTTGCTTCTGTTTAGTGTAGTATCGTCATGTGAGAGTCAGTTAAACCGTCAGTTAAACCGTGAAGCTGAGTCTATTGGACATTGGCTCAGCCACAGCAACATTCAAAGAGACAACACATGACTGCAGAGAGACACTTTAACAACCACAAGGAGACATTAAACCCTTTTCTTCCGAGAGCTGCTTTGACAAAATGTTGGTGTTCACAACTCACATTTTTAAATAAACATAACAAAAAAAGTAGTAATTTCACCTCCATGCGCATTTTGTATTTTATATAGATTTCTTTCTAGTATATCTCTCACGCTATTAATTGAAAATATTAATGCCGTCAAAACAAAACAACACATTTACAAATGCAACAATATTATGGCTCATTTACTTGTAATTTTGTTATTATCTTTCCACATGTCACTGTATCACTTCACAAGAGTATCCGCATGTACAGCTGTATGTATGATGTATACTGGGTACTTCTCATTTACACTTGTGAAAGGAAACTCTGTTCCCCATTCTTCATTAAACTAGTATGTGTTTGGTCTCTTACTGTTATAAGCAGTTGTCACGGTCATTGTTGCTCTACTCAGTCATCAAGCTGACAGCAGTGCAACTGTTTGATTGACAACTAACTGGTTGAAGGGGGTGGGATAAATGTAAGCAGACTTGAAGTTAAAGGCCCAGTGTGTACAATTAGTGAAATTATCTTCATATGGAAATTGGAAGATAATCTATCCCTTTATTATTTCTTTCCCCCCATTCCCCCAGAATGAACCTTTTATGCATATGTCAGGATCCAGATCAGCTCTACGGAGGTTGACATTTCAAACCACCATGTTTTTACAATAACCCAGAGTGGACAAGCTAAAGGTCTTTAAGTTCTGATGCTAACTGAAGGCTACATAGGTTCTCTGGCACATTTAGAAGAGAAGGGTGAGGTGAGGGATATTCAGCTGTAGTATGTAACTTCAACAACTCTGGTGATGCCAAGTGCTCATTGTATGAACGGTTTTCCTTTTAATCCGACATTGCTATATAGTACATTAATAAAGTTTCTATTAAATCTAATCTGATTTTTAGCAAGTGCCTTGAGTTTAATTTGATTCAATATTATATCAACAATAAACAAAAACCAAACATCAGGAGACATTAAAGAATTATAAGTCACCACAAGTAGCTATGAGCTGGAAACTCAAACTGATACAGTCCATAAACCTTATATGACTGCACTGGAAATGCTTCAACAAGCACAGGCGACATACTGCTAAGGGAGATGTCTGCTACCACCATCATGTGACGTGAGTGAGGACTGCATACGTCCTCTAAGCAGTTGGATCATTATGTTTTTCTTATTGATGTATGGTAATTGTGGTAACCACATACATAATTTTTACATCATGTTCTGTTAAACCAATAAGATTTAATATCAGCAAATAACAAGCAGCATAATTATATTCTCATAGGCCAACACTGCATCTAATAGTCTAACTGTATTGTAGATGGGAATACTGTGGTTGCATTTGAAAGCGGTTATGCTGTATAAATATTTCATTAGTTCAACATTGTGTTTACAGTCTCTCTCTGCAAAGCACAGAACCTGTGTCTTTAGCTGGGCCTGCTCACCACACTGAAAACACACAGAACACAGGGTCATATTTGGTCTGTAAATGTGGTTTTGGTCTAAATTTTGGCAATAATAAAGTAATGTCCAGTCTGCTTATACCCTGAAAAAACAACCTTATTACAGGCTATACTGTACATTTTTTTATATAACTGGAGGTGCAGTGATTGATCTCCACTGTCTGCCTCACATCTTTCTCACCCAAATGACAGTGTGTCTGTGAAGTTTTCTCTGTGTTTGTCTTTAGACATTGTTATGCAAATGACTATCTGTTGGAAGTAGTTGCTTTACACAGTCTACACCTTGGCTGGCACCTTGGTGTGGTAGACCCCAGCCTCTATTGACCTAGTACTTAGGGCCTGCTCCTGTGCAGCCATAATCAGTGCCTCAGTGCTGTCTTTCAGTCCAGCTTTTTCCAACCATTGGTATGATTTACCAATATCAGCCAGTTCTTCAATTTGACAATGGAACATGCCATGTAGGGGCTTGTCTTTCATGTTCATGCCCCTTTAGCTCCTCCTCTCTGCCAGGTTTCAGCTGCCTGAGGCATTCACTTAGCAGGTGATTGTTGGAGGCCATCTTCTTGATGTATTCTTGGATGTTGGTGTTTTTTGTTTTTTTTTTTGGTCAGGATGAACAAGAAGCATGGTCTGGAGGGTCAGGTGTACTCAGTGCCTCTCATCCAACCAGACCTGAGGAGAGAGGAGGCTGTCCATCAGATAGCTGATGCACTTTTCTACTTGGAGACCATCTCTACAGATATTTTCAGAAGGTAATTCCCAGAATCTCACACACACAGCTGTCGCAAGTTGTTGTTATTTTTATTAATATTTGTGTCTTTTCACATGGTAGGCACATGATAGACTGTATGTTTTGCATTTTTTTTTCCTTTCTCTGACATGAATGAAGACATTGTATATATAATTTACATACAATTTAATCAATTGCTTGCATTATTTTTCCTTTTTTTATTTTTTTTATGCAAAAAATAAATAAATGAAAATTACAATGCGAGTAGTGGTAATAATGGTAATTGTGTGAATCAAAGTAGGGGGCATATTGTATGTGAACAACATTAAATTCTGTTATTTTAAAATGACAAATTCTAGGCAAGAGCTTTTTATTATAGGCATTGTATTTTTTTTTATCTGTATAGATAAATAAAATAGTCTTCTTGATTCAGGTTCTTGTTGAATGTACATAAAGGAGGCAAAGTAAAAGGTTTTCTCAAATTACACTCTTTATTTGATTGTGCAGTAAGGTCTCAGACATACAATATGTTCCTCTTTGTATGCCTTGTACACACACACGTGTTTGTATGTGTGTGTTACTTCAGGGTGTCAGAGAGTGTAGAGAAAAATCGCCGGCAGCTGCAGAGCATCACTGACCGGATCAATCTTGCTCAGGCCCGTGTTGACAAAATCAAAGGCAGTAAGAAAGCGACCAAGGTAAGGTACCTTCATTTTACCAGGGTTCCCATGGTCATGAAATTCCTCGTAAGTGGTTTGGAATTAGGTCGATGTTTTGGAAGTTGTAAATTAAGAATGGCCCAGTCTGACAGGATGCTAATCTGCAGAAATGCCAGTGCGATTTTAATAATGTATGGCTTTCTACTGCCAAATATAAGATGCGGCTCAAAATAGTTGACTGTGGATGTTGACCTAGATATTCCATTCCATATTCCATGTCTCATTTTTGCCACACTCTCAAAAACCTGTGATAGGGCTAGCGCATTTGAGTAAAAGCCCCATTACTGTGTCCTATGGTCACTATCGGGGCCAGCCTTGTTAAACTACTAAAATTGAATCATGGAACTTGGGTGAATTTTGACAATTAATTTGTAAAAATGTGTGGGAACTTTGTTGTACTGACTATTAGAGTGACAGAATCCTTGGAGGATGAGAAGAGAGTGAGGTGATGAGAGAGTATGACAGACTGGGGAGTACAGGAGTTTTCTAACTCCAGAAGATGACAGTAATGCACCATCATGGATGCAAGCTACCGTTAAACCTCATAGAAGAAGAAGAAGATGAACATCCTTAAAAAATATTTGTAGCTTTGTATCAAATTAACAGTATTAACCATTGTCTGTGTGTTTAGGTTTTCTCCAGTGCCAAGTACCCTGCCCCAGATCACCTTCAGGACTATTCATCTATCTTTACTGGGGCCACAGACCCTTCCTCACAGAACCGCCCAAGACAGAAGATACAGAACAAACTTCGACCCTTTGATGAAAAGGCTTTGCAGGTGAGATAAATATTAAAATTAGGCCAGTTAGTCAGTTGTATGGTTAACCAAGTCAAATTCTGCTTTTTTTAAACTATCAACATAGGCTTTATTCATTGTTCATTGAATATTATTTATTTGTAAATGCTGCTAAAATATTGTAATTTTCTCTGTTTATTTTGAGTTAATTTTTTTCATGTACAAGATGTACAACGCCAATTCCAATGAAGTTCAGACATAACAGAAACACAATACATTGATTTGTAAATCCTTCTCAGCCTATATTCAATTGAAAACACTTGAAAGCAAGTTATTTAATGTTCAAACTGATAAACTTTTTTTCTTTTTGCAAATCTTCACTCATTTTGAATTTAATGCATTAAATATTTTACAAAAAAGTTTGGATAGGGGCAACAAAAGCCTGGGAAAGTTAGGGAATGCTCAAAGAACACCTGTTTGGAACATTCTGGTTAACTGGAACCAGGTGAGTGTTATGATTGGGTATAAAAGGAGAATCCCCGAAAGGCTCAATTCATTCATTCACAAGCAAGGATGGGGCAAGGTTCACCACTTTGTGAAAACTGTATAAGCAAATGGTCCAACAGTTTAAGTACAATATTTCTCAAAATAAAGGAATCCATCATCTACAGTCTATAGTATCATCAAAAGATTCAGAGAATCAGAGAAATCTCTGCACGTAAGCAGCAAGGCCGAAAACCAACATTGGATGTGAATGACCTTTGATCCTTCAGACCGCACTGCATTAAATATCAACATCATTCTGTAAAGGATATTAACACGTGGGCTAAGGAACAATTTGGAAAAAAATTGTCAGTTGTCGCCCCCTCTACAAGTGCAAGTTAAAACTCTACCATGTAAAGTGAACTCAGAAACACTGCCGGCTTCTCTGGGCCCGAGCTCATCGGAGATGGAGTGATAAAAGAGGAAAAGTGTGCTGTGGTCTGACCAGTCCACATTTCAAATTGTTTTTAGAAATCAGAAGCCAGAATGGGAAAGATTTCCCCCTACAAAGCTTCAACAATTAGTGTCCTCAGTTCCCAAATGCTTATTCACTCACCTTCTACCACATTTATCCTCTACATGAGGGTTGCAGGGCCAAGTGCTTATTGAGTGTTGTCAAAAGGAAGGTGATGTAACACAGTGGTCAACGTGCCCCGGTCCCAGCTTTTTTTTGGAATGTGTTGCAAGCATCACAGTTAAAATTAGTGATTATTTGCAAAAAAACACTCATAGACAATGAAGTCTATGAGTTTGAACATTAAATGTCTTGCCTTTGTAGTGTATTCAATTGAATATAGGTCAAAAAGGATTTGCAAAATCATTGCATTGTTTTTCTTCACATTTTATACAATGTCTGAACTTCATTAGAATTGAGGTTGTAATAATATTTAGTTTATATATAAGTGCAAAATATAGATTGGAGATGACAGATCATGAGTGTTTCTCAATATGTTTCCCAATTTTGTGTCTCATTTGTTATTTTGAAACAGATTTATTTTATCAGATAGAAGGGAAAAAAAACCTAATCTTGTTTCTAAGAAAAAGACAAATGTATATGCCTGTGAAACAACAGTAAAATGTGACTTGTTACGAGGCATAGTTTGTCAGAAAATGTTGTGAATGTTTTGGAGCCTATAAGTCCTAGAGCTGTAGTTTATATAGAGCATAAGATGGAGCTTTTTAAGCCACTTACACTGCAGACACTGCAGGTACATAACAGGGTTAAGCAGTACGATGGAATATTAGGGCCATACTAAAAGAAAAAAATGATTTCAGTTCAGTACCTTCAGTTCAGTACTCTTCTTTTTGGCACTTATGAGCAGTTGCCATGTAGCTCAAGGTGCATACTGTCATTAATTAAATTTATCTTGATGTATGACAATGTAAAATATTGATTTGTTAACTCTGTTGTCCTGTGAATGTGCATCTTGCCCAGCTACCATTTACCAACAAACAAACTCTGCTAAAAAGTAAATCTAAAAAACCTGGAACTGGAGATAACTTTAGTTCCTGACAGTCTTTGTCTGCTGGTTTCATCTGAATGGCACCGGTGTTCCCTTGCCTGGGAGAGACGCAGACAGAGACAGTGACTGCTAGCAGCCTAATTTGAGCGAGTCGTGCAAGACGGTACCGTTAACGGTAGCCTTATTTTGAGTAACGATAAGTAACGTTATTGTAATGTAACGTGCAGGAATGGCAAGCCAAAATTCACATATAGGCCTACTGTGGGTCATGACCAGATCGTTTGGACAAGCAATAACAATGTAGACCACAACCCCAGTTAATGTTACACATCATATATGTTGCAACGTTTATTATGTTAGGCTAAACGCTACATGACAGGATGTTGTATGACTTTGCTAGCGTTAAGAAAGTTTGAAATATTCTCTCATGTAGCATCACCTGTCAGCCTGCTCAGCCAGCAAAACTATTATTTTTGCTTTGCTGGCTGTAAATTATTACGACTTTATTTTCGTAACATTACAACATTTTTCTTGTAATTTCTTTTATTTTTGTCCTCTTAGTAGGGCCCTAATACTCCGAAGTAAAACAGAAACATGATCAATTTCCATTACATGGCTTTTATCTTATAGCTTAGGATGCAAACATAGCTCTATGTGACCATACAAGGACATGAAGGCATGAAGCTATAAGTTTGGACTTCTCATTTTATATGAAAAGTCCCATGAAGCCACCAGTTTTTACTGCAATTAAGAGCTGATTTAGTGTCCATCTCAATCCTCCAGGGTTCAGCCCAAAAACCAGGAGTCTTCCTAATAGCATCCTGAAATATGATTTTTGTATGCTACTTTGATAACTGGAATATAATCAGGTCCTTTTTAAAGATTTAAAGACCCTTAAATATGGTCATAAAACTCAATGCTCCCTTTAGATGAGGCTTAGCCATCTCACATTTAAAATTCATCAAGCAGCTTGTTTTACTGGATTGAATACGTTCACATTTACAAAGCAGATCACACATTGTCAAATATGCATAATAAAATGGAAACAGTAGCTAATGATACAGTTTTTGTGTCATACTGTATATTTCAGTAAATACATGGAAGCAGTGTCCATAATTGTCACTGTGTTTGATTTTAACATCATCACAAACACACTACCACAAATGTAGAGCAGAGTGTTGGGGATTTTTTCTACCAAGGTTTTGGAGGACATTGAAGAAGGTATGGAGTCTGTGGAAAGTTAATTTGAAGAAATACATTTATTTATAAATATATTTTGTATATTTAAAAATTCTTGGCCAGGGAGAGCAGAGGCAACATCAAGACAGGCTTGTACACAGCTTAATGCTACCTGCAATTCTAAAGCCCAGTCATCAAGATGACACATCAGAATCAGGAAGACATGAACTCTCTCTGGAATAATGTGTTTTGGTGTATACCAGGCTCAGATTGGCTTCTTACTGGCAAGGCATGGACATAGTAGCTTACAATAACATGTTCTCCTAACAACTGGACTTTCAACTAGCAATAACTCTATCGTCATCCAAACATCCACATCAGGGTCGTGGGTCGCTGGAGCCAATCTCAGCTGACACAGGGCCAAAGGTTAAGGAAAGGTCCAGAACCTCATAATGCCTTATAAAAGCTATTTTTAATTTTATTTTTTACTATTAAATCAAAGCTTACACTTTTTGGAGCCCACATTTAATCCCAGAGTTGACACATTTCTTTTTTAGTCACATCCTGTACATGTAACGCACAGGATAAGAGATGCTGTGGATGTGACTTGTTGACAGTTGAATAGTATTAGCCAGTGTGTGTGTGCAAGTATTTGTTACCTCTTTACAGTAGGATGTTTTCTGTCATGAACACTGACCTTATCACTGACCAGTGGTCCTCAAGGAGACCAAAACCTGGTCCTAGTGAGGCAGAACCTCATTTCTGATGAACTGATTCATTTTAAGACAGATTTTAATTATGGTTGGCTTAGGGTTAGGCTTAGGCTTTAACTTGTTATGATTAAGGTTTTGTCCAAATGAATGCAGTCAGTGCAGTTATCTAAGAAGGCTAGCTGTACAAATGTGTTTTTATATGCGCGTCCATTTGTGGCTTTATGAGGACCACAGATCATATACACCTTACAGAGTGAGGACATTTTGGCTGATCCTCACAACTTTAAAGGGCTTTTTGAGGGTTAAGACCTGGTTTTAGGTCAGGGTTAGGTTAGTTGTAATGGTTAAGGTTAGGGTAAACGGTTAGGGAATGCATTATGTCTATGAGGGTCCTTACTATGAATGAAGATCAAATGTGTGTATGTGCGTGCGTTTATGTGCACACGCCATTCAGCACAAGGTCTTGAATTATTTATTGTGAACACTAAAATTTTTCCTTCAGTATCTTAGGAAACTTGATGAAAGCCATTAGATTTTCTGCTGCGTGTGCTTGGCCTTGCAAGTGTTTTGTGTGCGGGCATGTATCCTTGTATATTTCTCAGAAATGGAGAATGCAATGAAAATATCTTTGGCCATTTTCATCCGGTGCAGAAAATGCATTATTCACTATTCCCTCAGCAGCAATGGCCCTGATGATATATAGTGTTTCAGAGTGTCCCAGTGCTTGTAGACACACGCGTCTGTGTGTGCAGGAGCACTTTGCTGACATTTGTCATATAAGTTATTCAAGATTTTGCTCACATTTTACAGATCTCTCTCTCTCTCTCTCTCTCTCTCTGTGTGTGTGTGTGTGTGTGTGTCTCTGCCTCCCACTCTCAGGAGAAGTTGATGTATTTCCCAGTTTGTGTGGGAAACAAGAAGAAGTCAGAGGATGAGACAGAGGAAGGACTGGGAAGTCTGCCGCGCAACATTTCATCTGTCAGCTCCCTGTTGCTCTTTAATACCACAGAGAACCTGTGAGTCCACAAAAGACAAATACTAGTATCTGTAAACACAGTTTCTGTTTCAATAACGTCTTCATGTCTCTGGGTTTGTGTGTGTGTGGCTTTTTTTTTTAAGATATAAGAAATATGTGTTCCTCGATCCTCTGGCTGGAGCAGTGACGAAAACACACACAACATTAGAGACAGAAAAAGAAGAGAAACCATTTGACGCTCCGTTGTCCATCACGAAGAGAGAACAACTAGAAAGACAAGTACGTCTAATAAGGACACATTATTAATGAGACTATATATATATATATATATATATATATATATATATTTCTGATTCATTTTGATGATCCATTTTAGACAGCAGAGAGCTATTTTTATGTACCAGACCTGGGAGAAGTGCCTGAGATTGATGTGCCGTCTTACTTGCCCGACCTGCCGGGGATAGCAGATGACCTGTCCTACAGCGCTGACCTCGGGCCCGGTTTTGCCCCGTCAGGACCCACACACAACATTCCTGATCTGCCCTCTTTCACTGATGAGAGCAGTGCACAAGGTACACTATACATCATATGCACCTTCAGTAGGAAGACTCGCGTAATTCTCATGACTCAGCAGCCCATTGTCTTCCCCTGCAAAAAGTTAAAATGCATAGCCAAATAAAACGTCACACACAATTTAGCATTGATTAAAGCTGTAGCGTGGTACTTTTAAATGTAAACAAATGTATATTACATTAAAAACAAATTTCAAATGAGCTAATGCTGATTAAGGCCTTATCCACATGGAAACAGGACTTTCCCCATGTGATTTTTTTTTTTTGGTTCTTAAAAAGTTTTCCATAAATGCAGCATTGTGTTTACTGTTGTGCAGTGTTTGTATTTGTTACTTTTTTAGGACCTTTTCTGGCATAACACTGATCTTGTCAGGACCACTAGTCCTCATAGAGACCTAAAGGTCCTAAAGAAGCAGAACCTAATTTCTGAGGAACTGGCTGAGTTTAGGGCTAAGGTTTAAATAGTGGATAGGTTAGGGCTAGACATTAACTGGTTATGGTTAAGTTTAGGGATAAGGCCTTGTTTAGACTGGTGTCAAGTGTTGAAGTTTGTGTGTGTGTGTGTGTGTGTGCTTATTTATTGTTTGCATTCATCTTACTCTTTTTTTCCCCTTTCATTTCAGGATCTCAGCTGCAGCCTAATGCCACACCTCCACCACCACCTCCTCCTCCTCCTCCTCCTCCTCCTGAGCCAACCATCACCTCAGCCACTCCTGCGGGAGCTCCACCTCCTCCACCCCCTCCACCCCCTCCTCTCATCAGTAGCTCTGCAGAAGCCTCTGCAGTACAAAGTTCAGGTTTGTAACATTGTTTGTGTGAAAAATTATTTAAGGAATAAACCTCAGTAAAACAGGTGCAACCATCAAACAAACCGAATATATGAAAATATTATGGATATGTTAATAATAGTAATAATAATAATATTAATAATGTAAATGTCATTGTTTCTAACAGATGGACTGTAAATATCCTTCATTTAACATTAAAAAGCCAAGAAATAAACCATGTATTACCTGAAATGAAAGGTATTAAGTGTATTTTAAGATTATGTAATACAGATCATAAATGGTAGATATTTTATTTTAGAGTGTATTTACACTGTGTTGTTACTCTCGCACTTTAAGCAGCACAAACATCTCAAAAGAAAACATTACATGAGTCCAGAGAAACAACCTGTGTGCAGCTTCATGTCCACGTATTTCAAGTATATTGGGATGAAGCCTGGAAATATGCTGCTGTTATTTATTAGCCACATTGCTCAGCGTTACAGAAATATTGATTTGATTTATATTGTGATATACTGTATATCAATATCAAATGATGTAAAAAAAAAACAACACATGTGACTTCCTCCCTGACCCCAGGTGTCATGTCTGGTGCTCCCAGCGAGGTGGTTCAGCCGTCAGACGGCCGGGCCAGTCTGCTAGAATCGATCCGCAATGCCGGGGGCATTGGCAAAGCCAAGCTGCGCAACGTCAAAGAACGCAAGATGGAGAAGAAGAAGCAGAAGGAGCAAGAGCAAGGTGTCCCATTGTCTATGAGCGTGGAAGTGATTGTGCTTATGGTTTATTCACGGCCACACGATGCATCTTCAGCAGGAAAGAGAAAATCATGCAAACAATGTGACTAAATCCTTAGAAATCACCCTTGAACTCAAATTTATAATGATCACTCATCACAAGTTTTTAGGGCTGCAACTACCAATAATTTTCGTAATCGTTTTGTTGTTTAGCCCATAAAATGTCAGGAAAAGTTTTTAAATAATGTTGATCAGTGTTTCCCTACACTTGAAATAATGATGTTCTTAAATGTCTTGTTTTGTCCATGAAACAAAATCAATAATTTTTAATGATTTTTTTGTAATATTGAGCAAAGACACCAAAGAAATCATAAATTATTCACATTTATGAAGCTGAAAAATCTGAAAACTTCTTTTTATTATCAAAAACATTCAAACCAATTAATCAATGAGCAAAATAGATGACGATTAATTTTGTTACTAATTAATTATTGCAACCCTAAAAGTTATATTATAGATTATGATGAGTTAGAATATCTTTGCCTTTGTCTGGTTGACTGATTAGGAAAAACAGCAGGAGTATTTCCATTAAGTTAATCAGTTATTGTGACTATTTATGTTAAAAATATACAAAATTTTATTAATGCTTGCACCAATGAATGAAAATGTTATCAGTGACTGCATTTTCAAAAATCTTTCTACTCCAGTGACAACCTAATTTGTGGTGCATCTTTTATCACAAGGTGGCAGCAGCAGCAAGCATTTAGTCAGTGGACTTTGTGTGTTTGCTGAAGTGATGAAATTCACAAGGTTCCTCTAATCTCAACAGGCTGTAGATCCCACAGAAGCGATGATGGGTCTCTGAATGTGACTTGTCAGCTGCTCCGTGTCATTACTTGATTTCTACCAGAAACCCCGTTTGTTCTGCACATGTGTGAAAGTGGATCTACTTCCTGTCACCACTAATGTACTACGACAGCTGGGGGATGACATAAAACCATTTATTTTATTTTATAGAATTATCTTGTACAAGGAAAGATACTATGAAAACCTTTATTATATTTTATAAGAATAACAAATGTAAGCTAATATAACCTAACAAATAAGCTAATAATGTTTGTCACCAGAAACCCGGTTTGTGTGACTACTTCCTGTTACCACTAATCACAGTTGTAGAATGACTACTAAGCTTTATGTAAGTAGTAATAAAAAGCCAAAGTCCGTGGCTCTTATTTTGAAAACCTGATTAGAAGGAAGAATAACTAATACAGTGAGAGATGACATGTATTTTATTTTCTAAGACTATGTAGTAGAATGAAATGTGAAATTATTTTTTTTTTTTATTTTATAAAAATAACTACTAAGAAGGTGACATAACATTATTTTAATTTAAAATCCCTGAATCTGTAAATTGTTTTGACATAAAGCAGTTATACTTTGCACATGTGCAGAATAAAATGGTTTTCAGCTACAAAGTGGGTAATGGCAATCCCATCAGCTCAACTTCATTACTTTTACTAGTTCAAATGCTTTGGAATTTAGAATATTTGACAAATAATACCAAATATTCATTTATAGCATTTTTGCTACAATCACTAAAAAGAACAGATGTAAATGAAATTCCCCGGGGATGTAGGTTATGGACAAGAGGAAAAGAAATGGATGATCTGAACAAAGGTTCCATATTCCAATAGTCAAACTAGCAACAATGTTGAAAAGTGAGCAGCAGATGAAGGTTTGAGCACTTTTCCTAGTTACTAATACTGATGGTCCTTTTCTCCCAGCAGTTGGAGCAGCAGCTAGTGGTGGAGACTTCATGTCTGACCTCTTCAATAAACTGGCCATGCGTAGAAAAGGTGAGGATCCCTCTAATAATGCCACATGTCAGTTAGCCTATATGCTGACAATGTATTAGTTTCCCTTCAAAACTCACAAAGCTCTTGTTGTGAAACTGTTACTCTTATCAATACATTCTCAGCAGATTGAAACCAATCAATACCTCAAGACAGGTAACACAAGATACCTGGATATCAATATTTCTTCCAGGCTGTCAGACCTCACACAATTAATTATATTCCGACTTAAATTAATAGAGGATGACCTCTCAGGTGTAATGGGTTTCCAGGCCTTGTTTGACATCAGATTCAAGGACTTTTCAAGGACCTTCCAGGACCAATTCTCTCAAATTCAATGACTGAATGTGCTTACACAGCCTAAGATGGGAGGGACAGCAACTTGTAAGAGCCGCTCTGTCCAAGGTGTCCTCTTTTATTGATTTGCAGAATGCTCTGCATCTGGACAAGTGATTGTCCTTTGGATCTTGGTCAAAACAGTCTTTGTCATTTTCTTTGGTCAGACATAGATCTTGGAATTTTCATTTCCCAAACATCACATCTTTTGATCTCGCTTAACGTTACTCTCTCATTGTTCTGCGTGGAATCTCTCATCTACGGCGGAGAGACAGTGGACAGTGTCCACAGCACTGCAAACACTTAAGACTGGATGTTTGCTCTGTGTAGGCCTAGTCTACTTTATCAAGCAATGCAGAGCACATGAAACAAACATGGAAGACATTTACCTAAATATCAACTGAACTTCTTTCTTGCACAACTCTCAATGACCCATGTCGATTAAGGGTGATTTTCAAAAACTTTCAAGGATTTTAAGGACCCATGGGAATCCTATGTGGGACTCTTTGCCCACATCTCTCATGGGAAGAGTTGTCACTAAAAAAATGAGTCTTTCCAAAAATCAGTTTCCTATTTTCATCGATTCCCACCCAAACTTCACCAATCTGTTTCAAGTCATTAGACTCAGTCATCTCAGAATTCCTTTGGAAAAACAAACAACAAACTCTGCATTTGTTCATGCAGGTATATCTGGAAAGGGTCCAGCAGGTGGAGAGTCCGGTGATGCTCCCCTTGGCAACAGCGGTGCATTCGCTAGGATGTCAGATGTCATCCCACCACTTCCTGCCCCACAGCCGACAACAGACGATGACGACTGGGAGGCATAGAATAATGGACGGTGAAGACTTAAACCACTGACATAAACTGGGCAGTATTTTATTTCCCCTCATAATCCCACCGATAATGTTGTATATTGATATTATTGATAATGACATTGATTTGCCCAAGCACTGTAGCTAAACAAAACCTAACTGAAACTCTGCTAAACAACTAATTATATTAATTGTAAAACATATTTTCATCAATTAAACAATTAATCATCATTTGGATCACAGAAACATCTTTTAATGAAATAAAAGTAACTGTTTTACAGTACATAACACTTAACTGTAGGGCTGCAACAATTAATTGCCAACCATTTTGATAATCCATTAATCAGTTGAAACAAGCACACTGATTTTTCCTCTTCTTAAATGTGATATTTTCTGGTGACAAAGAAATCATCAAAAGTATAACTTTGGTTTGTGGACAAAACAAGACATTTGAGAACATCATTTTGAACACTGGTATACATTTTTCAACCTTTTCTGACATTTAAAGATGAAAAAAAAGTAATCGATTCATTGAGAAAATAATCATGTGTTGCAGTCCTACTTCACTTAAATACTTAAAACATATGGTTAAATTAGAAACAGACATATTTGTCAGTGCTCTGGCTACAGTTTTGCAGTAGTTGCCTCTGTAAATTTCATCATGACTGAAATTTGTGTCTCGTTACTCTGTCTGCAGTGAACACTCAAGTTCTTTGATTATTCTCAAATGTTTCCATTGCAAAATAGAGAATATACTGTGGAAATCCTGCTTTTTCTATTCAACCTGTGAACGTGGGACAAGGAACTTAATACAGAGGTCACTTTAAAAGGTCCAGAGTGTTATATGGTAAAAGTTCAGTATCCTGCCACTAAGTATCTTTGTATAAATATATACTTATTTTAGAAATAGAAATCCTTTGGTTTTTGTAGCCTTAGAATAAGACTTGTATATGTACTTACGTTGTTTGAGGCTGCCATCTTGTGCTGCCATGTTTGTACAGCAGTCAAATCAGCCATCAGAGTGTTCATTTTGCTTTCTACACAAACCAAGAACATCCTTTCTGGTCTATGCAGGCCACTGTAGTTTCCTGAAGCACTTGGTAAAGAAAAGTTTGAGTCCTTTAGATGTCACTAATTGTCTCACACTGGACCTTTTAATTATCTTTTAAGCATTTTTTTTTTGACAAAATGACAAAAAAGTGCTTTTGCACTGTTTTTCCCCACAAGTTCCTCCTCATCCAGCTCTTTATGTTGCCGTTAGGAAAATGGGACGATGTCAGTTGAGTGCCTCTTTTTGCTTTTTTTCCTGGAAAAACTAAAAACACATGACGTGTGTAAGTAACAGGAAACTGGTTCGGTCCAAAGTTGTTAAGTAAAACAGTTTGAATTTGATCCTTACCTTCCTCAAGGCAGCAAAAGCTGAGCCAAAAGAGGTGTGTGTGCTGGTCCGATCTTTGATCCATGAGGGAAGTTTGGAGAGTGTGGCCGCTCTGGAGTAACGTCTGTCACACAGGACTATGGAAGAGTAGTCGCCACGGTGACGGATTGCTCTTCCTGTTGAGGGGAGGAAGTCGAATACTCATGAATATTCATTATTATCTCAGTCACATTTTCAATCGTGTTTCAAATTCAGTCTTTACCTATAGACTGATTGACAGCCTTCATGCAGAGGTTTTCTATCAGGGCTTGGCCGGGGCTCCTCCCTCCACTGTGAGGCTAAAACAAACAAACTATTCATCAACCCACTTCTCCTGTTACTGTGCTCACTTACTCAGTGTATTTTACAGTTATATTATTAATTTACCTAGTAATAAGTAGTAAGTAGTGTAAGGCATTGTTTCCCAAAGACCGGGTCGGGGCCCACAGATGGGTCGTGGGAGATTTTGTGGGGGTTCTCAAACAAATTTCCCAACCTTTTAGTGAAGATTTATGTGTATATGTTTCACATAACATGCATGATTTATTTATCAAACATCTCTTGAAAATGACTCATTGACCATCAGGTGTTACAGTTATGGCTGTTAGTCAGGACTTTATGGGGAATTTTGCTCATGTCACGATTTATATTGTAATTTGGGTCACAATAGGCTTAAAAAAGTGGGCCCCCACAGAGGAGGTTTGAGAAACACTGGTGTAAGGGATTACAATTTACAAAGCAGTAATAATAATACCCTAATAGCTTTTTTATATAGCATTTTAAAAACAAAGCTACAAAGGACTTGACAAAAGGAATATATGCAACATGGAAATTTAATAATTAAAAAATCAGTAAAAAAAATAGTCTGAAAAAAAAAATGAGTTTATAAAAGTTACTTAAAAGTGAACAATGTGTTTGACCTCCTGCAGGTCATCCTACAAATGTGGCGTCAACGGAAACAGCTTAATCACCTTTTGTTTCAAGAGTGGACCCTGATCAGTGACGACATGTTTGTAGTTTTGAGCTTAATTCAGGGAGGAGCCAATACGATATCTTGGTATCGGTCTAATACTGGACAAAATCTCTGGATCGATTAACGTGATCGAGAAACGTGAAATTTGATACAAGCCCAACATCCTGTTTATCGCAGGCTTCACTGTGCACAGACTGTACAAATGGAAAGAAAACATTTTGCAAGAGCATTTTAGCCAATTCATGTTCTGAACAGTTTAGTCATTGGGAGACTTGGCACAGATGTAGTTTCAAAGGTGTATGACTGTATGGGACTTGATATCGTATTGGACAGGGAAAAAGTGATATCAGGCCACCTCTAGCTTGACTGTATATTTTTATAGATTTTTCATTGTGTTTACAAACGTAATGCAACATATTAATTCTGATACCAAGTAATTAGTAAAGTAATACTATTACTTAGAGTAATAAGTAACTCCATGCACTTCCTGACTGATTAGCCTAACACTGGTAAGAGTCTCACCAGGTGTTTGTCCAGATAGGTCATCTTTTCCTGGAGCTCTGGGGATTTAATGTTGGGATACGGCATTCCCACCATCACCACACACCTGTGATCACAGGCACACATTTATATGTAACACTTTTAATACTGTGCACACTACTGGGGATGAGCAATCGAAATAAATCCAATACAATCCCAAAAATTATATATCATATATTTCAATATGCACAGACTGTAAAAATGGAATTAAAAATCAGCAACTGCATTTTAGCAGCCTTTTTTCTTTATGGGAGAACTGTTACACATTCTGTTGTTGAAATGGCTGTAGGAGGGAAATGCATCAGCACAAATGTGTTGCGAACAGTTGAAAAGGTCTAAAATGACTGCATTGGGCTGATATCAGTATCATCGGTATATGTACCAGACATAAAAAGTGGTACTGTGCCATCACCTCAGCACTATACAACTGTCGCCCAAGGAGTCAAATTGGACGCACCTGCCCAGGTCATCAGAGAAATTGATGCCCTCACTCATCTTTCCTCCAACCACAGAGAAGAGTAACGCTCCAGTGAGTCCAGCACGGTCCTGAGCACACCGCTGTCAGAATGAGAAGAGACGGCTAATGTCTGTCTGTCTGTCTGTCAAACACTCCCTCTATCAACATTAGGACTGCAGCCATTATCAATTATTAATTGATAACCCATTATTTGAGATTTTTTTTAAAATAATTTTTAAGCTTCTTAAAATGTAATTATTTTTTTGGCTTCTTTGCTCCATATAACAAATAAATCATTAAAAGTGAATAAGACATTTGAAAACATCATTTCAAGGTTTGGGAAACATTGTCCTCACATTTTATGGACCAAACTACTAATTAGTTATTCAAGAAAATGATTAACAAATTAATCAAATATGTGAAAATAACAGCCGTGAACAACATTATCAATGTCAAGTCATGAGGTCTACTGAGTGAGTAAAGTCACTTTTACCTGGATACAACGGGAGAAGTCACTCAGCACCTGCTCTACCTGGTTGGCCTTCTTTGGCTCCTGGAAGATCTGTGGTAAATAATAAAAAATCTCCTTCACGTCATACTGACATAATGTGTCTCTGTTCAACAGTTCAAGTCTACTTATGTGTAACTCTTTTCCAGGCTCAAACACTTATGCCGCATTCCACTTATTCCATTTACATTGGAACTCAAAAATGGGAGGACTTGGTGACCCAAACTTTTAAAGGTCCAGTGTGCAACATTAAGGAGGCTTTATTTTCACAATGGCTTATACTACCCATTAGCATGTTTATTTAAGGGCATGAATGCTCTAAAATTAAAATTGTTGGGTTTATGAAGCCTTAGAATAAACCTTTCACGTGAATTTAAGGCAAGGCCTTGCTTTATGAAGGCTGCCATCTTGCACTGACAGGTTTCTACAGCAGCCAAAACTGACAAACCAGCCAGAGTGTGCATTTAGCATTCTGAAGAAGAATATGCATCCTTCTTGTATGTGAAGGCCACCATAGTTGCCTGATGCACTCAGGAAAACGATAGGAGAGCGAGAGTCCCCTATTTGTTATACTTTTGATAAATGTTGCTCAACAAGGATCAGCAAGTGGCACCACCTTTTAAATTTCTGCAGCATCAGGAGGTTTCAGTCTTCTCTGTGAACAAACATCACACACTATTCTCCAGTCAGCTCTTTTATTGTCCTAATACGTAGGTTCTGTAAGGTTGTTTATTTGTACATATATTGTGCTCCCGTTTGATTTTGATAATGGAGGGACAACAGGAGCACAAGAAATTTTCCATTTTCCATCGCTCTTCGTAATCATTTGGATTATTGGTCTGATTGGTTGTAGGTCTATATCCATTGGTCACACCTCTTGAAAGTGGGAGGTGACTGCATTAGCCAGACTCAAGCCGAGTAAAAAAAACACTGTAAAATTTGAATGAATTCTCTAAAGGAGTTCTTAAAATGAAGAATTCGCAAGGTAAGCAAGGTCACAGTGAGGTCACAGAGACCTGTGTCATCCTTAAGTCCCAGTCTGTTTGAGCCAGGTGCCAATCATGAAATTGCCTTCATACTTTATCATATCACAAAAACACAGTCACCTTCTTCTTGTTAGCGAGACGGGTCAGAGTCCCGCTGGCCTCCCAGTGAGAAATGATCCTCCGTGAGTATTCATAAGAAGGGAAGAAACACACCACTCCTCCTGGCACCACGTTGCAGATGTTGGAGAGGATGCGGCCCGTCTCATCCATCTGTCAACAAAGAGGCGCAGATTTGCAGAAATGCAGTCATGTACTAGTATGTCAATGAAATGACAGTGGAAAGGTTGGAAAACCTGCTGTGTATTCACGTGTGAGTTACCATTTTTGGAGAATCTCTGTTCTGGTAAGTGAAATCCAGCTCCTGACCAGATGGACCGCCGCACAGGACCAGAGGAAGAATGTTCTCAGGAGGAATCACATGACCTACAGACACAATTAACAGGCAAATCAGACAAACCATTTTTTTATTATTATTAATTTCAAAGCGGGTTACTCACACAGGTCTACATAGTTCTGTTTCTTCTTCATACTTAAACTCTTCACTTCATAAGAGTTTTGTGTTTTTTCTTTGTTAACGGATAAGAACAATAATGAAATATCTATATTTTTTCTTTTATTTTTATTTTTCTAGTTCTTAAATTGTATAAATGCAGCAAACTATAGTTCAAATACTCATGCCTATCCCTATTCTTCTTAGCAAAAGCCTCCAGTTCCTGTAAACTAGGTCTCAAAGTGAAAAAAAAATATTATTTGAGTTTTTGCAAAGAACACTATAATTTATACACTTATAAATTCACATCACACATCACTTATAGAGAGCTTTGTATTATAAGTGCTGCTTTATTACAACTCACCACAAGAAAACTCAGTGATGCGTTCCTCTCCCACTCCAGCAGAAATCAGCAGCTCCTGTTTAAAGTCTGAAACCTGTCCATAAAATAGTTTAGATCCACTGAATACACAGAAACAGGTTATTTTCTTAGATTATTTGAAGTAGATATGAAGTAAACCCACAGGCTGCATGGTCCCTCCTGCGATGATGACTGCTCTGCACTCCTTCAGCACCTGAGCAAAGTGGACCGCTGGATTCAACAGCAGAAACTTCACAATGCTTTCTGACAAAGTACCTGAACATAAGAAAACAAAATAGGAACATTTTGCTTAATTCCCTTTTATATGTTGTGTGTGTAAATATCAAAGTACCTTGTCTGTGCACCACAACTCTGCCGTCAGTGTTTCTGTTGGTGAGAGCCATAAGGAAACCCTCCACCTGCATCATGGGAGACGCAGACAGTACTTTCTCGGTCTCTACCGACCCCTGCTGGTCTGATGAGGAAACTGCACACAGGGGAACAAATCAATTCTGACTTGGCATGGAATTTAGGAAGCTTCTAAACTGTTTTATTCAATAGATTGCACCTGGTTTTTCTGCAGCTACACTAGTGTGCTGAAACTCTTATGATGTACTTCTGTAAAGAATTACGTTTCATTTGCACCTGAAATGACCAAAACTGTATTGGGTAACTTTTGAACATAAACAAATGCCATTAGAGTTTGACTGAAAACACAGGGAAGTGCCCAAGAAAAGTTACAGAAGCAAATTCCACTCCTCAGAAGAAAAAAGGTTTTCAGCAGTTTGATGGGATAAATGCTTCTTGTTCCCGCCCACCCGTGCACTGCTGCTGTATACACACAAACGCTCCGAGTCAGGTCTGACAGTGTTGCTTGACAGAGCCTGTCAGACCAAACTGAGGCAGAACTATTCAATCATGCTGCTGCCATAATGACATGTACTACTAATGAGGACGTCGATGTCCAAAACAAGCCTCTTCTTTTATGTTTTTAAATGTGTGCCTGGTGTGAATCTGTGATGTCTGACCTGGTGCCGTGCTCTGGCTGCTCTGCAGTGCTTGAAGGTAACGGTTTAAACCCTCTGTGCGTCGGTTCTCTTTGTTGGAGCTGCCCTGAGTGTGGAGGCTCACACCTGAGCCCGCATACTTCTCCACAAAGCCACCCAGCTGCAGGGAGAACACATGTGTGGTATATGTTTCTTTTTTACAGCAGCCCAGCTACTGTTTATGATACATAAAGAAAAGAAAATATGCATACAACCATAAAACGCTTACTTTTCTGCTGATCATGCTCTTCTCAAAGTATTTCTGTAACTAAAGTAACAATGACAGTGACATTTACAAAAAATAGAGTGAATATTGTATTTTCAAGATAGAAATGTCTTAACTACAGACGAGCATCTACATTGGTCTCACAGTTTGATACTAAGATGCATTAAAATGCACACGGGCATTTTTCACCAATCAAGAAAAGCACTCAGACAAATACAAACTTAAACATAAATTTAAAAATGTCTTTACAAATCAAAAGTGTTTTATACCCAACAAAAGTAATATTTCTGCATTTAGCTGCAGCTTCTAGCAAATGGAAAATCAAAAGCAGATGTTACTGCGTGGCTGTAAACCATTATGTGCAATCACTGCCCTGACGCAAAATCGTCCATTTCTGCAAAGCAGCGCATCCTGGAAATGATTGTTCTCAAAATTCCTACTTTTAAAAGCATCACAACACTGACAAACCTTGAACAAGTTGATATTGTCGATCTGAGCCTTGAAGAGGAAGTTGTTAATGGTAAACATCTCTGTTCCTAAAAGAAAAAAAACATTTATTTTGTGAATTCTCTCTTTTAAATGTTTATCTGTGTACTGTGTATCTGTGTGTTACTGAATGACCTGTTTGCATAATCTGGCTCTGTGGATTCTGCCCAACTTTACCTGCAGGAAACACACCATGATTTTTCATCATCATTTCCTCCAATCTATGTTTGCCATTTGTCATTATATGATCATCAAGGCCTAGTTTGAGCCCAAACATACTCACCTCCCAGCACCAGGACAAGCCCTTCAATTACAAACATTATCTGTTTGATGTACACCAGGTTCTTTGCCTTCAATCTGCTCCTGTTCTCACACATATACAAGTTTCAGAAGGGTAAGAATTAAATAATGTTTAAAATGTGAATCAGTACGTGTGTGTGTCCTCACCTGTAGCGGTCAGCGTATTGGCTGAGCTGGGAGTGGACGCGGCAAAGCTGCAGAAGGGTGAGAGTTTAGGATAGAAAACATGTTAAACCTAAACACTATGCATGGTGTGTGTTTGTACCTGGTACTCCTTATATTGTAGGGACCTAAATCTGTCTCCACAGTCACATTATTGGGCCTTGTCTTCCGTATGGGGACAAAAAGCAAGTCCCCATAATGTAAATTACTACACTTCAAGGTGAAGACATGTTTTAAAGTTAGGCTGAGTTTAGGGTTAGGTTAAGGTTAGGGTCGGGGTTAGAATTAGGGCACTAGTAATTATGGTTAAGGTTAGAGAAAGTCTCCAGGAAATCTTAAAGATCTAATTTCACCTTATCAGCCCAACAGATCACTTCGGTCCCAAAAAACAGGTTTACTTGTAGTTCCCAGAGTTCATAAAAGTAGAATGGGAGGCAGAGCCTTTAGTTACCAGGCTCCTCTCCTGTGGAACCAACTGCCAATGTCGGTTCTGGAGGCGGACACTGTCTCTGTATTTAAAGTTAGACTTAAAACCTTCCTTTTTGATAAAGCTTATAGTTAGAACTGGCTCAGGGAAACCTGAACCATCTCTTAGTTATGCTGCTATAGACCTAGACTGCTGGGGGATTTCCTGTGGTGCACTCACACTCACACTCTCTCACACTCAGGGTATGAATGTGCTCCAGATTTGATGGCCTTCTGACATGGACCTTCATCTTCAGTTCACCCAAAAGATCTCTAATGGGATTTAAGTCAGGACTTTGTGCAGGCCAGTCAATAAGGTTCACTTTGGTCTTCTGAAGGTAGTTCTTCACCAGGAGCCACGTATGTTTTGGGTCGTTGTCATATTAGAAGACAAACGACGACCCAGAGCCAGTTTTGCTGCTGACTGCTTCAGTTTTTCTTTCAAAATCTTCACATATCCTTCTTTCTTCATGATTCCTTCCACCTTGATGAGATTCCCAGTTCCAGACTCACTGAAGCATCTCCACAGCATAATACTCACACCATCGTGTTTCACTGTGGGGATGCTGATCTTTGGGTTATATGCCTCTGTCTTCTTTCTCCAAACATAAACAATGTCTCTGTGGACAAAGAGTTCTAGTTTGGTCTCATCTGACCAAAGGACATGTTTCCAGTATGAATAATCTTTGTCCAGGTTGTCCTTAGCACACTTCACTCTGGTTTGAAGGTGTCTCTTCTACAGAAGTGGAGTTCTTCTTGGTCTGCAAACCCACAGTCCATTTCTGTGCAGAGCTCTAGTAATTATCTTCTTACAATACTACAATTCCTGACTTGGTTAAGTCCTTCACTGGTGTCTTGGCAGTTGTTCTGGCGTCTTTAGTCACATCTTAGTCTGAAGACCCTAATCTTTCTCTTCCTACCTCTGCCAGACTTGTTCTGTATTGTGTGGCTCTCTTTGAATTCCTTGATGATGCTTCTCACTCCAGTTCTTGACACTTGGAAACACTGTGACACTGTGTAAACCCTTCTCCTGCTTTGTGAGCATCAATAATCTTTTACTCAAGATTTTATACTGTGTGTAAATTGGGAGATAAATGTGTAATGTTTAAAACTTTTAACTTTAAAAATCAAGTTAAAACTGAGGGTTATAAAAACAACAGTCTAGTTTTGTCCACAAACCAAAATTATTCACTTTCAATGATTTTTTTGTTATATATAACTTTAATAAGAGCTGAAAAATCTGAGATCTTGTTTTTATTATTAGAAAATTGTAATTAATCAATGATACAATCAGATATTATTAAAAAAATAACATGTAATCGTACCTGTCCGTTTAACTGGACTCCTGCTGCCTTTCTTGTGGCTTCATGAAGCACCATCTGATAGGGCAACACCACCAACTATGCGGACATACAAACATATGCAAAGCAACTCAAATCTGCAAACAGAGCATTAAAAATTCAGCCTTTAAACTGAAACTGTAGAGATATTAGCTCTGCAGCACAAGCACAGAGCAGGGGTGAGTAGAGAAGCAGTGTGTTTTACCTGTGCAGGGGGAACAGCGAAGCGTGTGGCGTAATAAGGACACGAGTGCGTTTCCCTGCCCAGCTTCAGCAGCTGCTCGATGTCACGAACTGTTCCAAGAAGTTCGTCCCTCATCTGCTGCAGTGCCGAGGCTTTATTAAAGGGACACACAGTTTTTGGTGGACCACGCTTACGTTTCACGACCTCGTCATGATGCTGCTTTTCTGCAAAAATCAACACCATGCGCAGGCATTTAAAAAAAATGTATCATCATCACAATATCAATATGTGCAATATACATATGTCAGAAAATATGATCTTATTACACAGCAAGAAATGCAGACTGTTCCTCATTCTCTCAATAAACAAAATGGTGACGCAAAAGAAGACTTAAATTTCTCTTTGATGAAGGGACAGTCTAACCTGTCCTCTTCTGGCAACCCAACCCTGCAACTATCACATACACATACACCACTTCAGACGCTATTATTTGTTTACACTCAGCTCCATAGTCATCACATTGACTCTGATGATTAGTCAGGTGTCAGGTTTCCATTAGGGATACAAAAAAATGATACTGGACTTGCAGCTGATATCCGATACATAGGGGGTGCTTGTGCTGATAACCAATATAACATATACATTTTCCCCTATGTCCAACTGCAGAGGTCATTTAGTCTCTTACGGAATGAAATTAACTTATAATATATGTCACACCCATGTCACAGCAGATGTATACATTTTTTTCATTGTGTAAAAATAGTCAAGGAGGTAGCCACCAATTCAGCCTACTTTTTTAGACATTAGTCATATCGGGGGTCTTAGGTGCATTTGCAGATATCCAATAATACCAATAATATCCAATAATACATTTTAAGACCAACATCTGCCAATACCTATAATATTGTGCCTCGCTAGTTCCTATCGTGTAGTCTGTCATGTCTATAGACATGAATTAACACTCTGCGATCACTCAATGTGACATACTGACTGCATTGCATCTTGTCCAGGAGTTGAATACTTCAGTCTCCTCTGTCACCATTTTGGCCGCAGCCCAGAATGCTCTTCAACAGCTGGCACAAGCCACAGCAGTGCAATGAGGCTGCAGTTCAGTTACGGCCACACGTGTCACTAGGAGTGACTGTTTTTAGCCCTTCTAAATATTTATTTATTAACCGCCAGTCATTTCATTGTCAAAATATTCAACAATGTTATAGTATATTGCTTGTTTTTTTAATATTATGCAGCCTGCAATTGCTCCTCTGTGAGATCAGTCGTGACGGAGGTGTCATGCAAGCGTCACTCACCATGTTTGTTTTTCTGCATCTCCATGCAGCGGTCATTAATGTGCTGGATACTGCCCAGGCGTCGCACCTCCTCATTGATACACAAATTCTGGAAAGAACACGGTGCTGTGTTTACTGGGCAAATAGTCACACGTCATCGTAAATAATTATGTTTTTACGAAGGGAACAAAAACTGCTTAGCCACGTACGCCTCTATTTTTGTGCTGATAGACAGAAATGTAGATGTTAGACAGCTTCAGAGACCTTGTATCTAATTTCAGTTCCTGTTATTTAAGGCTCTGGCTATGTAATCACATTTGTATCATTATTCTTAAATTAGAAAACACAAGAAAGGAAAGTGCCTACTTGTATTTCGACATGGAAACAGACAAGGCTTCCCCAGAATATTCGAGTAGTCTAACTACTGAAAATGTGTCTTGCAGCAGTTAATAACACAATCTACATGATTTATCAAATAAAGGCATTAATTAGCCAACTGGTGCAACTGTCTTTAGTTCACCGATACATGAAAGTTTTGGACTATGAAAGGATGTCTATCAACATTCATCATATTGTACAGCTCTTTTCCAAAATTCTTCACTTTATTTCTATCTTGTGGTGAAAAAAAGAGGATAACATTATGGAAAAGGGTGATTACAAAACCCGTTGAAAATTAACAATAAAGATTTTTCCAAAAGATGATAACAAAAATAGCTCTGTGTTTAATTTTAATGTCTCACAAACATGTTACTTTGATTTTTTTCACCTTCCCAATAACTTTAAATTTACTCTATCAGACGCTGAAACCAATACACTAGATTTCATTCATTACAATTGTCACTGGTAGCCTGTATTGGGCATGTGTGTCTGTGCGTGTACATACCTGTCGTGAGCCCAGTGTGACCAAACTAATGTCCTTGCTGAAGGGGCTCTTCTGAACCTCATGAACAAATTGGGCCAGCTGGGAGTGCGTGCGACTGCAGTAGTAAATCTGTGAACGTAGAGAATTATATTTAAAGGACATAAAGAATATAAAGAAATATGTAAAGATATTTAAAGAATTATAGATATATTCAGGATTATAAATAGAAAACACTAAACGCTAAAAAATACAGAAAATTTAAAAAAAGATCAGCAAATAATATTATATATATATAATATAAAATATATTATAATGGAAAGCAACAATTATATTTGCACAGAATCCTAACATTACACCTAACACACATGGGTCTTTGCTGACTTGGGACTAGCAGCAGACCTGGCGCTAACATGCATCCAAAGTGATCAGATTTGATGCAGACAGCGCTGATGACGACTGTTCACACCTGACAATAAAATGTGTCCTGGATGTGTCTCCTGGGACCACTGGATCTGGCATCCCAACCCTTTATTCAAACACGTACTAACGTCAGGACTGTTTGAAAGAGCAAATAATGTTTTTATAAAGGTACCGATGTGTCTGCTGCCTGTGAATCAAAGCTCTACTTATGCTGCTGAAACAACCTATTTTTACCTCTTACAGCATAGTAGAAAAGACGGATTTCAGGTTAAATCTAGGATACAAGTTTAGCTTAGGTAAATGTGAAAAAAAGCACTGAATTGGCTTGTGTTTACGTTGCCTTTTTCCAAATACAAAAGCCACACGATCATTTTCAAATATTTACATTAAAAAGTATACAGTTTCACCTCAAGGGAATAGGTTTTAAATTTGTACATACATTCTGACAGCTATGCATCACACACACACACCTTGGTGACGTGTTCTTCGATCAGTTCATCGTCTTCTTCATCTTCAGGGCAAACAAATCTGGGCATGTAAGCAAACACATGCGTCAGTCACTTTTTGCTTAACTGACTTTTTCACTGTGATGCAACATTTGACAGAATTGGCATTTAGCATTCAACACTGTCTTCACCTGTTTTTGCTCTTTGACTCATCATCGCTTTCATATTCTGCAATGATGAGCTCCTCATCCTCTTGATCCCCTTGTGTCTCCGTTTGCTCTTCTTTACTCAGCTGAAGCAACTTGAACGCTTCATCATCCTCACAGCTCTACAGACACAGACACAGAAATTCATGTTTTCACTTGTACAAAACTTAACTGCAATTGCCTTCACTTTTTAAAATGCCACTTTTAAATATCACTTACCTTTCTTTTCATTGCATATTTCAGCTGAACGTTATTTCTAATCATCTCTAACCGCTCCTCTCTCTTCTTTCTTTTTAATTCTTCCTCCTGACACACATACAATTTTATTTTAGAAGCTAAACAGAACAACATATATATTACGCTAGAGATACACACCAAAGTAACTACCAAACTTACCTTCAACTTTGACACCAAATCACGTTCAGCCTTTTTCTGGACAAAGTCAGTGATCCAGTCAGGCTCTGCTGAGGAGCTGGCAGCAGCAGCACATGGGGCCCCTGGTGTGGAAAGAGACACTTCTCCTTCCTGAAGGAGAGCTGCAGCCTCCTGCTGCCTCCTCTCCTCATAGTCTGTGAGCCAGCTGAGAGCTCCACATATCAGACTCAGAGACTTACCCTGCATTTAAAAGCATGCACATTTAAGACACAAGTGCTGAATGTAGTGAAAATGGTTGGCAGGAAGCTGTGGGCCTCATCACATCCATATTTATAGTATGTAACAGACTACACAAGGGTTGGCTTTTCAAAATTCTTGATAGGTTTCATATCAGCCTGGTTACATATAATAAAATTTTCTCTTTCCTCTGTAGACATTAAATGACCTATTTTCTGATTTTGAAATTCTGGACAGTTATATCACACATGACTAGTGGGATATTTGGGGTAAAAATTAAAAATAATGCCAGTTATTTTAATTTTTAGGTCTTCCTCCAAGGACATTAAATATCCCAGCTCATGCTGCAAACTTCTTGAGTAACTCCTCATAATTACTTGAAAATACATCTTGCACAGCAGGATCAAAGCCTGTGGTACCAGGAAACCTTTTAATACCCTGCCCCATGAGAAACTACACGTTGGTCTTGGTCTTGAGGGGAAAAGATGCACTTTTAAGTTTGGAGTGTTTGGTCCCATTTTCTCAATGATCTGCCCGCAAAACTACACATTTCTTCTGCAGTGGGGGGTGTCAAAAGACATGACAAGGCTATACTGTAGATCAGTATTTCTCAAACTTTTTGTATGGGGACCCAGTTTTTTAACATGTTAAACCACTGCAACCCAATTCACAACAAACCATGAGATGCTGAGAAGAGTAAATTTGTGAGATTCATACCATTTCTGGCTATTTTTACTACCATTTCTGTACTATTTTATGTGGTGTTATTATTTCTGTAATTTCTGTAATCAACTATATTACGTTGAAGGAATAAAATCAGCTACTTCGCGTGAAAAAGGTTTGACAAATTGATCACAATTTTATTTTATGCACATCAATAAATCTTTGAAAAAAGTAAGTACAAAGTTTTCTTTGACCCACCTGTGGGTTACACTTGATATTTTCTCTGTGCTCTATTTGGCTGCTAGCTGCTTAACTTTAGGGCTAAACCTAATGATTATTTTCACAATCTCTTAATCTGCCTTATATACTTAATTTAATTAATTAATCACACAAACCAAAATTATTCAGTTTTAGTGATTTTTTTTTTTGTTAACATGAAGCAAAGATACCAGAAAATGCTCATATTTAAGAAGATGCAAAAACATGTTTTAATTGTTAAAATAAACACTCTGATTGATCAATTTAAAGATAGTTGAGGAGTAGATTAATGGGTTAATCGTTGCATCTATACATTATGAACGACCTCTAACAAATTCAGCACTGACTGGTCTCAGACATACAGTACATGTCCACACATACTGTAACCGTACATACCGTTCCAGTTGGACTTTCAAATATGCCCACTTTTCCCTTGTCCAGTGCAGTGTACAGTGCTTGCATGAACAGCTTCTGGATGTTATAGGGCTGGTAGGGAAATGGAAACTGGGCTCTGCCATTCTCCATCCTTGGGATCCTCACTAGAAGATGACACAAAGGTCAGATTTAACAATTCAGTTCAGATATAATTTAACATAACCGTCTACGACTGGTTTGTATCAAGAAAAGAGAGTTATGTTTACGTCCATGTCACTTTTCCTCATTCTAATGCACTTCATGGTAAGGTGCTTTCTGACTGCTGTGCGTCTTGGTGTACATCGAGCGACTAACATCGAGCGACTTTATTTCATAGCTGCTAAATTTACAGTCAACTCTAATCGCCTTGTTAGCTAAAGCCCGACGTGCACAGTTAATAATAACCATAGTCATTGTGCATACTTACCCTCCGTTTCTATAAAAGATGTGTTTTTGCTTTGTGTTACTATTGTTGTCACACGGATGTTTAACAGTCGCGCCAAGAGCAGGAAGAAGTGGACTCGGAATCTGACCAATAGGAAGCGAGATACAAGACGAAGCGCTTGTTTTGTGTAATACTGTGCTTGCGTGGACGGGGCTACGTGCCTAATTAACTATTTTTGTTCGACACTGTGGACATGTTTTGTTTATACAAATTATCTGAATAAAAAATAGGGTAAACATTACATTATATCCATTAAACATGCGGTTACTATGCTTTACCGCCTTTGCTGGGCATACCTGTGAAAAAATTAAATAAGGACCATAAACCCGCGTCTTTTTTTCCCTTTTGTTTTTTTAAATAAAACTTTATTTGAACGAGTGTACAGGTACAATTACACAGGCAAAATGTTTTATATAGGCAGTAGGCAGGAAATGTTTGCAGGAAAGTTTGATTTGTGAATATAAAATTTGGATATCAGTATTTGACATTAGCATATCCATAATTTTAGGTCAGGGTGAGTCAGGACGATAATTAGCTGTATCAATATTTTGTCCCATTCTCTGTCCTGAAGTGTCAGAGCATGAATTTTACTATTGAAAAAAAAAATGATTTTATGTGCTAAACAAAGGACTCACCATTAAAAATCTGCACCAATTTAAGATTATGATGCCTTGAAAACATGTTTACAGCACCCAAACCTGTTCCCTTGCATTTCTCATCCAAACAACTTCAACTTCTGCGCACACCTTAGCAAGTTACCTGAGAAGTTCACTTATTCATTCATCTTCAGCTGCTTTATCCTCCACGTGAGGGTTGCGGGGGGCGCTGGTGCCAGTCCAAGCCGACATAGGGCACATAGGGCGAAAAGTGGCGTACACCCTGGACGGGTTGCCAGTCCATCACAGGGCCAAACATAGAGACTCTCACACTCACATCTATGGTCAGTTTAGACTGTTCAATTTAACTAATCCTAATCCCCAAATCTGTATTTTGCTGGACTGTGGAGGGAAACCGGAGGTTGGGAAATTTTTGAAATTTCCCATGACCCATCAGTGAGTACCAGCTCAGTCTTTGATATTTACTGATCCAGATATACCTGTAACTTTAGAGAGTAAAAATCTGCCTCATACCATATAACCTGACTGGGCCTACCCTTCACCAAAGCCCAGACTAAAAAAAAAGGCAAGATGAGAACGAATCATTCTACTTATATTAATATGATTTACACTATTATTCTCATGAAAATCACAAATAATCATTGTACTGAGTCTAAATAATATTACACTCACAAATTCGTTCAAAATAATCACAAAACAATTTTTTAGTTTTACTAAAAACAGAGCTCTAATCAGTTTAAAAACTGAAAAAAATGACATAATCCACAATAAACTGATTTGTTTTAAAGAATAATTATGGAAATTAGAGGATAAAAAGTGTTTTAAATCCATTACTGATTAATATTGGCATATTAAAAGTAAACAAAAAAGTCTTTAAATTGACAGTTAAACAACTGTATTAAATAAATAATATTTAACTGTCAGTGAAGAAGTTGAAAGCTGAAGAGAGTTTGTGCTCTTGTATGAGAAACTGAGATGGGTGGAAGAGTGGAATGTGTGACTTGCTATTGTATAGAATAAAAAAATAATTTACACTCATGGAGTGTATAATTTTTATTATTATTTTATATTATTATTATTACTTAAATGAATATAAGTAATTTAAAATAAAATGATTCATCATAATTTGTTCAATATAACTGTGAAAATTTAAAAAATAGACTTGCCACTCACGACATGGCGGGCACGCTGACGTATCGCGTCAACGGGGCAACACAGTGAATGAGGCGTCTATGCTTATGCCTACATTATGTAGGTATATATATATATATGTATATGTAGGTGCTTTGTGATCTGAACGTGAGCCTCGGAAGATAGTTGAATTTTCAGGAGTCTAAAAACATATGAAGTTTGGGAATAGCCTTCAATTTAAGTGTGTTGGACGGTGTGTCACTGTAGACGTACCGGGTTAATTGTTACTCTCGCGAGATTCGGCCACAGCGCTCATACCCCGTGGTTTCTCGTAGACTGTCTGGAAACTTCTCCGTCCTTCTATACGCGTTTGTCAAAGCTCAGACGGCGAGACAACGTGGACGTGAATTTGCCTCCCCGATACCTCACTCTCTGCTCGGAGTAGTGTGTTAGAGGCGTTCAGCAAAAGCAGGATTTCTGCGCTGCTATCCTGGATCTTTAATACGCATTTTATTTATTTTTATAGCAGTATTGAGAGAGAGAGAAGCTAAATAACGCTAGCGGTTTATTGCATGCCGCCTGCTTCACTGTGTTTTGAGCAGTAGTTAGCTTTAGCCTGAACTGTGTTGAATTGTGGTGCAGATCTCGGGAGGAAATCAGCCTCTTGACAATGAAAATTAAAATGACTGCAGAGGAACAAACAAGTGAAGTACAACACACCATCCCAATGGAGGGAGAGGACATCACCCCAAAGAAAGACGGGGGCGTTTTAAAGGTGAATGACGCCGTTTTGATGCTTTATGTTAACCCACCTATTTGACTGGTTACTTGTTTGCGTGTTATTATTTCATTCGTTTAGGCGAATGTTAGCTGTTTTTAACTATGCTACCACGTTCACTGCCTTCAAACTAACCACAGTGTTGACAACGCTTTAATCTTGTTTTCTATCATTGCATTTATACATTACTTATCAACATGCTATCAAAACACTCAAAAAATAGCCAGCCAAAGTATCTACATACCTTTAAGGCTCTGGGAAAACGAATATGTAAATGTATATTTAATTGTGGTATTTAATATTCCAATACTGTACTGGTTATTTAATAGTTGCGAGGACAGTTATTGACACATTGCAGTCCCTAACCTTATTTTAATAGTGTCAAAAACATGCCATATAAACCTTTCACTGACCTAATTTATTTATTACTAACCACAATGTTAAATGTCCCATCAGACACTCGTTTTGAAACGAGAGAAACAAAATTGTATCCATACAACTACAGAAAGACATGTGAACGCACGCACAGAGGTTTGGTTGAGTGAGAGTCCATTTTCATTGACCTCCTGTGATGCAAACTATCAGAATGCAGATTAAATATGCAGCCGTTGTTTAAAAATCTGTGTTCATTACAATTTACCTTCAGTTTTCTTGAAGGTCTCTCAGTGTTTTTGTATTATTCCAGCTGGTGAAAAGAGGAGGAACAGGCACAGAGTTTCCCATGACTGGCGACAAAGTGTTTGTACATTATGTGGGCAAACTTGTGGATGGTACCCAGTTTGACTCCAGCAAAGGAGACAAGTTTTTCTTTGAGTTAGGCAAAGGTTGGTTTTTACATTAACAAAGACACGAGCATTCATGTGTCATGGTCTATAGTTGCCCATCCAGTGTTGGTAATTGGTCTTCTCTTTGTTCAGGTCAAGTCATTCTAGCATTGGACATAGGTGTTGCCACAATGAAAGTGGGAGAGTTGTGCCAGCTCATCTGTAAACCAGAGTATGCATATGGCAGTGCAGGAAACCCTCCCAAGGTGCCCCCCAATGCCACTCTTATTTTTGAGGTAAGTCCCAGGCTACATCCACACAACTCTGGATGATCCAGATTATGAATGGACATTGATGGAAAACGTGTCAACGAAGATGTTTGATATAGTTTTCTAGGAGCAATGGCTATCTAGTAATAGTGTCCTACAGCTTTTGGACGCAACAGCCAAATTGAATTGAACAGCTACTCTGCAGTGGCTGCCATGTTGAATGTATACAGAAGGTGCTCGACGTTGCCTCTTTGTCATCATCATGACATCGATTGGTTGCCTTTTTTTAAGAAAATTCTAAAGTTGGCCAAAACGATGTCCTTGCCTGACTTGTCTGCAGAGCTAAATCAAATCCCTGTGTTCAACCAGGCTACCTTCTATGTTTTGTTTGTTTGTTTGTTTGTTTGTTTTTAAAGCATAAATTCTGCTCTAGATATGCCTGTTTCCCATACTACTCTGGTGTTTTCAAGCCCTGAAAATAGAGAAGTTTGCAAACACTGCTGGCTCTGTTCAGATTTGAAAATAAGAGTGAAAAGCTCTGTAAACACAGAGGAATCCGCTTCCTTATTTTATGCCCAGTGTACCTGAATGTTGGTATGAATGTAAATTACCACTGGTACGGAGCTTAAATTAGAAAAAGAAGATGCTTATTGTTAAAATTTATAGATGCAGCCTTGGTGTTAGACTGTTGCAACCTCCTGTAACGCCATCTTCAAAGTCCGTAACAGTTGATTGCAGAATGCAGTGCTAAACACTTGCAGTGGATGCCAGTGCCAGAGAGAATTTCCATATTACAAAATAAGCTAGTACTGAAGTCAGAAATGAAAAGGAGCTGCATAGAACTGTATAGTCTCTTTTGAGATAAACTCTAGCAGTAGCGTATTGAAATATACTGGCAAAGATGGCATCACAGGAAGACAACTTTGGGTAAAGTGATGGGTTCATAAACAGTTTTCTATAGAACCTCTCTGTACACTTGCAAAGTTAGGGACACTTTGGTTTGTCTGTAGGAACCCACTCCTCACTACCACAGAGCTGAAATGTTGTTTTAAACCTTCCAGTGGTTTTAAAAAATAGCAATTTGTGCACTGCTGTTGTAGCTCTTTCAGTTGAAATTGCAAACCAAATTTCTCAAAAATGATGATGTGATTATGATACCAACACAAAATATGAACTCATTATTATTGCAAAATAGACCTAGAATGTCTGTAACTCCAGATTTTTTCCTTTTAAATCCTATAAGTTGTATTTCTTGACATGTGGTTTGAATATATTATGCTGTATTGATTTGAAAGGATAGAGAGGTATTACTTAACATGTCTGGACACTTGTAGGTGGAAATGTTTGATTTCCAAGGTGAGGACATAACTGAAGATGGGGATGGAGGAATCATTCATCGCATTATTACCAAAGGCCAGGGGTATTCTAAGCCTAATGAAGGAACTGTTGTTGAAGGTAAAGGCTCATGTCAAGGCTCAATCCCATTTCACCTCTTGTCCTAGTTACCTATGGTGCATTCCAGTTGTACTCAGAGGTTAGAATTTCCAAGTTAAGGAGCGTTTGTTCAACTGAAATGCCTCCTACATGTCTGATATCCAAATTGGATAGTCCAAGCAACCTCACACATTCAAAACATTTAGATCGTTTTACTGTTAATATCACTTTAGTCTTATTTGTTTCACAAAGTTAGTAATGCCCATAGTTGATCTGAACTTTTATCTGCCAAAGTGTTGCCACTTTGTTTTTCTGTGTAACGTACCCTTTACAGTTGTTTGTTATGGACTGGTATTAATAACAATGGGTAGTCTGAGATAAAAAATTTTCTGAATATTTAACTAGGACGCAACCAGAGTCGGAGGTGACTTCACTTCTAGTTCCGACTTCCAACCTCCGATGTAAATGGAATGCAGCATTAGACCTACTATTCCATATTGTGTGTTCACATGAAGGTGTAGAGTGTCCTATTCTTGAAACATAAAGAACCTACCTGCTTGTAAGGAATCCTCTTAAACTATGTCTGTACAATGTTATTCATTGGATGGATGAATGCTGGACCTGGCTTTACAATCTGTTTCCGTTCTTTCAAGAGTCTGATTTTCTTCAATATATTGTTCTTTTCATCCTACCATCTATAAAAGTCATGTTAATTTTATCAACAGCACAAAATAACAACATGCATATGTGGAGATGTGGCTCAAGGTTTGGGACTGAAAATTACGCTTCCCTCCCTTTTATTTTCACCACAAAGAAAAGTGACAGCTGAAGTCCATTGTATTCTTATCAAAGCAGCATGTATGTAGTATTTGCTCCACAGATACATTTTATTTTTACTTTGGGTGAAGAGGGAGCAAGTAGTATGGTATTGAGGTAATGCCACCATATGAGATGGAACGTGTACTCTTTTGATTTACTTAAATATATCCGAGAGAAACCAAAAAAAAACAACAATTTGTTTAAAAGCTGTGTCAGTTAATTTATAACTGACCCACAGTTGACAACCAGCAGGATGTTGTATTTCAAGCTCATCCAATCTTTTTTGTTTTGTTTTTCTTTACCTCTTGCAGTAACTCTGGAGGGGACCTGTGAGGGTCGTGTGTTTGATGAGAGAGAACTGAAATTTGAGATAGGTGACGGAGAGAGTCTTGGCTTGCCACCTGGAGTGGAGAAAGCTATTATGGCTATGGAACAAGGAGAGGAGGCTCTTTTCACCATTAAGCCCAAGTATGATCACTATTGCTAATTTAATGATGTCACTGCAGTAGTCCAGGTTTCATTTTTGTATTAGACTTTTCTAAACCATATTTATTAATTTTTATCAACACATTAACATGATATAAAATGAAACCAATGAACCATTCTGTTTCAACACAAATACAGACAGATAACTTGGAGAATTATGTACTGTCATTAAGGTTGGTTAAGAGTAGTTACTGTATATCACATGTTCCAATTTATCTAAGCCATCCAGTAAATATAGGACATGAACGGCTCACCTCTCTTACGAAAAACAACATCCTCATCATGTAGGATATAGATTAAATAATCTATTGCTGCATAATTAATTATGTATCATTGTGTTTTATGGGGAGGTTTATCTGTTATCCAATTCAGAAGGACGCATGTAAATACTCAATCTTGTTCAGGTTTAAAGATGACATTAAAGAAATGTTCATATTTGAGTAAAACTTAAGCTGTGACTATAATACAGTACACTGAATTAATCCTGCATGGCTGTTTTAAATACTGTCTAATAAGTTTAGTACAAGGCATAGTCACAACATTTAAAATAATAACTGATAATTGTCTTTGATTTGTAGGTATGGCTTCGGGAATGAAGGAAACGTAAAGTATAACATTCCAGGAGGAGCAATGCTGCAGTACAAGATTAAGTTGGCAGCATTTGAAAAGGTAAACATTAGGGGTGGGAATCTTTAGGTACCTCATAATTAGATATGATTTAGATTCTGAAGCAACGATAACGATTTCTATAATAAATTATATAATTACTTCCATTGGCGTTTATTAATAGAAAATGGAACAAACAAATTTACTAGGAACAAAGGAAAGGAACAAAATCTAAATCATTTGCATTGAAAATAGCAGCAGAGTTTGTTTTCTCAGTTTTGTGGAAGATTCGTCATCACTTGCTAAATGTTTTGTTGCTCAGCAGCGAGAAGAGCTGTTTAATCCTCTGGTGCAAATGTGACATGTTCTTATTGTTGTTGCTCATGTTGGTAGAGTCACTAAAGTGTCTTAGTTTGGTTTCACACAGTGTAAATATTATGTGACCTTTGTCCAGCTCGCTTCTTTCCCAGACTTCATAGAAGGCAAAATATTTCCATACATTCAGTTCAGTGCAATTCAATTTTATTTGTATAGCACCAAATCACAACATGCATAGATGAAGGCACTGCACATAATAAGGCCAAAACCTTTACAATATTACAGAGAGAAAAGAAACCCAACAGTTCACACAATGAGCAAACACTAGGCATCAGTGGAGAGAAAAAACTCCCTTTTAACAGGAAGAAATCTCTGACAGAACCAG
>JAFBJR010000112.1:3030232-3091824 GCA_016785285.1 Brachirus orientalis | reverse complement strand
AGGAGAGGTGGGGGACAGAAAGGGGGGAGAGAAAGAAAAAGAGGGAGGTGAGGGAGAGACAAAAGAGAGAGACCAGGAGCAAATATACAACAGTTTGATCAAGTTTAGAGTCAGTTATGTCATGTTTATAGAACTACAGTGTCATTTATACAAGCAGCAGCAGAGATTATTGATGATGATAATAATAATATCCTGCAGCCTGCAAGATGAGGACAGAGGGAGAGAGAGGATGGGAGGAAGCAGACATAGACTTGGGAAGGAAGAAAAAAGATAAGGTTAATGACACATAATTAAGTCACATTCATACCCTGGGTCTAAGAGAGTGAGTGCGAAAGAGTGAGTGTGAGTGCACCACAGGAAATCCCCCAGCAGTCTAGGTCTATAGCAGCATAACTAAGAGATGGTTCAGGTTTCCCTGAGCCAGTTCTAACTATAAGCTTTATCAAAAAGGAAGGTTTTAAGTCTAACTTTAAATACAGAGACAGTGTCCGACTCCTGCTTTTAACCCAGGTTGTGCTGGCCGAATTCTACACCTTAACAGTAGCTCTGGTTAGGCCACCTTTGCTAAAGCTTACGAGGTGAGGCATATATTTACTCCGTGTGACGTTCTTCGGTTAAGGTGGTTGTAACCAAGCACAATATTGAAACATTTTTCTTAAAATATTTTTTTAATGAGGTCTTTTTCATAATGAATTCATAATTGTTTAAGAGAGAATCGCGATGCATCTGAAAATAAAGTTCTCCCACCTCTACTAAACATACAGTATCTTGGTATAGACTAACTATGCTACTTGATTTTTAGTTGGCCAGTTTTGTTTGTGCGTGACAATGTCTTTCCCCTCTGAGTAGTTAAAAATGTTTTTCTTTAGACCAAGGAATCATGGGAAATGAACACAGACGAGAAGCTGGAACAGAGCAGCTTAGTCAAAGAGAAGGGAACACAGTATTTTAAGGTACAGTGCACAGGGGATATTGTATTAACAAGGTTTTAGGCAAATTTTTAATGTTTTGTAATGATATGATTTTTCTATTCCTTAGGGAGGAAAATACAAGCAGGCATCAGTCCAGTATAAAAGGATCGTGTCATGGCTGGAGAATGAATCTGGTTTGTCGGGGGAGGATGAGAAGAAAGCAAAAGCCCTGCGGCTGGCTGCATATTTGAACTTGGCCATGTGCTTCCTTAAAATGCAGGAGCCAGGCCTAGCCCTAGAAAACTGTGACAAGGTACCTAATATATGTGGGTTATTTTGTAACCACTTTTTGGTGTTGGAGTAAATGCTTTAATTTTCTTGGTTACACTAATTAAAATGTTGTACTAATCTCTAATATGGGTAGAAATGTAAGTACTAATTATTTACATGGTTTAACTGGAGAAAGCTCAATGTGAATCTTGCAAAGAAAAAATATCTTTGAGTCGCAATTGCATCGCAGTGGCTTGCATTGTTGCCTCACAGCAAGAAGGTCTCTAGTTTGAATCCCAGTTAGACTTAGGGCCTTTTGTGTAGAGCTTGGTGATTAGGGTAATTATAAAATCACACTGTAGGTGTGAGTGTCCAGCCCATGTCAGCTGGAATTGGCTTCAGCTCCCGCATGGCCTTCATGTGGAGGATAAAGCATTAGAACAATGAGTGAGTGATTACGAGAGTGATCTGTGATTCATGCAGACAGTCATGGCCCAAAAACAAAAACGCGCTTGGCGGAGGTAATAATAGAAACTGTTTAAATAATTCTAATTGTAGTCATAATTATTCAATTATGCTTTTGTTCACAATTACAGGCTCTGCAGTTGGACGCATCAAATGAGAAGGCTTTGTTCCGAAGGGGAGAGGCGCAGTTTGGTATGAAGGAGTTTGACAAGGCAAGAGACGACTTCCAGCGAGTACTTCAGCTCTATCCTGCCAACAAGGCTGCCAAGAGCCAGGTACACGCACACATCATGAGGGGTAGAGTTCTATACAAATCAAAAAGGAATTCCTAGAAACTCATCAATCTGTTCCCATTTTCTTTCATAATGTGAAAACTTAGATTTTATTGAATTTTCTCACAGAGGCCCCTCCCAAAAAGAGCCATTCATATTTGTACAGTAAGAAGAATGTATTTGTCCCTGTTACTATTAAAATGTTAATTAAATGAGAAATCATATTTAACTACAGTTGATTTTCCAATTTTTATATGTAAAAATAATGTCACCAACAGACTTAATTTGAATTATAGTTTGTGTGAGTGTGTGGTTAGATGGCTCTATGATTCAACCAGCTGAACAGGCCACTAAATTTGCTGACACGTGGTACAAGTAAATAGAGAATGTTAATGGCACACACCTTGTTATTTCATGTCCTTCATACTCGTGACCATCTGACGGTCAGCGCTTGTGCTGTTAGCTTGTGCCGTTAGCTCTGTTTTAAGGTATAGCTGTCCATTTTAGCCACCAGAATACAGTACTAGTCATAAAATCTGGCACACCTTCATTCTGTACTTTTTTGTTTGTTTTTACAACTTTCTACTTTGTACATTAATACCCAAGACATCAAAATTATGGAAAAAAACACACATTGAATGATGTAGTGTACAAAAAAGTGTTAAACAAACCAGAATGTGTTATATGTGAATGTAGCAGCCTTTTACTATGCACACGAAATTGGTCACCTGGAATGGTTTTCCGACAGACTTCCCAGAGGTGCCGAGCACTTGTTGGCTGCTTTTCTTTCACTCTCTATTTAGAGCTCATATTAAAACAGAAAACATGTTGCATTATTACAGGGGTAATGGGTCATATGTAAGTAAAACATGAGAAATTCACTCATTATTTAAAAAAAAAAGGTTTTACAGAATTCTGTGTTAGACTGGAACATTAGGAATATGGTCAAATAACTTGATTTTATTTTTTATTACAACCTTTTAAAATTATAATTTTTAGGTATACATTTAAATCAATCAAATTCACACCATGTTGATTAAGTCTCTCAGCTCCTGTTTCTCAGTGTAGCCGTATTTATATGTTGTCAGGCCACATTCCCGCACTGCACACAGGAAGTTAATTGTTTCATGCCTAGACAGAGGAAGGCAACAGAAAAGTTGAGCTAGAAAAGTGAGATTGTCCCCGTAAAGTTGAAGAAGTGAATTCTACTGCTCAAAAAGAACCCTGGCCTTTCAGCAGTCTTTTGTCCCCACCCGCCCCTGCGCTGCCGCTGTATACGCACAAATGCTCCCTCAGTCTGGGCTAACAGTATAATAGTATTGCTAGTTAGATGAAGGATGCTGTGACACTGCAACTTGAAATTAATTTTTCATAACGTACTGTAAATATTTTGTGTCCTTTCAAAAAGAAAAAAAAAACTCTCCTGAAGTTTTTAATCTCCTTAATTATTCAATTTCAGGTCATTTATTTTGAAAACTTGATTGTAATGAAGAAGTTTGTAATATTTTTGTACTCTGATTATTCTGTTGTTCACATGAAGACATAGGGCTGCAATGAATAATCAATTACTAAATTAACCCTTCAACTATTTTTGATATGATGAATCGCTTTGATGTATTTTTGAGTTTTCAGATTTTTAAATGTAAATATTTTCTGGTTCCTGTGTTCTATATAACAAAGAAAATCTTAAAAACGAAAAGAATTTGGTTTATGGACAAAAGAAGACATTGGAGAACATCATTTCCAGGTTTTGAAAACACTGACCAACCTTTTAACTTTTTCTGACATTTTATGGAAAATAATTGTTAGTTGCAGCCCTTATAGGCATTTATGGCTAAGAAACAAAATAATGGTATCTTGTGTTCCTGTTGTCTCTATTTCTCATCAGGTACTTCTTTGTCAGAAACATATCAAGGAGCAGCATGAGAAGGACAAACGTATCTATGCCAACATGTTCCAGAGATTTGCAGAGCGGGATTCCAAGGTGAGGAGTCTTTTCTACAACAGCCACAAGAGGGCAGAATTGACATACTTACAGGCTGTCAAAGAGGATAAACAAGTTTCTCTCTCTCTCTCTCTTTGCCTTCATTGAACAGAAAGAAGCAGGGAAGGTGGCCAGTGAGAGCAAACAGAACGGTGACGATGAGATGGAGGTGGAGAACAGAGAAAAGGAGTCTGCAAGTGAAGAAAAGGCATAGATGAAGATTTGACTGTATTTACTGTTCATGTGTAATTTCAGAGTTTTTGTAACTTCAGCTCTTTGTGTTACGGGTGTGTGTGTGTGTGTGTGTATGTGTGTGGGTGGATGCATGTGTTTTGTGAATGAAAATGTGTATGTGTGAGAAAGAGCGCTGTCACAGAGGAGCACTGATTTTTGCCAGCTGTCTCTGGGCTTTTTGCTGTTCTAGTTAAACTGAGTAGATTTAGTGAATAAAACTTGAGAGTGCCACGACTTCACTCACCCCTAAAGCCCCTCTTTTTCCCCATATTAAATCCACAGCTTGGAACTGTGCATGTGTTGACTCAGCATTATTGGGTAGGGAAAAAAGAGACTCTCAACCTTCACCCGTCAAGGGCTAGAGCATTTATCCTTCATGTTTTTTTGGTTATCCATCCAACTCTTTATGGGCCTACTGATCAATTGTTGGAGATGTGATGGCTGTGTGCACAGATATGATGTGTCTGAATTTTAATGTACAATACATATGTAGCAGCACTCTGGATATATGGAATAATGAGACTTTTCTCCTGGAATGTGTTGGGGGGGGGTGGTGCTCCCCTTTAGCCCTGAAAGTACAAGACTGTTGTTGACATTTGCTTTGACTTTGTAATTAGAATTATATTTTACCCTTCCCCAGTATTGTGCTTGTGATTTTCTGTAATGTTCTTGAAAAGATAAATTCAACTGATAACTGGAATATGTGCATTTTTTTAAAGCAGCTACAGTAGAAAGGAGTGTGAAATAGCTTTTTCCTGGAAAAAGCTCAAGTAATAAAAAACAGTTAAGTCTTAGTCTTAATTTACTGTCAAAATGTACACGTATGAATGTGTGTGTGTGTGTGTGTGTGTGTGTATATACGGCTCGTCAGATTCATCTCTGTTTGGTCATTTGCAGCAGGGCTGTGGGTCATGTGATGAGTCACACTTTGTCCTGCCCTGACAGAAGGATGTAATAAACAATAGTTTGAACTCAGCTCTGATATTCTTGACGTATTTGTTCAGAAACTTTTATGTTACCATGTTTCATCTGCTGTGTCTAAAGCAAATGTCAAGAATGTGTGTATATGAACTGTAAGAATGTGGGGTAAGTGACACACGCAGCCCACAACTAAATATCATGTGACCATGGAAACATGGACCGTGACCTGTGTGTATTTATTGTGTGGTATACTGTACATCATTTCATTTCAAAACAAGTAGTTTGAAATTCATCATGAATATTAACGGAAGTATCATGAGGGAATATTATTATTATTTTGAGCTCATATTGCCCACACAGTTGTTTTTTCCCCACTTGTCTGAGCAGCATAGACGTTTATCGGCCTCCGGGACATTTGAGTTTGAGACCCCTGCCCTGAACTCTTATAAAAGTACCTGAAATTGTAAATTACATAAAAAAATACTGAACGGTTCGAGCCCAATTTTGATCTTTGGACTTACTTTTGGCCACTTTTTACATACACTGCCCGGCCAAAAACAAAAGTTGCCCACTGGATTTAACTAAGCAAATAGGTAAGAGCCTCTTATTGGATAATTACTGCATGGGCGATTATCTTTCAACTGGTAACAAGTTATTTAACCCCAACTGATGCAATTGAGTAGCTTCTCATGTGGAAAAACACATCCTGTGCTCGTGGAAAATATGGTCATCTGTATGAGAAGGGGCAAATCATTGGCATGAACCAAGCAGAGAAAACATCTAAGGAGACTGAAGAAAATACTAAAATTGGGTTAAGAACTGTCCAAAATGACATTTCTACGATGCATTGAATTCCACATACAGTAAAATAAGTATAATTAAGAAAGGACCTGGATCAGCTAACATTGGGACCTGCCTTCTTATATGAAAACAAGCTGCGCTTGCTTGTGAATCAAAAGCTTAACAAAACTTGACCTTTGTCACTGATGGTAACAGTAATAAGAAGAGTGAACCTTTTAATTAGGATTGTTTTGCAAGTGTATTTGTTTCTGAGGAACATTTTAATAATAAAAAAAATACAAACACAGAATAACGACCACAATATAACAAAGAGTACATTTCATAATGCCCCATGGTCTTATCCTCTCTCTCATTGATACAAGGTCCATAAAGTCCTTGCTCTTGTTCTACATGAGGCAGTTTAGTTTGAGTTGTTTCCAATTTCCCAAAATAATTATTTTGGCTGATCATATTTCCTGGCAGAGGTATAATTCGATGTATACTTTCAGTCCTAATATACGAGTCATCATATGAAGGTTGCTTTCAATATTCAATAAACATAACAAATTTTAAGTCATACCCAAAAACCACTTCATTGAATGGAAAAACACAACAAATGCTTTAGTGTCTCATCACCCTTCTTCCCTTTTTTCCAAACTAAGTCTACAGGACAACGCGGAGGTGCACAGAGTCTGCTAAGATATTGACAATTATTTCAAAGAAATATTTACAGTGATGAATTAAAAGTCTTATATAGTATTATTATAGCTGGAGGTGTAGTACATGACAACATTGTGGTGTGATGTGAGTGAAGTGGCAGTAAGTGTAGTTATTTCATATTTTTAAATATCGTCCCTGCGCTCAACAACATTTAGTTTAAAGGTTAATGATTATGGAAGTTTGAATAACGGAATCTTGGCCGATACAAATATTTTAAAGCCAATGTCAGCCAATACAATATTGATACCTTTACTGTGCTGATAATATTGTGCATCCTTTAATATTACATTATGTTCCGAGTTATCATCTTAAGGAAGAGTTTTCCTGAAGGCTGTTTTTTGTTTACTGCACTGTAAAGTGTTGTTGTATTTACTGAACAAGCGATTCATCCAGAACACTTTTCTTTCTTTTCTTCTATTTGGTCGTCCACTTGTCTCTCTCCAGAGGCCGCTCCATTTGATTTGGGCAGAGATTTTTTTTGCCAGATAGCCTTCCTGATGCAACCCTCCTGTTTATACAGGCTTGGAGCTGGCACTAGGAGAACACTGGACGAAATACAATCAAAATCACCAACAAAAATAAAATATACCGCTGACTGTTGCTGGTGCCTTCACACTTCTTCAGTCAGAGACTGTGCTGCCTTAATCCAACAGTGGCCTGGTGATAATGTGGACGTTGCCTTTAACCACCAACCATCATATTTTCTAAATTATATACAAAATTGTAATTTTTTTTTTTTATATTTATTTTTATTTTTTTATTTTTTTTGAAAAGAGAAAACATTTTTTTAAAAATGAGATTTTTTAAATCATCTACCAGGCCAGATACTGACCAGATACAGATACCTGCCAGCCATCAGTTGCTCACCACTGCAGCTCACTACATCAGTAATGGGGATTGGGTACCTTGCACAGGGGTACCCCAAACCCCTGACCTAGCAGGGACTCAAAGTGGCGACGTTCCACTTACAAGCCATGGTCCTATTCATCCATAGATTTTTTCCTTCTGGTTTGCTGTACGCAATTACTCTGAATCTGCACAAGACATGTCTGCATCATGTAACTTTAGCTTTTGAGTGATTCTTTTAAATGCAGTCCAGGCTAAAAGGCATGTTCATTTACACGTGGCCTGTGTTGTCGCCAGGAGGTCCGATTCTTCTGTTCCCAAGGACATGCAGGATTCTCATCCGATTATCCAGCTCTCTTAAGAGTGGTGTCAACTTACGCATGTGATGCGCAGGATGATGAAAGCCCGGCCCTGCCTGTTCTCCACAGGTGGATGATGGAACAAAGGGAACTACACTGACATGTCTTTACACAGTCTTTGACTGTTGTATATTATTCAAATTACTTTAATACTTAATAACTTAATACTTTAATCTCCCCACAGATACATCTTTTTTCTTGGGCCAAAGTGCTACAACAGCAGCAGAACAATATACAGTAGCGTACATCAGAGACAACACATAATAAGAATGAAGCTACTGTTCAGATCTGTAATGCTTCTGATATGTGTTGCCATGGCTGCGGGATGGTGGGTGAAACCTATGAAGGAACTTGAGTGAGACCCCTTTAGTTTTATTTGTTCAAAATAACTTTGGGGGGACCGGACCGGGAACAGTCTTTGTTATCAGCATGTTTACTCCAGTGGAAAGTTGCAGAGGGGTTACGACTAAATCAGATGGACCGTTTATATCAGGAGAAACTAATTTTGCACACTATAAAAAGACAAAAAAGACACCAACTGTCCTGAATAACATGCAAATGCCAAAATGAATAGAAAACTCTTTTGGGTTTATGGTATCTTTGTATTGCCCAGAGTTCTGAAGATTCAGATACAAATTTCCCACAATGTCCAACTGTGGTTTGGCTTGGCAACAATAAGAAAGACGTGAAAACCTCAACCAAAACACAACATTTTACTGAATTAGCTTAAAAGAAGAGCACAAAATTGAATTGATTTTTATTATTTGGATTTGCATCCACAAGACAAGAAGCACTGGGTCTACAGAGTCTGACCAGTGGTCACATCAAACCTTTAGGTTTAATTACACTGAACTTTGAGTGAAATATAACAGATGTCAAAGGGGATATTAAATGAGATGTTTGGTTTGCCCCCTTCTCCTCATTTATAATTTTCTGAACAGATTAATTGTTCAAATATTCATGTTTTTAAACCAAAAAATAACTAGGGGGAAAAAGGATCAAAAACCGAAACGGTATAAAAAGGAGTAACAAGATTTATTTGAACAAAAATTAACTCAAAAAAACCAATCAATGAATAACTAAAGACGCTGAGGCCGGCCAGCTGATTAGAAAAGAGTAAGTAGCAAAAGGGCAGTCCAAGAAAAAGGGTTTAGAAAAGAGACGACAAAAAACCGTGACTAGGTTACCGGGCAAACAGAAAGGACGCGCTGACACCAGAAGGCAGGAAATCTGGGTTTAAATAAAGAGCAGCTGAAGAGTGATTGGAAACAGCTGGGCTGATTAGGTCCCCACCTCACCTGTCAGCCAACCTCACTCCTTTTCCACCGCTTTATCCACTAAGGGTCGCGGGGGCCGCTGGTGCCTAACTCCAGCTGACACAGGGCGAGAGGCAGGGTCACATCCTGGACAGGTTGCCAGTCCATCACAGGGCCACACAGAGACAGACAACCATTCACTCTCACATTCACACCTACGGGCAATTTAGAGAGTCCAATTAACCTAATCCCCAAATCTGCATGTTTTTGGACTGTGGGACTGTGGGGGTGAGAACCCACGCACACACGCGCTGAACATGCAAACTCCCCTTGTTCCGACCGGGTCGTGAACCCAGGACCTCTTGCTGCTAACCACTACCTCCAGAGGAAAAAGAGCAGACAACTCTCCCAGGAAGTAAAGACAATACAACAAAATAAAACAGGAAATAAACCATAACAACAAAGGGAGGGGAGACAACCCAGACCAGACCAGACCAGACATGACACAAATGTATTTATATGACCTTAAGTCTTGAGTCAATGTTCTGCACCCCCACCATAATTGAGTTTGTTGTATTGTAAGTGTTATATCTTTGTTAAAAATGAATTTAAAAAAGAGACAACATACAACCAACAAAGGGCACAATTAAAAAAAAATTGTTAGTTCCTGATCAGTGAAGCCTTAGCTTGACTCTACTCTACTCCTTTCCTCTGCTGATGTACATCATCCAAGTACAAAAAGAAACTCCACAGGACTCTCTGGATTCAAATCACAGTACAAAGGTTGTCCACTAGAAAACCAAAAAACAATAACGAGAGTGTGTGAGGGAGCTGTACTGTACTGTGAGTCATACATCTTTTGTGAGGTCACAAAAGATGTATGGCTCCACTCCATGTTGCCTGGCTCTCTGTTTCCGACGAACCCCCCGCCCCCACGTAAAACGTTAACCAACAATTAAATATGCAAATGTACTACCATAAATATGAACTTAAGTTCCCATCCACGTATGAACTAACCAAAATGAATGAATTTAGGTTTCTACAAAAATAAAATTAAAAAAATGAACATATTCCACTCCTACCCTAAAGACACATTAAAATGTAGGTAAGACTAGAATATAAAAGACCAAAACAAACCATTTACCACAGGACAAAGTTTCTTGTTGCTTTCCATGTTGAATTGTGTGATAGATCTAGGGTTAGTACAAAGGTCTACACGGTGAATAGTCCTATTTGACTACTGTCCTAATACTGGATTTGGACCACTGTTTTTCAAGATATAAGGCCCAAATATACCGTTGTCCATACTGAGCGTTCATTGTGTAATACCACTGGTGAATGGTGGGGGCGGTAAAGAGTCAATGTTCCAATCAGTCAGGAAAACATTAAAGAAGAGTCTATACGGGCATTTAAAATTATTTTTGAATTTAAAATTCAAAAATAAAATATATTTTAGATATATTTATTTTGCATCAAATATGTTTAAATCCATCAGATTTGTGATTCAGTACTTTGAACTATAGATGGCAGTATGCACACAGCCATCGCATCTCCATTACAAATCAAATATTGATACGAAACAGCGAATGGAGATGATTTGAGTAGGTTTTGCCTTTAATTTTCTCCAAAACTGTACAGCAAAAAACGAATGAAATGCACGACAATGGGCATGATAATAGCCAGAGTCACCACGAACAAGACTGCATTGGAAATTACAGTCAGGTCCATAAATACTGGGGAATCAACACACATCTACTCTTTTTGGCTCTACACACCACCACAATGGATTTGAAATAAAATGAATAAGATGTGCTTTAACTGCAGACTTTCAGCTTTAATTTGAGGGTATTTACATCCAAATCAGGTGAACTGTGTAGGAATTATAACAGCTTGTATATGTGCCTCCCACTTTTTAAGGGACCAAAAGTAATGGGACAAATTAACATCAATCATCAATCAAACTTTCACTTTTTAATACTTGGTTGCAAATCCTTTGCAGTCAATTACAACCGGAAGTCTGGAACACATAGACATCACCAGACGCTGGGTTTCATCCCTGGTGATGCTCTGCCAGGCCTCTGCTGCAACTGTCCAACCAAAAGCGACACTACCGGGAGACACGTCAGTAACGGGTTGTATGTCTCTTTGAGGACCTTCACACCACAGACTGCCGTAAGTACCATGTTTACTCTACTAATTGCGCAGCAAAAATCTAACTGCGGCTCACCTTACCGCGGTTGACGGAGATAACGTTTAATGGACTAAGCCTGGGCCTTTACACACATCAATTGAAGAACTCACAAAACAACATAAATGTACAAGAGTGGTAAATGTTATTTCCCGTTGAAATCAGCAGTATAGTAATGCAATTTCCACCTTGTCTTACCTGAATTTTACTAGTCGCACGTAATCCCCCATCTGGTTCCAGCCCTTTTTTGTGAAAGTCCGTCTTTAAATCTCTTTTGGCGAGTTGAATTGATAAGTATATCAAGGAGGGACATGAAATGCGTAACATATTATCTCACAGGCCTGTAGTTTCCATTATATTTTGGATTTTATTTTTTTATTATATTTTTTATTGATGTTTTTCAGAGCAATAGTGCAGGAATTACATTACAGTCCATTGTTCCTCCATTTCCCCCCCCCTCCCCCCCCCCCCCCCTTTTTTCCCACAACAAAGCTTAGTAATAGCTAGTTTTTTTCGGCACATGGTTTTATTTTGAAAGAGGGATAACACGCTGCTTTTCCTGTGTGTGTGTGTTTATTAGTGCGGGAGCAGCAGCGGCAGCAGCAGGAGCATCTTCATCCTCCTCCTCTCCTCCTCTTCCTCCTCATCCCGCGGTGGTTGAACAGCAGGGCAGACCGGAGCTTGTGGAAAGTTCCAGGTGAGGAAAACGCGCGCACACGGTCTCGTCCTTGTCCCCGTCGAGTCTCGCTTGAACTTTTTTTTTTTTTTTTTCCCTGTTTTTGTCCGCGGAATGAAAGGAACCACCGGCCGCCGAGCTCCGCCGTGTTCCGCCGTGCTCCGCTCTGTCCCCGCCGCCTGTACGGGACGCCGGTAGCCGCTGAGAGCGAGTGTCAACCCGCCGTGAGCAGCAGCGGACTGCGGCCGGCGGCAGGACGGGCTTCGCGGTGTCGGGTCGACGAAGCCGGTGACTGATGTAGAAAGTGGGACTGAAGCCAAACATGATCTCGGTGTTTTTCCCCCTGAAGAAGCTGCGGCGGAACAGCAAATGTCTGCTGCTGTCTGCCATCCTGCTGGCCGGTGCTGTGGCCGTCTACAACGAGATAGTCGCAGCCAAAGCCTGGAGCAGTGATCCGGGTAAGTTCTGACCCGTTCTTAATTGTTTGCTTGGGAACTTCTGCAACAAACTCCCACGTGCTCACTTCTGCATGAGTTAAATCACATTATTAACTGTAAGTGATACACAGCAACTTAACAAAGAGCAAGAAACGCGTGTGTTAAAGGATTACACAGAAAGTAAAGTACCACAAGGAGATGAGATCATGGGAAAAGGTCCTCGGTGGAGACATGTTTATTTACATGTTGACTTGTTTACCTGTTCGTGATTTCACTCTGACTCCGTCATCTCTTTTTTTGTGTCCAACTCATCTATAAACGGAAGAAAGACATGACATATGCACACAGCGTCGCGCAGCAGTGACTCAAATCGTCCCCATCTCTGCATCTGACATTAATCTGACATGTTTTTGTCTGTGTTTGTGAAGCTCGGCACATTAACGTTCCACCTACACAGCTGTCACTGTAGAATTAAGTTTAGATTAAAAGTAACTGCATCATCAATGTGGCTGGACAGTAATTCAATAACAATAGAGGTTTCAACGTTAGCAGTGTTGAGGACATTCTGGATGTTGTACGTTGATGTGATGTTTATGCATTGCCCAAACTTTGAGGTATAAACATACTATATTTTGCTGGGACTGTATAACCTCCGATTTGTGAAAAGGTGTCTTAAAGTATCAACTTTTGCTGCAACATTCCTTCTCCTTGGTACTTTAATGACTGACCATTTGTCTTTACACATCTGTCCTGAGAAGTGGATGTGCATGGAAATTTTCCTTCCCTGGTTTTTATAAATGTGAGGTTTAAAACTTCACTGAACTGAGTTCTCACTCAGAAGCAAACTTTGATTGATCATAGATAAATTATTAAAGAGGTTGGTAAACAGAATAAATGATGTTCATTCAAAGGAAGTAAACGGGTTGTGGTCCTAGTATAACTTTCTAATTTTAGGTTAAAGGAACTAAATTTGTGTACCTACCAGTGACAGAATAGCAGTTTTTTCAGTCTGTCTACTGATAGATGGATCAGTTATACCTAAATAAATTAACTTCATTTAAAGTAAAATAATCAAGTTGTCTTCACATGACTCGCATGACCTGGCAACTTTGGTTTGAGTGAATTTAATTCAAAAGTCGCAAGGCCCACATTTTTTCACGTGGAGTAGTTTAACAATAAACCATTTAATAATGTTTGTAGATCATCATTTTGACTTTTGTATCTTAGTTTGCAACTCTTGGTACTCTTTTGGTAGTTATGAGTGATGATCTATAGCAATATGTAAGAAGCATTTTGGCATTATGATTGGGATGTGTCACTGCTAAATGAATGTAGGAAAAACACTACACACTGTGGTTTTCTCATGTCTTTAATGAGGCTGGGTACATTTGCACAGGAAACAGGAAACCCAAGCAGGTGAAACAAAGCATCCATTTAAAGACATGGACTGGTGTGTGTGTGTGTGTGTTCTTGTATTTGTTGCCGAGTGAGAAACCAAAATTGTATAAACATTACAATGTGAGGACATTTTGGCTGGTCCTCACTTTCTGGCTTTTTCAGGGTTAAGACCTGGTTTTAGGGTTAGGGTTAGAATTGGGTTTAGGCTAGGGTTAGGGTTAGGCACCTAGTTGTGATGATTAAGGTTAAGGTAAGGGGCTAGAGAATGTATTATGTCTGTAAAGGGTCCTCACTTTGATAGAAGCACAAACACGTGTGTGTGTGTGTGTGTGGGGGGGGGGTGTCATTTAGCACAAGAGAGCAAACAAGTGAATGGGGGGATGGGGAGGTCAGGAGGTCAGATCACAGGTTTAAAGGAAGTCTTGTCTCACCAAAACTTCCTCTCCTTTACCTTATTTACACCTCAGCTCACCATCTGCTGCAACAGCTCACTCACTCACTCACTCACTCACTCACTCACTCACTCACTCACTCACTCACTCACTCACTCACTCATGTAGTTGCACTGGATGGAGATGAAAACACATCACACACAGACACACATGCCCGAGACACATGCTATATTACGGGGCCTGCCTATACGTACACATTCCTGGCTCCAGCCACGTCGTCACAGTCAGACGTGTCTCAAAAGCCGCAGAACATCCCACAACTTTCCAACTCAGCTGAAAGAGCACTGTGGACATTGAAATGCGTCATAGGAGGTGGAGATGGGTATGCAAGAATGTGTTGTTGTGGTGCGTTCCTTTTGTAGTCGGAACTACAATTTCCGAGCTCAGAAGACACTGAACTCCACCTTGAAATCTTCACCTCACCTCGCATCCTCACCAACCCAGACATGGAATTCCAGGATGGCTGCTACCACACAAACACTGCTACTTTTACCGTTAGTATCGCTTCTGTCGTATTTGTTTCCTGAATCAATTGTAAGTTGTAATCAAAGCAGTGCCAAGCCAAGCTACATTGGTGTCCATGTTTTTTCCCCACTTCTTGACTGGAACGAGGTAAACTTGGAGTTCAGAGTTCAGAGTTATATCAATATTTCTTGTCATGATTATCCAAACAAAACTAATATTGGTTCATGATACTGCTGCAATAATTTGAAAATAAACAAATAAATACAGTTCAAATTCTTCAATGTTACAAAGCAGGGCTAATGTGAAGGGCAAATGTTCGAAGAAACTAATAAAATGAAATAACCATTTAAATCAACGAGCTAAAGACTGAATTTCTCTAAACCAACACTCTGATCACTCCCAGGTTTTTAACATTAGAAAGTAGAGATTGTAGTTTTTGGTGTTTGGTGTTTAAACGCTGCTGCTCTGGTTTCTGCCTGTGCAGCAGGACTGTTACATCAGCTCATCACCTTCTGTCTAAACCACAGTGAGAGGGATTAAAGCTGAAGCCACAGGTTTCCAGAGCAGCACTCACAGCCTTGGCTCTGCAGTCTTTAAGGGACGGCTTGTTTTTCCCACATGTCGGTCACATGGGCTCTTAAGAAGATAGATAACGTATGAAGTGTGCAGTTAATAAATGTCCCGAATCCCAGCAGAGAAATGGTGGCATATGCGGCTGAGTGGTTTTTATGTGTTGTTCTGCTGTACGGGGCACTTCCTAAGGTTTTCCAGGACATTTTTAGTGTTGCTTGTCAGTCTTTGACTTTGCTATTTTGTATTCATAGTTGCTTCATGTTTTTAAGTAGGTTGTCCTCAGAAGTACAGTTCCAAATGCCAATCATTTCACTCCAGTACATTGTTTAGAAGAAGGAACATTTTTTGATGATTTACTAAGATGCCTTCACCTCCACTTAGGAGGACGGTTTATCTTGGTTCTTTTCCATTTTCACAGCTAACATTTAACCTTAACTTGCTTTTTGATAGGTGTCATACTGAAAAGCAGTATTTATTTTTATTAGGGATGAATGATATTGGCTTTAAAATATCTGCAAACGTGTCAAGATCTGTTGATTTGAATAATGCCTAAAACAGTAGACTGAATGAGCTGCTGCCTCCTTGACTTCTTTGCTTGCACCATCCACAGTTATTATTCATTTTTGTCATGTTTATTTACATATTATCTTGCATAATGAAGAAAATGTATATCTACAGCTGCATGTGAGATTTTTTAAAGTACTTCTCCCACAGACGGCATGGTTAGGATGCCACTTGGTTTGCAGAAATATTCGGTTGATAATAAGTCTTTAATCACTCCACTTGTCCAGCTGCTGCTGTCGGCAGGTTTTGCGTAGCCGCACCACACTGCCTGGTTAAGCTTAATGTCACGACAGCTAAAATAAAAGTTGTCCTTTAAGTAGCATAGCCATACTTGTTAAATGGATTTTAATATTCATATAGGGCAGACTCACTGTTGACTGCTGGCAGAGTAGCAGGAGGACTGACAGGTGACATATGCTGATGTCTATAGTCCCTCTCATTAATCTCATCATTCATTTTAGATTTTTCTTGAAATATTACTGTCCAGATGAACACTTAAGTGTGGTAGACATTCTTTAGTTTTAGTGGATAGATTGAGAGATTATTCCTCAGTTCTAGTGAAAAAAAATGTGTTATTATGTGACGTTGTCACAATTTAGTGTTATTTTATTAACAATACACAGTAATTAATACATTTTTGAAGAATATATTGATGTAGTAGTAGTAGTAGTAGTAGTAGTATGAAGTATTTTTATTTTTTTATTTTAAGCTCGGAGTACTCGAGAAGCCACTTTAATGGAGATTAGACCAGTGAACATAGTGAGCAAGGAAATTCTGTAAGGTCATATATTGTGTATCATTGCCACCTACCACCCACTACCATTTTTGGAACTGCTGGTTGAACATTCAAAACTTCAACTATATCGCTATATTGCTGTATCACTATATCAGCAAAAAAGTACAGCATCATGGATTAGATCATGCACTGAAAATAGCCAAAATATGCATTTTTGGTTCTTGGCCGAAATACTTTTAACACTGAAACAACATAGCCAAACCAGGATGTTGTGATGATTTGTTTGTTTGTTCGCTATATTTAGCAAGTATTCAGACGCCTCTAACGACTCTTTTTCATAAAAGTGATTAGCAACAAATCTTCAGGTGTTATTAGAGACTTTTGGAGATTCGTGAAATGATGCGTGAAAGCATTTATCGCTCTCAAGGTCTTTGCACACCGGACGGGTCGACTGTGCGAATGATCAGATGCGAATTATGACGCAGCCTTTCATGCACATCAAGCACGATGCGAAGAAACGAATAAATAATGAGGATGAGGGAAAAAAATATGGCGTCTGTCTGCACGCGCGCGCGCACACACACTCACTGCTGCTGCTGTTTTGTCTGGCTGTTGCAGCTCATCACGAGGTCAGTAACTATTTAGAAAAAAAAAAAACTATTTAGAATCTTGATATACACACAGTTTCCCAGTGAGGCTCCGTTGTAACCCCCTTCACATGTCTTGTAATAATTTTTTAGTTTTTTTTTTTGTTTATAAAAAGAACAGATTTTTGAGAAATAATTACAATAAAGCGATCTGCTGCCATGTTAAGTGTTTGGACAGTACGTCATCAACAACAAAGCCCACACAGAGATCGTGTGTGCTTTCTGTTTGTCTCGGCTCGCTGTTTTAAAAGCGAACCACCGCATGAGCTGTGAGAAACCGTGTGCATAAGAAAGAAGTTTTACTAAAATGGTTTATTTTACATGTAAATTAAACCACGCAGGCACTCAAACTGATGCTCCTGTAGTCCGGGGGGCAACGCTTCAGTTAGTCCGCTCGTAGCTGGCCAATCACAAGCGAGTGGGAATGTGCTTGGCAGCTGGCCAATTGCAAGAGACTCGGTGTTCTGGGGGGCGGGCTTTAGCTCCAAAACAGAGTGCCTGTTCAGATGCTGTCAGAGATGAGCAATAAAGTGGCTTAATCTGAAGAGACTATGAGGTTTTTGACCATAAATATTATTTAGCTTATCTAAGTAGACATCAGTAATCTGGATTTTTGGTTCAAAAAGAGCATTCTGTGTCTCCTTTAAAGTAAGGATGGACTGTCGTTTCTCTTTACTTAGCTGATTGGTTCTTGCCATAATATGAATTTTAACAGTTGTCAAATAGTGCTGTCAGCTGTGTACCAACCTGACTTCTGCACAACACAACTGATGGTCCCAACCCCATTAATAAGGCAAGAAATTCCACAAATGAAAACCATTTCAGGTGACTACATCATGAAGCTCACTGACAGAAGACCAAGGGTTTGCAGCGCTGCCAACAAAGCAAAGGGTGGCTACTATAAAACATATTTAGAGTAATTTCACACTTTTTTGTTTACTACATCATTCCATATGTGTTCATTCATAGTTCTGATGCCTTCAGTGAGAATCTCCAATGTAAATAGTCATGAAAATAAAGAAAAACCATCAAATGAGACGGTGTGTCCAAACTTTTGACTGGTAGTGTATGCAGTTACGTTCACACACGCACTCAATTGTGCTGCTCCCTGTGTCTTGCTTGACCACTCACCCATGTTCATCCTTTAAGAAAATACTGTCATGTATATCATGAAACCAATATATTTTGGAAAAATGTGAGCACCAATCCATGGTTGAGCTGTGCTCACAGCACCTCTTCAGATGGACTGAACCACTTGTAGGCTGTTTATTTTTGACACTGAAATGGAATTTCCCCGCCAAACAGATATCTGAATTGCAGATAAAAAAAAAAGTCAGAGTATCTATCAATACTGCCATCAGTCTGACACGACACTTGTTTGAAATTGCTTTTTTCCTTTTATCTTTAAATAAGTCCTCAGAGTTTACATGATTACTGTAGTCCTCGCTTTCATTCTGGACACATGACGTTGTGTATGTTTCCTTTTACAGTCTGAGCATATTTTAAGTAACACAAAGCAGGATTTGCTCTTGGGTTCCCCTTGCAGTTATTAAACGCTATTGTTTGGAACAACAGTTGTAAAATATGTCTTAGTAACATATGAAATAATACCAGTGAACTCTGGGTTTGCGTTCATGGGACCATGTCTTTAGACTAGGTACAGTAGCCTTTGTTATAGCATTTTACACAAACAGGGTACATTGCTTTATTTTTCAATAATATACATTATTTGTGACGTATGCCAAAAAGTAGAATTTTGTTGCTCTTTTTGTGGCATGCACCCAAAACCAGAAGTTCCATAGTGCCAGTGCAGGCGATGACCTGTTTAGGGTTTGACAAAGGTGGTATTCACCCTGTTGTACCTTAATGCACCATCAAAAAATCCTACATTGTCTTTGGATTGTATTGAATTTTGCATTTTTCCTTTACTGATATTTGAGCCATTATCCTGACTAGTGTTGGACTGATATCGCTACTAAATACAGTATCAGTTTATCCTTGAAAAAATAGACCAAAATGTGGAATTAATACATGAAACCTCTCTTTAATTTGTTGTATTTGTAGTATAGTGTGAAAGCAGAAATCCATACTGCAAGATTCTTTCTTTTAATTACACCATTTTAGCTCATTCTTTCACATTTACTCTTTCACAGAGTAAATGTTTACAGTCAATTTGAAATGATGGCCCTAAAGAATAGAAAAACTCAAACGAACTGTTCTTGTTGTGGTAAATAGTGTGAAGGAAAGGTAAAATGGAAGGCAGGGGAGCCAAATGAGCACAGATGAAGATAAAAATACTCTACTAACTACTAACTTGCTTTCCATAACCTCCACTCTAGAATTACCCGTGTTGCCAAAATTGGCCACTATGTCTCAAGGGTGTGTGTGTTTGAAGATCTCCACCCTGATGATAATGACAGACTTGGTGTCCACAGGCTCTGTAAATCTTTTTCACTCACTGACGCCGCTTTCTCAATACAAACGTTAAGGTCCCCTTTTTAAATAACCCTCCACCCTCTAATTTGAGACAGAGAATGTTTGAACTGGAGTAATATTTCCACATCTGCTCTACCAGAGCAACAAAGGGTGCCACTGCTGGAGCTCATTAAAGACTGAGATGAGTTACGTACATTGTTCACTAGTGTTGAACTGGAGCAGCGGCTGGGTGGGACTCCTTTGAGACACTGGGCGTCCTGCAGCCTAAACACAGTTGAAATTGATGGGAAAAAAACTCCTGCATGGAAAAGACTGGACAATGTTCTAACAACCCATAGTAAATGACCCTCCCTGAAATCAAAGGATTTATAGTATGGTCATGATATGTTGTGGTGTCTGTAAATTTGAAGTCATTTGCAAACATGGGTGTGTTTCAGTGGTTACAGCAGGATGTTGCCTTTGCCAGGTATGTTGGCATTTAACTATGTGAGCAAATAAAGGTCCCCATTGTAACGTTATGGAGGTTTTATTGGCAGAAATCAAATACACTATTCATGTCAAGTATGCTTGAGGACAAAATTATTCTGTGATAAATATACAGTGTATATATAATAGACACTGTATGTATATATATATATATATATATATATATATATACACACACACATATGTGTGTGCGCTGCCTCTTCACCAAAACTTTGCACACAGAGATTTTCCAGTGCCATCAACCATACGAATTACATCATTCTAAATGTTCATTTGGTTTTAGAATATGACTTATTTAAAGCTAAGTCAGTAGAGAGCCACTAGAAAAATATCATTTTTCACCACAAATATTAGGAGAAAAATAATGAGAAGTGACAGCTTGTGTGACAATGTTGTGCTTTTTTGTGTTTTTTTTTTTTTCCCTCTCCCACTTCCTCAGGCATGAATGCTGGAACCGATGGCAACAGCTGGAGGAGAGCAATGTTTGACCAATGGGTAAGGATGGTACATGGAAAAAGAAGTAGCAACAGGAAATGTGTTGATCCAAGTGAAGATTTATGAACATTTGTGTTTTCCAGGTCAGGAAGGACCAAGCAAATGACATGGAGTATTCAGCTGCTTGGATGTCAAACTATACTCAACAAACCTGGAAACCAGAGGTGTGTGTATATATGTCCCCAGTGCCTACATTCTGTGATACTAACCTCCTTTGAACCCCGACTAACCTGCCTGGGCCTGTTGAGCTCCCTCCTCCCCGTACTTTCCTCTGTGTATAGTTACTTTCCTGCTGCAGAGTATGCTTCACTAACTTCCATTTGCTCTGTATCAGGGTTATCATATGTTCACTACATGTTATACAGCAGGTCTGTTTTGGTTTGTTGTAGATTCTGACTTTGAGCAATGTAATGAAACAAAGCATTAATACTGTAATCATCCCAGAGTCATGTGTGTGTGATGTGTCATTCACTGAATGGTGTATGTCAATGGAATAGTACAGTATTTTACTGTTATGCTGAGGACGTCACATAGTAATTGGGGATGACCATAAGTATTCAATTATACAATTATTTGCTTTATTATAAGAAGCCAAACAGTTGCTGTGACTATTCATAATATAAGAAATGTTTTATCATCAGTTGCATTCCTTCTGGTGCATCTATATTTGCAAGGTGGCAGCAGCAACAAGCATTTAGTTCTTGGACTTTTTTTTTTTTTTTTTTTTTTTTTTTTTTTTGGCAAAAGTCACATTTACAATGTTTCTTGAATGCATCTTCTCCTTTCAAGCTCAGCACTCTGTATGCTGTAGATCCAGCAGGAATGATTAAATTAACCAGGGTCTTTGAATGTACCTCATTGGCTGCTCCTTTTAACTCAATACACTGTAGATCCTGCATTACTTTTACTAGGTCTCATGCACTGGAGTTACTACTAATCAAATAATCAAAAATAACATCAAAAAAATATTAGAAGAGCATTTTTGTCCATCACTAATAATAATTTGCAAAACATGCTTAAATGTGCACTCTGCTTGTTAGTGGGTTTCAGGGAGCTGGGATTAGACCGTCGTGAGACATGTTAGTTTGACCCTACTGATGATGTGTTGTTGCAATAGTAATCCTGCTAATGGCTTTAGATGCATTTTTGATTTGCAGATAAAAATTGAATTGAATGGAAAATTTAAAAAAAATCATTAGAAATGTGGCATTACACTTTTTATGCTCGAGGGAGGTGGAAAAGGTTGCCTGTCATACAGTGGGTTGGCCTTGTCACGGATTCAATTCCCAGTTAGACCAAATTGAAAATGAATACCTGTGCCTTGTCCTAGTGGTGGTGATTTGGCCGAGGGCCTTTATTTGTAGAGGTTGCATGTTCTTCCTGCGTGTGCGTGGGTTCCCATTGTCTAAAAATATGTTCTGTATTCCTTGTCCATAAAGAGCAGCTTTGCATTTTCACATGTGCTTAAGTGCCTGGGGGTTCCAGTCAACCTAAATGAGGGTTATGCTTCAGTCTTGCGTTTCATACTCACATTCCATTCCAGTGGCGGTATTCTTCAAGAGTTCTGCATGTGTGGGTAGTAGCAGACTTTCTCACATAATCTCAATCAAGTTGCCATGGTTAACTTTGTTGTTGCTCTTGAACAAAAAGGTGTGCCACAAACCTGACTAGAAAGTGTTGTGCTAAAAATAATACAAAATTAAATTATTCCACAAAAATCACAAACTACCAGATTCAAAATTATATGCCTCCTGAAGAACTAACCTTTGTATTGAGCCATAGCTCAAACCACTTTGCAATGATGTCCTTAACTGTGTAATGCTCAAAATTTTAAAAATCAAGTTAAAACTGAAGGTTATCTCCCAATTTGCACACTGTATAAAATCTTCAGTAAGGGTTTGAGCTGTCACTCACTGATTTCAACAAAACACTAATACTGTAAAATACTAAAATACTGTTCCATTAACATACACCATTCATTGAATGACACAGTGCACACACATGATCTCTGGGATGATTACAGAGCCACACAATACAGAACAAGTATGACAGAGGTAGGAAGAGAAAGATTTCAAAGACTAAGATGTGTCTAAAGACCCCAGAACAACTGCCAAGACACTAGTGAAGGACTTAGACAAGTCAGGAATTGTAGTATTGTAAGAAGACAATTACTAGAGCTCTGCACAGAAATGGACTGTGGGTTTGCAGACCAAGAAGAACTCCACTTCTGTAGAAGAGACACCTTCAAACCAGACTGAAGTGTGCTAAGGACAACCTGGACAAAGATTATTCATACTGGAAACATGTCCTTTGGTCAGATGAGACCAAACTAGAACTCTTTGTCCACAGAGACATTGTTTATGTTTGGAGAAAGAAGACAGAGGCGTATAACCCAAAGAACAGCGTCCCCACAGTGAAACACGGTGGTGTGAGTATTATGCTGTGGAGATGCTTCAGTGAGTCTGGAACTGGGAATCTCATCAAGGTGGAAGGAATCATGAAGAAAGAAGGAGATGTGAAGATTTTGAAAGAAAACCTGAAGCAGTCAGCAGCAAAACTGGCTCTGGGTCGTCGTTTGTCTTCTAATATGACAACGACCCAAAACATACGTGGCTCCTGGTGAAGAACTACCTTTAGAAGACCAAAGTGAACCTTATTGACCTGCACAAAGGCCTGCACAAAGTCCTGACTTAAATCCCATTAGAGATCTTTTGGGTGAACTGAAGATGAAGGTCCATGTCAGAAGGCCATCAAATCTGGAGGAGCTTGAGAGATTTGCCAAAGAAGAATGGACTGGGATTCTTCAGGAGACGAGTCAGAGACTTGTTGAAAACTACAACAAATGACTGCAGGCTGTTATCCAGCAAGAAGGATGCACAATTGAATATTAGCATCGGGAGGCTAATAATTTTGACCCTGATAGTTTTTGGTATTTGTGGAATCTTTTCATTTCTGTACAAAGTCAAATAAAGTCAAAATAAATTTCATAAGGGGGTAATAATTTTGTCATCGAGTAGCAGCATGTCCAGGTGAACTCTCCAGCTTCTTCATATTGACATAGTTGTCACTGTGAGTTGAAAACAATTATGAATTCAAAACTGTGAGTAAGCAAGTTTGCAGTTTGCAACACAGCAATAACATAACACAACACTACAGCTGCGATAAAAACATCACAGATTAAAATCTTTTAAAACTTGCTACTTTATTTGGCAGTGTTTCTGCGTCTTTACTCAGGATAGGAGTGTTGGTCCAGCAGAAAATCAGTCAAGTCAAAGTCAACTTTATTGTCAATTTCGATGTACACTGCCAGTCAAAAGTTTGGACACATCCAAATTTTTGACACATTCAGTTTTTGCAATTTTCCAGACTGACTGACCTTCAGTTCTTAAAGTAATGATGGACTGTTCTTGCCATAATATGAATTCTAACAGTTGTCAAATAGTGCTGTCAGCTGTGAACCAACCTGACTCCTGCACAACACAACTGATTGTCCCAACCCCATTAAGAAGGCAAGAAATTCCACAAATGAACCCTGACAAGGCACAGCTGTGAAGTGGAAACCATTTCAGGTGACTACATCATGAAGCTCATTGACAGAAGACCAAGGGTTTGCAGCGCTGTCAACAAAGCAAAGGGTGGCTACTTTGTGGAATCTAAAATATAAAACACATTTAGCGTTATTTCACACTTTTTTGTTTATTACATAATTTCATATGTGTTCATTCATAGTTTTGATGCCTTCAGTGAGAATCTCCAATGTAAATAGTCATGAAAATAAAGATAAATATGGTGTGTCCAAACTTTTGACTGGTAGTGTATATACAAGACACACAGAGGAATCGAACATAAAACCAGAGTCTTTTGTCAGTGAGGGAGTGCTGGTAAAAAATTCAGCTCCCTGACAGCCTGGCGGATGAAGCTGTTACCCAGTCTGTTAGATCTGGCCAGTTGGCTCCTGTACGTTTTTGCAGATGGCAGGAGCCTGAACAGGGGCTGGGAGGGGTGAGTGCGGTCTAAAGCAGTGTTGACAGCTTCCGGGTGAGCCGGGTACTGTACAAATCTGTGAGGGTGGGGAGTGGGACACAGATGATTGCTTGCTGGCTGCATTCACTATTTTTTAGTTTTCTCAAAGTTGGACTTGAGAAAACCAGATAACCAGATTATGTGACTGGGAGTCAAAATATTTATGTAGCTCAAGCTGGCCTGGATGTTCATTTATACAGTAAACTTATAATTTATATCTTAGTTTGCAGCCTGTGGCACTCGCTTGTGCAAGTGGTGAGTGACAGTTTTTAGTGACACACTCATATTGAAGATAAAGGGCTCTAATTTCGTGGCGCAGCGCAAGGAGGCACAGTGGTAATTTCGTCTGGCGCAACACCTTGCGCAGCGAGTTTGGCAATTTGGTAGACCGAGGCAAGAAGAGATGGGTGTGGCTGCGCCAAAGGGGGAGGTGTTGACAGATTCAGCTTGGCGCAGTGACAATTTCTTGCCAAAAGGTTGTGCTGAAGGTGCGTTTTCGCCAGCTCCAACCAGGTGTAACGCAGGTGCGCCGCGTCAAGGGGGTGTGTCCAGGCGCATTTTGCAAGTTTCGTGAACAGCGCAGGGTGTGCAGCAGGCACAAGTACTCCTCTGTCCCACCTCCATCTCTCCTACCAGCAAGTAGCAAAGAGAGGGAGAGAAGGCGAGACTGGGTTTAACACAGTCTTCACCAATCAAATGAGCTCCTCTCCTTACCTTTAAACGTTTTGTTTCCTCATGGACTAAAACTGATGTTCTGGTCCGTGAGGTCCAAGCTCACATTGAACTAGTCGTCTTATAATATTCTTATAATATTGGTAACCTCCTTTTGCATCATCAGCCTGTGGAGGTCTGTTCATGTGATCACATATTTGGCCACTGTGAGCTTGGACCTCACGGACCAGAACATCAGTTTTAGTCCATGAGGAAACGAAACGTTTAAAGGTAAGGAGAGGAGCTCATTTGATTGGTGAAGACCCAGTCTCGCCTTCTCTCCCTCTCTTTGCTACTTGCTGGTAGGAGAGATGGAGGTGGGACAGAGGAGTACTTGCGCCTGCTGCACACCCTGCGCTGTTCTACGAAATTCGAGCCCAAAGATGTGAAATGTTTGCCATGGTGCTCAATAATCTAGCAGCACTGGCGCATTTTCAGTAAATGAATCAAAATGAGAAAAAAACTGTTCTTTTTTCTGGCCTTTCACTAGCAGAGGTGGATGCATTGAATGTGCTTCAGTCCTTAAATTAGGCTTGGGTAATAATTCCAAAACAATATTATGATATGATTTTCTTCAGTACCCGTATAACAGAGTTTAAGTATATCAGTGTCATGTAAATGCACTGTTATTGGTATTTTATTTTTTATTTTTAACTCAGAACTGCGAAAATGTTGTAACAAGTGCTTACTTTAACTATATGACATTAATTATTGTTATAAACTGATTTGAAATTTCTCTATTCTGATAATGTTTTAACCATATCACCCAGTCTCAGTTAACCTAGGTGTAAAATAAACAGCCTGCTGGTGCAGCTCTACATGAACAGTTTTAATATTGCCATGTAAGTGTACATAATCTATTGTAGATTAAAACCGATGTTGGTCAGCTGAAACAGCCACACTGGATTGTTTTCCTACTCATAGTAAATAAATGAGAGGAAATGCAGTGACTTAAAATCAAAGAAGACTGAGCTGCTCAGCAAAACAGACACCACAGGCTCACGTGGTCTTTGATCACACACACACACACACACAGAAACTGGAGGGAAAGGGGTGTGTCAGTGGTTGATGAATGATAACATGCCACACGGAGCCTGTAAAGCACTTGGAGTCATGTTTAATCCTCGGACATTTTAACATTTAACTACCTCTGCTGAGGACAGCAGAGTCTTAAGCTTGACCATTAATAAAATCTGATGAGCTCCTGGACTAATGAAATTCAAAAGGTCTTTGTGTCTCGAAGCTGCACGCTTCGACTGTGCGGTAACACACACACAGAGAGAGAGAGAGAGATGGAGAGATCAGATAACATGACCTCTCGAGCAGATGTCACAGAGGTGTAAGTTTACATGGCATCTGGGCTCCTGCTGACACTCCGCTACCTCATCACTCAGTGTGTGTGTGCGTGTGCGTCTGGTATTCCTTAAATCTGTTTACACAGTCACATTATGGGGACTTGTCTTCCTTAGGGGACAAAAAAAAAGACCCCGTAACATAAATGACTACATTTTAAAGTTAGGCTGAGGTCAGGGTCAGGGTTAGGGTTAGGACACTAGTAATTATGGTTAAGGTGAGAGTAAGTCTCCAGGAAATGAATGGAAGTCAATGTAATGTCCTCTGAAGTCATGGAAACTAGTGTGCGTTTCCTGCTGAACATTCTTTGTTTTTATTCCATTAAGTGTGCTCTAATTAATTTTGTTAATTTATAAACAAATCCAATGTATTTGTTTGTTTACTTATTTATTTTAGCTATGTAATTTATTTGTGTGTTATATACTTTTTGTTTATTTATTACTTCTGGTTTTATTGGTTAATTTAACTTAGTTTTATTTCTATTGTTATGACGATTATGATTATTATTTGTTGTACAGCTTTCACCCTTGCTTTTACATTATCCACTCATCTATTCACTAATGTAATGCATTACCCCATTCAAAAAAATGTTTGGACGCTGTGGAACTGTAAATACAAACAAAATGCATTGTTTTTTAAATCTTATTAACCAATATTTTAATCCCAATAGTACATAAACAACATATCTGATGTTGAAAGTGAAACATTTTACCATTTCATGAAAAATATTAGGATTTGAAATTGAATTTGATGGCAGAAACACGTCTCAAAAAAGTTGGAACGGAGGCAACAAAAGGCTGGAAAAGTAAGAGGCACAAATCAAAAACAATTGGAGGAGCATTTGACAACTAGTTAGGTTAAATGGCAACAGGTCAATAACATGACTGGGTATAAAATGAGCATTTCAGATGAAAAGATGGGCAGAGATTCACAAATCTGTGAATAACTGCGTCTAAAAATTGCGGTACAATTTCAGAAAAATGTTACTCAATGTAAAATTGCGAAACGATTGAAGATCCTACCATCTACAATGTATAATGTCATCAAAAGATTCAGAGAATCAGGAAAAATCATTTTGCGCAAGGGACAAGGCTGAAGGTCAAAACTGGATGCTGGTGATCTTTGGTCCCTGAGGCAGCACCGTATCAAAAAACAGGCATAATTTTCTACAGGAAATCACTGAATGGGCTCAGGAACACTTGCAGAAATCACTGTGTCTGTGAAGGCAGTTCGCTCTTCAAACTACAAATGCAAGCTAAAGCTGTATAATGAAAAGAAGAAGCCATCTAGCACCAAAGACCCAGGACTGACAAGAATGGGACAACATTCCTTTCCTAAAACTCCAGCAACTGGTCACCTCACATCTCGGTTTAAGTTCAGTAGATAGCATTAGCTTGCTAGCGGCCTTCTTTATTGGTAAACCCAGAAACGACACAGTATTAACATTATTTCCCTCCTCTTTTTTTATGATCTAACCAGCAAAGCACCATCATTCTTGTATGTAAACTCACCGCTCAAAAAAATGTGCACACGTTCAGTGTGACTGCTGCATAAAAGTGTGTGTGTGTGTGAGCATAAGCTTATGGTTGGGGAAACACTCTACATCACAGTATAGTAATATAGTAGTCAAGAGGTGATATTGGTAGATCCTCAAGCTTCTGACTTTAAAAAAGACAAGGTAAAGCTGCCCCTTGGTATATTGCACTATACATACACTAACAAGGTACGGGGCCCGTAAAGGGACACTGAAGAAAAAAAATCTATATTGATTTCTCGTGCTCACGAGAAACTACCTGGTGCGCATGGAATGCCTTTTACGCACAAGATCCCATTTCATTTGTTCAAGTTAGTTATTCATGGAAATGACAATGCGTGATTTAACTGAGCTGTATTTTAACCTCGGACTCGCTTACAAACACATTGCAGCTCTGCTAGGCCGGCGGTATCACTATATTATCTCCGAAAGGCACCTAAAACGAGTTTTGATTTGAACTGTACAGCAAAAATGCATAGAAATGAAAGTGTTAATAGCCAGAGTCACTGTGAACAAGGCTGCACTGTTATATCCTGTTATATAATACTTCACATCATACATTTTAGATTGTTTTCTCCGCAAATCTTCATTATATTTATATTCAGAAATATACAGTAAAAACGGTTCAACTGTATTATGTTGATAGTCCCCAAAAAGTCACGGTAGCTCAACCACAAGCGACGCTACCGAGAGACACGACAATAACAGTTTGTATGTCTCTTTCAGGACCTTCACACTCAGGCTGCCGTAAGTACCATGTTTACTCTACTAATTGCGCAGCAGAAATCTAAGTGCGGCTCACCTTACCGCGGTCTGCTGCAGCCATCCTCCAAATAACTGCACATGAGCCGTGAGCACGAGAAATCAATATAGATTTTTTTCTTTAGTGTTTCATTAAAAAACATTTTTTTTTAGCCTCTGACTGACTTTTATCTAGGATGCTAATGGAGGACAAGTGGGTTGTTAAAAGGGATTTAATCTTTATTTTGATACTGTTTTATGTCTCTCTCCGTAGAGTAAATACTTTTACTCCTTGAGTAAAGGGCAAGGGATGTATAATCCATTATTCTTTGAGCTCCTTGTAGAACAGACTGGATTGAGCCTGGAGGAGGATGTGAATTGTGAGAATGTGAGATTCTCCTGCTGTATATGTTCTCACATAAACTCACTGGTATGTAGTATCTGGAGAATGGGCCTTTGTACATGCAGCTCCTCTGCACACATCTCCAGACAAGCATTAGTGGTTAGGGCATGACTAAAAGCATCTTATATCTGTGGTGGAAGGCAATTCGGAAAGATATTACCCACAGCCAAGTCTGTGGATTATTCCTAGTATTAATGAGGTGATTTAATTACCCCTGCCAAGGAGGTTATGTTTTTGCCAGCATTGGCTGTCTGTAAGTACTTTTCAGGGAACGTGTGTAATGGGACAAGGAACATGATTCAATTTTGGTGGTGGTCTGGAGCGCCATCTGGATCCAAGAATTTATTCTTTATCATTGCGAGATAGGGCCATTTTCAGCATTTGTGTCTGTAACTCCTCAATGAATGGCCAGGGCCCTTGGCAAAAAAAAAAAAACAGAATAAGGGCACAATAGCTTTTATAATATATCGAACATTGATCCGGATCCTGTGAACATTCTTAATAATGTAGATAAATAATTCTAGGACTAATAATTTTGGGTGCAAATCACAAGACGTGCTTTTCTAGTTACAAATTATTTCACCTCCGACAAGGATGTTTAGTTTGTGGTCTATTTTTTTTTTTTTGCCTTATGTGAGCAGCCTAATTTAAAAAATAAAGTACATATTCTAAGTAAATAAAGCCATTTTGAGGACATTGTCTTGGGATGAAGACGAAGCAAGACGTGATTCAGTCATGCTGTTATGTTACTTGTGAATGGGTTATCTATTATCTTTGATGTTGCAATGCAGCTGGATCCCATGTGCCTGCTCTTTGGTCTTACAGATCATCATATAAACATAAAACACAAGAGAGAAATTTGTTTCTTGACTTTTGCTGCCAGGAAGAATATTTTTATAACCCTAACCCTGACACTAGTAAGAACACGAGACAGCTATGCACACTAGGGGAGCAAAGATGTGGTCCATCACAGATTGACCAGGTGAGAACAAGGTACAGGGACAGGAAGTGGTGTGGTCAGGTAAATGGTGGGGGATAAAACAAAGACCTGGAACAGGAAATGAAAAAAAAAACAGTCAAGGACCAAAATAAAACAGGAACTTGAAAACCCCCCCACACTTGATTAAGACAGAGCCCTGACACTGTGTTTACATGGACACAAGTAATCAGGATAAAATATCTTTATAAAATCTCAGCATACACCAGCCCTCTTCATCATTTGAATTAGTATTCATATAAACGGTCGATCCGATCATGGCTTCCTGGTCTGGTGCACTCACATGTCTGATCCACATAAATGTGCCATTTTATTACAAACCCCCCCCCCCCCCCCCCAAAAAAAAATGGAAATTGAGACAGTGAACAGCAAGGGGACGGGCAGACATGTGCATCGTTGCTTACTAGAGAAGCAGAAGTGATGTTTCTGCTTCTACTTCTGGAAAATTAGACAAGTCAAAATATTCCATTCTGACTGAGCTATTGATGCATGTGCACACAATTTTGCATCCATGTAAACGATAGTATTGTTAATTCCAATCAGAACAAATCTTTTCAGAATGAAGAAATGTTGCACATGTAAACATAGGTACTGGTGGTGTAGAAGAGGAGTTTTTTGCACAGGTGAACAGGGAGTGTTTTAATGGCACTTTTACACTTTTATGTTCTTTTTTTTTTTTTTTTTCTCTTTTTTGTTTTTTTTTTTTTTTTTTTTTTTTTTTTTTTTTTGCTTTTCCATTAGGGATTGTACCTGGTATTCTTTTTAAGAACGTGCTCTCGGCAGCCTCCAAGCATGCTGAGCCGATACAAAGATGAGAGTGAGAATGAGACTGACGTGAGTGGAATCAAACCAAACAATGCCAAACTGTAGATCAGTTAAAAAGACTTAAAGTCTGTTGTGTTTAGTGACCATACTGCCAAAAGTCGATGATTGTGAGCCAACTCGCAACCCTCCTGCTGTATTTTCGTTTAGTGACTGTGTCGTGCAGGAAGTTCTGCACTAATCTTCCCACATTGAGGAAGTACTTTGGTAACGGGAAAACAACATGCCTGTTACCAAACCAAGTGGAGTAGAGCCAATCGGAGCCGAGTAGCGTAAGAACTGAAGTTTGTACACAGTGCACATGCCGTATGAGCATGCTCAACATCTTTTTCTCTGGTTTTGGTGAAACGGTGCTATAGTGCTCCATACATGTTTCATGTGGATGCAGATGTTTTCTGAAATGGTACTGTGTATAAACTAAACGAGAAAGAAAATGTTCCTGCGTGGGTAGGGCATTATAGTAGCGGCTGGTGGGAATACCACACCGTTATTCCACCAACACCAGTGTTCTTTACAGCATTGTCCTCTCTCTGTCTGCAGTATAAAGGACAGGCCAACCTGCACGTCTTTGAGGACTGGTGTGGTGGTTCGACAGCTGAGCTCCGCAAGAACCTGCACTACCCACTGTATCCTCACGTGAGTGTGACCCTTACCTCAGGCTTTATTCTGCTTATGTTGGTTGATTATTATGTTGATATTATGTTGGTTGATTATGTTTGGTTGATTTTTTTTTTTTCCTGAAATATCTCTGCTAATCTCTTGCATTGTCATGAAATTCATGTTCCCCAGAGGATGAATTACACCGATTTTAGTGACCCTTAGACTCTTCTGCCCATGTTTTTTAGGCTCCACACTGCATCCAAATGGTTGTATGCAGTGTGTGAGTACATTTCACATCTACTCGCGCATGTGCAACCAGTAAATTTGCAGGGTTTTTTTTCACAAAGCCTGTGGGTGTTATTCACAGCTCCATCAATGGTGATGTCCACAACATATTCTTATTTAAATATTTAGTCTATATTAAAATAACTAAAAAGTGGACTTACATATACAGCAAGGATAATCTGCTTGTACATATACAGCAGATTATCCTTAACATTTCCAACAATGATTTAAACTTCAAGCATACAGTCTATTTTATTTGGTGTCCTGTTTTTATGCTGTCCTCCACGAGACAATTGTCAGTGAGCCAGTGAATATAACTAAACATTAGTGAAAAAAACACTTTTAATAGATATTATCGGCTCCTCCCTTTAGGGGAGCCACAGTGGATCATTTGCCTAATAGATATTTTTCTTATTTAACAATAATAATAATAATAAAAACTGTAGACACTAGAATCAAACACGCAACAGGTGAACGTCAAGTGGTGCACCCCAAGAAATGACTATTCTCGACCACAGTAATGAATTGGAGAGATATCATAAACAGATTACGCAAATAAAAGTACTGGTACTTGAAGTAAAATTAAAAAATGACAGCACTGAGCCAGTTCAGGCACCGGATAATATTGTACTGCAATGACAGTGAAGGTACAGTCTGTACTTTATGTCTCTTATGTTTATGTTGCTTCTTCAAAAGTGCACAATCAAATGTGACACTGTGAATTGAAAACACCACAAGTCGATTTACTCTGTGCGCCCCTAAATCGACTGTTTGGGCCACTGTGCTCAGACTGACTGAATTCTTCCTCAGCTTTTTCTTCCAGTGTAAACATGAAGTTTTCCTCCTTGGGTTTCAGTGAAATGTCACAACTATTGAAAAGCTTCCCATGAAATGTCATGCATACATTCATCAATCCTAGAGGATGAATCATATTACTAGTGTGATCGTCAGACCTTTCTTCTTGTGTCATCACATGATTTTCATCTGCGCTTCATGAATGAACAGTCACAACAAATATTAGATAGATTCCCATGAAATATCACACATAGATTCTTGATCTCTCAAGTATAAATCAAGCTGACTTCAGTGATCCTCAGACATTTTCCTCTGTCACATGGTTTTCATCTGTGGGTTTGTGTGAGATGTCACATCTACTATTGGACTGGTTCTGATCACGTTTTCTATTGGAAAATATGTCTTTTTGCACATGAACTGTATGAACTTCTTCTTCTTCGTCTGATTATTTGGTTTTGATTAAGCACCACTATCAAGCCAATATTTAACTTTAACTACAAAATCATTCTCTTTGGATTTAGCTGTATTTTGTGTCTACTAATTAGCAAATGGCAGGATCGCCATCAGATGGATGGTCAACTAATATACATACTTTATAGCATCAGCTACATTGGTATATCACCATATGGTGCATTCAGGGGTGGGGAATATGGACTAAAAATAATATCTCAATATTTTATGAGGATTTTGATGATAGCGAAAATTCTTTTAAAATTTGTATTTTAATTGGTTAAGTCCTTAATTAGTACCACTCACATTTAGGCCCAGGCACAGGTGCAGCGCAGGTGCAGCGCACCAACAGGGTGTGTCCAGGCACGTTTTGTGTACAGCGCAGCCTGGCGCAAGTCGTCCTCTGTCCCGCCTCCGTCCTTCCTACTGGCACAAGTGGCAAAGAGTGGGAGAGAAGGCGTGACTGGGTTTAACACAGTCTTCACCAATAAAATGAGCTCTTCCCTATTCTCACCTTTAAATGCGCCACGGGCGAGGCACAGTGCAAGTTTCATTTTGCCATGGATGAAGGAGACAGCAGCAGCGTCAGGCAGCCAAAATTCTCCCAGGAGGAAGTGGATGTTGTGGTGCGGGAGGTCCAAGCTCGCAGTGGCCGAATATATGGTCACGCGAACAGACCTCCATGGGCTGATGATGCAAAAGGAGCCAAATGGAGGTTACTAATATTAATTAATCAGGTTTGCCCTGACATACTGAGAACCGTTGCCCAGTGTAAAAAAAACAGTTCAATGATGTAAGAAGAAGGGCCAAACAAAAGCTCTCTGAGCACCGGAGACATCAGAAGCACCTGTGCATAAAGGACACATCGCCAAGCTCGTGGTCTGGCCCTTGTCACTAGTGTTTGCATGTGAAATAAACACAATTATCATCAGTTTGGCATGTGACTCTGGATTACACAAAATCAAAGATGTAAATGTTTGATTAACCCTCTCCCGGGAAGAAGGAGACTAGTTCAGTACATCAATAAAATTGATGTTAACGCCATTTTGTTTCATGAGTGATTTTATGTATCTTTAATGTGATTGAGTAAATTGTGGCCAAAAAATGTATAAAGGGAAACATTTAAGGACAGAGCTGTGCAGCCAGGTGGTCTCTCCTCACCCGTGCACTCTGCTGCGCTGCCTGCATGTTGTGTGCTATGTTGTGTAGTACGCAACATGCCACAAAGAGTTCATTTTATGAGATGAGAAAAGCTGAATATATACTCACTATCTGATGCCGAGGCTGTTTGTGCTTGGCTGAGAGAGATGTGAAGTTAGTTTGCATCAGTTTCTGCTGCATTAATTAAATTCCATTTCACGTGCCAATTGCCTTTGATCTGACATCAGATGTGACGGGACAGTCAATGTAGATATAAATGTATGTGCTGATTCAGGCAGTTACATTAAATAGTGGTTGTTGTGATTATTAATTGCATTGAAATGTGCCTGACATTCTGTAAACCTGCCTGAGGTTTTGGTGACGTGTGCACACTGTGCACCAGTCAGCCAAATTACCACGAGACTGGCTGCACTTCGCCCTGCGCCGAGAGTAGACCAGGTTGGAGCTGCGCCGAACTGAATCTGTCAACACTTTCAACACTTTGCTTTCATATGTATACCCTGCATTACCCTCTCATATGGTCTGATCCACAGGATAGTGCTGCATCTGTGTGTGTTATGTGGCAAGAAGACATTGCTGCACACGGTCTGACACACAGAGACACACTTGTTTTCGCACAAAGGAACATTCTGCATCCACATGTTAGATCTTCATGTCCCTAGACTCAAGATGTAGAGCAGTTAAGCTTTGAGTAAACACTGTACGGGGCTGATTCTGTCTTTCCCTGTCCCCACTCTTTCAGACCAGAACTACAGTGCAGAAGCTGGCTGTCTCCCCTCAGTGGACCAACTATGGGCTCAGGATTTTTGGATATTTGCATCCATATAGTGACGGTACAACACGTACTTCTACATTTGATCACTGTCTGTTACCACACCTTTGTCTGTCTCCTCACATCCTTGCCTCAATTTTCCTCTTGCCTTTCAGGAGACTTTGTTTTTGCTTTGAGTTCTGATGATAACTCTGAATTATGGCTCAGCTCTGATGACTCTCCTCTCAATGTGCAGTTACTGGCCTGTGTTGGAAAGGTATGGATGACAGTCTTTTCTTCAGCATTACTGCATTTGCTTATTTGTGTTACCATATAATCTGTGTCTGCTCATGGGATTGGTTTCTCCAGACTGGAAGAGAGTGGACAGCCCCGGGAGAGTTTGATAAATACAGCACTCAGACTTCCAGACCAGTCAGGTGAGTTTATTGTCAGATCAACAGCTGTGTATAACAATAGCCCCCTTTTACATAACCTGTTCAGGTGGGAGTGTTGCACCTCTTATTGTCTCATTGTTCTGCACAAACGGGACAAAAACTAAATGGGAGACATTGTTCTTCTGTTCCGTAGTCACAGAGCCGAAACCATGTCTGTGACCCTGCTTTCCATTGGAATGTGTCACCGATTTTCACTCAAAGAAAATGCGTTTCCATCCATCAGGCTAGTTAGTTCACAGAGATGACCAGTAAGTGGTGCAAAAATAAATTCATATTTAAATACACTAAATATCATCAGCACCTGTTACATACATTTTTTTTGCTGCTTCCTTTTATTATTATAGTAAAATTAGCTTCCCGCACTAAGTGGAGCAAAGTTGTGGTTTCCTCATCAGCCAACACATATTCACACTTACATTACACTTAGTATATACTGCACTTTCCAGCTGTTTTCCCAGAGCAGAAAATGTGGACACTGGAGTCCCAAAATGTGTAATGGTCAAAAAATAAGCAAATAGGACATGTTTTTAGTTATATAATCAAACCTTCTTACAAGTATAAAATATTAATGACAGGTAAAACCCAAATCAAGAGGAATATAACGAAAATGTAAACAAGCTAATTGCACAATGTAATATTATTACACAAAACATTCTTAAAATATGTATACAGTATATGTATATAGGCAACCAGGGCAATATACTGTATGATATGCATCTATCTACAAATCTAAGGATGTCAGGTGACAGGCTTCAAACTTGGCACCCTAGTATGTAAATAGTAACAGATGAATTGAAATAGATCACTAAATCAAAACATAAAAGGAAGTAAATAAATTAGTAAAAGAAGTACCACAAACAACAAAGGAGGATATAAAGTAGAACAGGATGATGGTAAAAGGGTAGAATGAAATTTGGGTTGGATCCTATAATTAAGTAAAAAGAGTTCAAATAAAGATAACAGGATAAACAAAGAACACAACAAAAACAAAACAAAAAAACAGTTTTCTCGTTTGTCTCCTTTAAATACTGTCTCAGAAGTGACTGATCTCACTTAGCCACCAGGCAGAAATCTCTCAATAGAAGAGGCTACAGTCTCTGCTGTCACAGCAGCTGGATGACTCATAACAAACTTTCTTTTCTGGCAACTAAAAAGTGTCATGTTGTCATTAAGGACTTCATTTAAGACGTAAAATATAATTGGCTTATGAAAACCTTAACGCTGGCACTTCAACGCAGAAAAGGTACATGGCCTTTCCTTCTGGGAATCCAACCCAGAAGTACTGATACGGTAAAAACTCATAAAGACTAATGAGTATGACGGAAAGATTTGTCACACAGCGTGGGTGGTATTCACACAGTTTTGTGCACTTCACTTTCTAGACCAGTCTTAGTTAACAGAAAAAAGTAAATATCAGCAGAAAAGATCAACACCGTGCCCTAAACATGATTGGTGTCATTATTTTCTCAGTAAGAATGGATTTTAAAGTGGCTGAATAACAAAAGCAGACTTTAAAAAAGTGGGTTCGTATGTGTTTATTCCCTGAAACAAATAAAGACACACATACGGTGTGAACACCATACAAAAGCATCAACAAAGGCTATAAAAAAACTACTAGTTCAGCAAAATTGTAAGGAAATACATATATATACAGTATGTCAAATTAATTCTTTGGATAATTTGTGTATTGCTGGGAATGAATTTAACAGTACAGTAGTTATCAGACAGTGGAAGCTGCTGAACACTCCAAGCAGTGTGACTGGGTTACTCTGAAAATAACTATTCAGGTTGTGTCTCTGAAATGATGGAGTGCTAAAAAAATATTTTTTTTTTTTACTGGTTGACAGACTTTCTACTCAGAGGCGGTATTTTTTTGAAGTCATTCACAAGCAGGACCATAAAGGGACAGACCATGTAGAGGTGGCAGTAAGTACTTTGATTCAGCACAGACTCACTTCCTTCTTACTTCACTGATTCCAACTATCTGCTCTTATTACCTCCACCAAGGATGATGTCACTAAGACGTATCAAAAAACACAGGTGACAAAGTGTTAAAGCCCTGGTGGAGGTCCGTGTTCGTTGAGTGCTCTTGTTTGTGCTCTTTTTTATGTGTAATCTGAGAAGACGTGCAGATCTTTGTGTTTGTCTTCACACAGTGGCAGTCTTTGGACCATGACTTTGAGTTCATGGTTATTGGATCCATGTACATCTCCCTCTATGTCAGTAAGTACAAGAGAAGACATTTACGTGGCATTAAAAAAAAAAAAAGTATGTAACCACCAAATTCTCTCCGAATACTGTTGTCCGTCTAATGCGTCTAATGCTGCGTTCAAGTTCAATCGGAAGTCGGAACGGGGAGTGACGTCACCTCCCAAGTTCACCTTGTTCCAGTTGAGAAGGTGAAGAAAACCATGAGTTAAAAAATATATCAGGCTAGTCATTGTTACCCATTGTTAGCAAAACCAGCCAATAACTATGATGTAGATGGTATTTTGCGCACACAAACTACGTGTCTGCAGTTACAAATTAAACAGTACTATGTGTACGTCTTTTACTGTGAAACAGATACAACATAAGTGCAACTAATAGTAAACGTAGCAGTGTTTGTTCGGTGTATATGTTCAACTTGCTCCAAACTGGCCTGTACACTCTGCATATGTTCCTGCCTCTGGCAATAACAGAAGTTGGTACACAGAAGAACAACAAGACAGCAGTGACTGACAACTCTCTTAAGTCCAAATCTTTTCAATTTGAAGTGATTGTACACCTAAACAATTTGTAGTTACTCTTTTCAATTTCATTCATTCATTCATTTTCACCACTTTATCCTCCACATGAGTGTCGCGGGGATGCTTTAGCCAATGCCAGCTGACATAGGGTGACAGTGAAGTACACCCTGGACAGGTCACCCATCCATTACAGGGCCAACAAACAGAGGGAACGCATTCACACCTATGGTCAATTTAGCGTGTCCAGTTAACCTCTGCATGTTTTTGGACTGTGGGTGGAAATGGGAGAAAACACATGCCCACTGGCAGAACATGCAAACTCCACACAAGAAGGCCCAGTAGAACCAGGTCGCAAACCCAGGTCTTTTGCTGCAGGGAAGCAGTCCTACTCACTGCTCCATCACGTGACTCTCAATTCCATTCAGTAAATCAATTCCCGCCTAGTGCCTGTACTAGAAGAAGGACTGTGCTCCAGTTAGTGAGATTTCACAGTAAAACTCCATCGCCGTGTGTCGTAACCATAAACTCTTGCCTTGCACATTCGTCTCAGATGCTCAGACCGCACATCAAATCGGAAGATAAGTTTCACAGTAATCTCACAGAACTTCTCTTCACCCCACAGATGAGTCGACGTTTTTGATGAGCGATGTTACCCACATACCACAGACGGCTGCGAGCCACCAGATCACGCCCACAGAACAGCACAGCGCTGCAGTCGACATGCTGAGGACAGACCCACGAGACACTCTCTACCAAGGTGAAAGACATAGAGAGCGTCTGCACATCCTATTGTCCCGGATGCAAGTGTTGTGCAAAGTAATTTCCTCTAACCACAGCGCAAAGTAATCTTGCCTGCGATCTCTATCTTTTGTTTATAGTGCCTTTGATAAGGAGCAAGTTCCTACAAGGGGTTCTGCCTGAGTGTGTGTACAAGCCCAGCTACACAATCAAAGACTTTCCTCTGATTCGCTACCAAGGACTGCAGTTTGTATGTATTTGTATACGTTTGTTAAAGTTCTCTTGGCTGTTGTCCCGCTTCTATTTTCTTAAATACATCATAACTTGAAATTTTTTATTTCAAGTTATGAATAAAACAAAAACAACACATTACCGGGATCAACCCACTTCAACCCAAATAATGTAACACTTTACATTAGTTTAGTGAGGTGCTCAGCAAGCACATTGATGGGTGACCTTCCACATAATGAAAAAGTGTCCTAAAATACCAGCCAAAGAGAACTTCAAACCATCGTCCATGTTTTTCTGTTTTTCCATGCAGTTGCAACACATTTTTTGGCAGGAAGTGAGCACAAAAATTGTTATCTCAATATTTGTGCCCAACGGTTTTAAGGGTTCAGTGTGAAACAATTAATGCAATTGTGAGACTGCAGTTTATAACAGACAGAAGCCTTTTCTGCTCACCCCTGTCTTTCACAAGGGTATCACAGAACTATGGTGGCCTTCACGAATCAAAAAGGATGTTTTTGTGTAAGTAAGCCACTTCAGAGTGTGAAATGCATGCTTTGGCTACTTTGTCCTTTCGGGCTGCCATAGCAGCTTGCAACTTGTCGGCCCCCACCAAGTAACTCCTGAAACATTCTCCAACCTCTTGATCTCGACATAAAACAAATGACTTCCTGCGTGCAGTGCATCACTGTCTATGATCTGACAATAATTTGAATGTAACAGACATTTGTTTATATTGAAATTGCTCACTGTAGCTGTAAGACTTATAAAAGAGTAACTCTAAGGCAACGAAACAAAATGATTTGTTTTTAAAGCAAATATGCACATAATGTCTGCCTATAAATAGATATTATACACTAGACCTTTAACTCAGGTAGGAACAGCGTAAGTATAATTTTAAATAAAGTCTTTGTTACCTTTTCCTAGAATAGTTTCTTCCGGCCTTCTTTTCATAGCTGTTTCTTTTATGAAATTAGTTTCTGTTGATACTGAGCATTGCTCTGTGTCTGAGGAGTCTAAATTGTGACAACATGCTTAATGCATCCTTAGGATCATTTGAAACAAAATCAAGACACCCATTTAAAAAAAAGGAGCAGGAAAAAAGAACAATTAAAGAAGCAGTTCCTGCTTTCTTTCTACAAACTCTCTTATTAAAGTCGCTTTATGTGTCACTTTACAGAGACTTTGCTGGTTGCCAGGCAACCTCATGCTCATATCAATACTTGGCTAAAAACCACTGTGCAAACTAGCCCCACCATAAAAACCACAACCTGTTTTTTTTACATATTGTTTTTTCTGCTGCTTAAACAAAGTAGGTATAGTTCTGTAAACACACATGAGAGTGGAGATACTAGTAACAAGTAAGCATATTACCAAAATGAGTTAACACATTTATACATACATGCATATTTTTGAATACACGCATGTTTTGTCCTCATCTCCTCTGCACACGCACACGCACACGCACACACACACACATACCTGTGTGTGGCTGGTTAAGCCTAATCAAACATCGTCTGCCATGACATTGTGACTCAGCTCTTTTAACAACATGTTATTTAATTTCATCTCTCCAGGTACACATGTCCTACATCTACCCCAACGACTACACCCGACTCACACACATGGAGTCAGAGAACAGCTGCTTCTACCCAGAGAGCCACTCCTACCTCAAGATGTGAGAAAAAACATGGCAAAAGAACTAAGGCACACTTTGTACATTCATGTTCCAAGGAAGGAGGAGTCCATTTTATAAAACCTTAAAGGGCAACTGAACATTCTCTTCTGCAGCTAATTTTGTCCAAAACCTGATTTTGAAAAATGCCAAGAAGTGAGCTGAGAGTGAGGGAGAAGAGGAGAGAGGGAGAGTGGGGCACAGTGCAGGGGCATGGCCTGGTATGTTTCAAACAGTCGAGAGAGAAAGACGCCGATTCTTGCTTTTTATAGAAGGGGGACTAGTCTGGAACCACAAGCTTAATGCTGGACAAAAGCGTGGACAAAGAAAACCAGTATATATATATTTGAATGCAGTAGCACTACTATTGTATATAGTGTGACCCAGTGTATATATACACTGGGTTACCACTGAAAAATAGTGGTTTAGGGGTTTACTTAGGTGTGGGCAATATGGAAAATATTCTTATCGGCATATACTTTTTTTTTTTTTTACATCATTTGATATTAATTTATAACACAATATAAATTAAATTAATGTTTCTGTTAGGCTGGGTGTTATGCTTATATATAATATCTGAATGTTTTTAGGTTATATCCTGATATAAGCTTTATATGGGCTTATAAAATGTTTTCTTTTGAGATGTTTGTGCTTCTCAAAGGAGAGTGGCAATACACTGCAAATACACTCTAAAATGAAATATCTACTGTTTTACATGATCTTAAAATACACATTACTTTAATACCCATTTTATTTGTTTGGCTTTTTAATGTTAAATGAAGGATATTTACGTCTGTTTGAAACAATAAAACTGACTATAGTCAAATTCTACTATCTTTGCACAAATAAATAAGCTTAAAAATGGTATTAAGTAACTTTTTTAAAATGTATAATTTGTAGAGTCCATGTATTTTTTAATTACTATATAATTTATCACAAATTTATTCAACATAATAAATATTATGATTACCAATACAACACATACCTTATCAAGATATGACGATATCCAAAATTTAAGACCATATCTTGGCACATGTCACGATATAGATATACTGTAATATCAATATATTGCCCTGGGTTTAGTTGCACATAAAATAATATCGTTCATTCCTGCACCAACAAACTATCTAGCAGTTAGTTAGTTAAACGCATTAGGTTTGTAGGAACTGATTCTTGTCATTGCTCTCCTGTGTGATGACAGTGACTGGTGTTACAAGATAGAGCTCTTCCTCTTCCTCATGGCTTACTGTGCCATGTTTTGAAATTCAAACCTACTTTTTTTTACCATGCTGTAAGCAGTTCACTCAGGCCGGAGTCTGATTCCAGTCTCATGTTCAAGTCTGAGTCACCCAAGAAGATTGTGAATCAAAGTCTAGTCTGTTAACGAGAGCTGACGGCCAAATGGAGAACACGTTTCTTCACTATTTCAGACAGTGTATTTACTGCTTGGCTGCAGTTTGACGTAGAATTCATGTATGCAAAGCATCCACTCTGCAGGCTTCACTTTTGGTCTCTCAACACTGTAAGCTGTGCACTTGTTTCTGTGTTTGTAGTTTCACATACGTACAAGTAATGTGACGGCATTCATGTAGCAATAATTATAGTATGTCAAATTAACACGACTTACTGCTCTTGTGCACAGGATTCATCTGAAAACATGTGATATATACAAATGCAGTGTTCACGCACAAAAATATCTGGATTTATAAAACCATCTGTCTCACTACTTTCCCTCAGTCAACCCATATTCTTCTATTTAACTTATTATTCCTGACAATGTGTCTCATGCCACAAAAGTATTTCATAATACTTTAATGAAAAAAAAAGTGTATTTTTTTTATAAAGTATATCTGACACAATAACACTTTTTTTCATGTCTAATACCGATATCACACACTTGATACTGATCCTGATATCAGTCAGTACAGTCATTCTAGACCTTTGAAACAGTTTCTAAGCTGTTAGCAACACATTTGTGCTGGCCAGCCTCTGCTTTGTGCTGGCACAAATAATTTTCTCCTCTGAAGAGCCCACAGCATGACTCAGCTTAAATGGTGTTTTAGTCTGTGCACAGTGAAGCTTGTGTCATAAAAGATTTTTGGATTTTATTAGAGTTGACATTTTTATCTGTCCAATATCCGATCCAGTGTTTTTAAACAGTATTGGACTGATACTGAGCTCATCCCTATTATAAATGCTTGCTTACTGTTGTACATTCGCCCCCTGGACCTGAAACCAAAGTGCACAAAGGAAGCACTGACAGGTTATTCATTCTGAACCTACAGTACATTTGAGAAAAGGACTCTTTTCTTGTATATATGTATGTTTGTATCTTTTCTTACATCTCCTCCTCTTCCTTCCTTTATCAAATTACCAGCAGAATGAGCCGTAGCCTCTATTCTACTAAGAATTTTAAACTGCAATATAAATTTCAGTTTAAACACAATATAAACTAACTCTTTCTTCCTTAAAACCCAGGTACGGTTTCTCTGGATACATGAGACTTGATCGTCCTCGTATGAGTGGAAAAGGAAAATCTGGTAGTCCCCCCCCCCCCCACACTTTTTCTTGGTATTCATTTTTGTCGGCCTGTTTCTCTCTTATCTTTATTTTCCCTTGTGCATGATAGATTTTGAGTTCCAGCCGAAAAAGTCAGTAATGGGCGAGGAGGAGGATTTTGACAACGAAGCCTATCAGAGGGAAAAGGAATCCAGGCCTGATCAGATCAACAACGCACTTTTTCCGGACTATGGAGATGATTATGATGATTACGATCAGAAGCGCAGACGCAAACTCTTCTCTGTACCTTTGCACGAAGCTAACAGCGGGCGGAACTCTTCTGCCACACGATTGCACATGGATAAAGTGCAGGGGACACAAAGGGAATATAATGTGACTGAGAAACCAGAGATGACTCTGCGAACAGAGCCAACACAAGCCTCAAAACATCACCTGCAACAAAAGGAGGTCCTGGATAAAAGAGTTCAACAGGTGAAACCCAGACAAAAGGGAAAATCCGTGAAAAAAAAAAATCCCCGTCAGAAAAGTGGTCCAAAACCAGTGGGCAGGGAGCAGCGTAAAGCTCGGGAGCAACCTGTAGTTGCCCCAGAGCAGTTCATCACTAAAGAAAACCCCATTCAGAGGTTTCATCAAACCAGAATCCAGAGACTCAAAGCCTCAAAGATTCACTTTTTAGAGAAAGACTCGCCTTTGGCTGAGAAACCCACTGTGGCCAAGCAGCAGAGGACTGTAACCAGAGAAGTGGAGCACCAGACAGTCGTTAAGAAGCACATTACCACTCCCAAAAGAGGCATCATCCCACCTTTAGTGCGCTCAAATCCAAAAGACACCTTTATCAGAAAACACCTCAGGGAAAAGGAGATAGAGATGAATATGCCTTTAAGGCAGGATGTAGATAGACAGGAGGAGACACTGATGAAGAAAGACAAAGGAGACAACCTGGCCAAGAAGCCGTACAGGTTCAATAGGGAGGGAGACTGGGACTCTCTGTGGCAACCACAAGAAAACTCTGAAGGCACCGACGATGAGGATCTTACTCCTGCACCAGAGTATGATGTTGAGGTGAACTGGAGCCAAACCTTCCAGGTCAGCCCCCTGGACGTTCAGGGTCAGCGCTTGGACTGGATCGACCTGCAGTGCAACATCTCAGGCAACCTGCTGCTCCACTCCACTGATGCTCTGCCGGTGGTCGAGGCCTTCATGGAGCAACTCAACAGAAAGCATCATGGGTAAGTGCGTTTGCAACGGTGACTTGAGTGCATGAAATGAGATCTTTATCCGCATGGAAACAGGATTATCTTTTTTTCTTGTCTGTAAACATACCGTAGTTTCACGAAGTTTCTTTGTACACACAAATACCCAAAACAACTCTGAACTGAAGGCCTGTATGTGGACCTTTGACACTGATTAACCAAAAACACAGAAGAAGACATTGAGCATGTGAGCAAACCTTTTAAAAACAAACCTTTATTTGAATACATTTACATTACTATGTATACAACCACAGAAACAGAATGAAGAAAGCCAGAAAAAAAAGAATATATTATGATAAAAGATGATCATGAAACAAACAGTCATACTTTAAAATGCTTGTTTTCCAAAAGTAGCGTATTGGTTGTCTACAAATTCAAGGGTAGTGTTTTCAGATTTTGACACATTTTCAAAAAAAAGTTTCAGTGTGGATAAAATACAATTTAAAAAAAAAAAAACAAAACATTATCAGATTCATCTAGATACATTTTCGTGTGTTTTATGGAGCAAAGACACCAGTTAAATTATCATTGAAATAGTTAGTTAGTTCGATAGTTGTCATTTAGTAAAACATTAATCTAGTTGCCGTTGCAGGATCTACCTTTGATCTGCCCTCCCATGAATGAAAAGTTCACACCAGAGTTGACATCAGAAATACAATAAATGAAACAAATTAAGAAAATATACATTGCCACTGAATTAAGCCTTAGGTCTTTTTGGAGTCATTAGGGATTTTCTAACAAATGGGAATGCCGATTATTGGCAGCAATTTGACAGGAAAACGATAGCAGAATAAATTTATTCTACAGATAGAATAAATAGCATTCAATGCTAAATCACCATTTTGGTAAGAGGGTGCAGTGCCCCTGTTATTGTCCTTTTTTTATTTTTTGCATGTGTATATTTTATATTCCTTAATTTAGATCATGGTGAAGTACTGTAAGCCCTGAACCCTGCTGTTGTAACAAGTTTTAAACAAATTTCCCCAGTGTGGGATCAATAAAGTCTAATCTAATCTAATCTTATCATACTGTTTTCATTTGCCTCTGAATATAAATGATAAAGCTTAAACAAATCACCATCAAATTAAGTGCATTTAGGCTTCTACAAAAAGAAAAGCAGTTAACTTTACAAAAATTAGTGAAAGGAGACAATACAATACAAATATGAAACAAAAGCTTTTAGTATGTAAATAAGAGCATACTGTTTACAGCACTGTATGAACAGCTGTGCAGGATATGATTATTTGTACATATGTGCAGCAGGACAGATGTTCAAGGACAGATGTTCAAGGAATGTCAGAGGGTCTATGATGATACAGTATATCAGTGTCCAAGAGTGGGATCAAAGAAAGTGTGCCTGTGGTGTGAGGTTTTCATCTGAATGGACTGCAGCCTTCTGTCAGATACTAGTGGCATCAATACTGTAGGAACAGTAGAAAATCTTCAATATCCTGAATATTCAAGTGCATCCTGCACCAGGAAACTAAAAAGAAGAATATAAAACAAGGGCATGTCCAATACACTCCTTTTAGATTTTAAAATATGAAGCTGATCAACATACTGTATTTGTGCCAAGACATAATAAACAGTCCACAATATGAATCAACTAAATTGCTGTTGCTGATTTTTATTTATATTTTTAACAGTCTGTGCATAGTGAAGCAAGCAATATATAGGATTTCTGTACTGTGCACTGCGTAATATTGTAATATAAACTGTAATATTTGAACCTTCATAGATGCATGACATTCATTGGTCTTTTTAAAACAAACAATGGTAAAAACATTGCAACGAAACAGAATTTAAAGCTGTACTGCGTAACGTTTGCACATAAACACTGAGTTTGCACAATGTTAATTAAGCCCATCAGCAATTCTTTCTCTGTGTAGCAGCCTGACATTCCTGCAACATTCCCGCGACATTCCCACGCTGCACAGAATGGCATATTTTACATCACAGTTTAGCAGAGGAGGTGGAAGCAGCACACGGCGTTAGTAAAGCGAGACAGCTTCATAAATCAGCTCTAAGGCTGATTAAGGACAGCAACACGGAGAAAAAGATTCTACTGCAAAAAATAAGATATTAAGATACTGAATATCAAGAATCCTTGATATTTTTTTAATTCATAATTATACTGTATAATAGTCTTCATTTGAAGCTTTTTTTTTTAAATTGCCCTACACATGACAATGTGCAATTTAACCAAATACACTCATTATTCTCTCTCTTTTTGTTTAATTTGATAATAGTAGAAACATGCAGTAATGAAAATATTCCAGTCTGGTGTGGAATATAAGCATTATTTTGGATTAACAGTCATTGGCACTAATTGAACATACCAGTGGATACACAAACCCTCATGACCCATTTCACAGTATACTGTAAATCTTTAGGGCTGTTAGGATTCATCAATTTTTAATTCAATACCAAATGAACCACCAAATATTTTGATAATCATTAATAATCGATAGGTTTTCTGGTTTCTTTGCAGCATCCAACAAAGAAATAATAATAATAATGAAACAAGACCATGATCATTTCAAGGTTTGGAAAACACAAATCAACATTTTCTAACATTTTGTGAATCAAACAACTTATCGATGAATTAAGAAATCATCAACGGATTAATCTGTTCTGAAAAAAATTGTTAATTACAGCTCTATAAATCTTAACAAGAGCAAATTATTTAACATTTCTGACTAGAGTGATGCATTTTCCTGTTTGGGAAAATGTATAACCCCTTTGAAACTGATATTTTTTTACTGTAATGTATATGCTCTGCTTTAAGATCAGCAGCCAGGACAGCCAAAAATGTGCATTTCATGTTTTGAAGCAGGAAACTTTAAATGCAAATGCAAAATTTGAGGCATAAACCAATGAAGAAGGTGGGAACAGCAGTGAGAGTGTTCATAAAAGAGAGTTTACATCCTTCCTCGTACGTTTGACAAAGTGAGGGGTGATCTGTTTGGTGAAAAAGCATTGAAACTGAGAATGTGTTCATTTCACTCTTCATGATACTTACTGTATTGTTTCCTTTCAGATAAACCTATGTTTGATAGTCAATGGAGTCATTTGTGAACCTGCTCTCTGAACAGGCACATTTGTTACTTGGTAGAAACTGTGTTTTGTAATTCTATACTGTATTGGTAAGAAGTTGTAATTCTAGTTATAAGGCACATTACAGCCTCACATGTGCAGTTAGTTTTAAGAATTTTAACCAAGCAAAATTAGCTCACCTAATTGGCAGATTTGTGTCTCCTAAAACAATCAATTGAAGAATATTTGGGCCGTTTTTGTAGTGTAGTTATGTGCATGCGACCTCATAATCGTGATGCAGTCTTTCTTGTGAATCTCCTCTGTACGTGCAGGCGCTTCGATTTGGAGCGTGTGGTCAATGTGGTGAAGCGTGTGGACAGAGTCCAGGGGAATCGTTACCTTGTGGAGCTGGTGCTGAAAGACAGGACGAGCAGCCAGCTGCTGCGTCTGTCGCAGTACATCTTCGCTCTGATCCGCCACAGAGAGCCACGCAGCAGGAACCGCAGCTGGAACCACGGTTTCCAAAACCAGCAGCCTGAGACGGTGCTGTGTAACCCGATTGGCTTCCGCTGGAACCCTGATGCCACCGTCCACTTCATAGTACCAGGTACTGTACATCCATTTACTCCAGTGCAAGTGCAACTACATTTTTGTTTACATTGTATTAACACTAATACATTGAAAAACACAAATGAAATAGGGTAGTACAGGGAATGTGTCCAAATTAGGAAGCCTCTATTTCACTGGCTAAATAAATGCACTATTTTTTGCCTTCTTCTCAATTTCTTTTTATAGGCGTATATAGGAAGTCATCTGCATAAAAGTGTATATGGTTGAGAAAGTGAGAAGCTGCTGGACTGTCTTTATGTAGCCATTGTTTTCGATTGGCCTTTTTCCTTGCTGTCAGAAAGATCATGACATTTTAACCCATCAGTCAAGATAGAGGCATGGCAATTAAGACAGTGGTGAGGTGTGCAGCTGCAGGCACAGACAAGTTCAAGGTGAAGGTGGGATTACATCAGGGATCAGCTCTGAGTTTGCAGTGGTGATGGATAGGCGGACTATGTTGTTTGTAATCTGTCACGAGGAAAGGGGACAGGCGGACGACAGTCAGGAGAAGAGGAATGAAGGTTAGCATGCATGTGAGTGAATAACAGTGAGACAGGTGGTACGTGAAGATGCAAAGAGTAGAGGTAGAGAAAGTGGAGGAGTTGAAATACGTGGGGACAACCATTCACATCAATGGACAATGGAAGAGAGTGCAGGCAGGGTGGACTGGGTGGAGACGAGTGTCAGGGCTGATATGTGACAGAAGGAGTGCAGTAAAAGTAAAAAGGAAGGTCTACAAGATGGTAGTGAGACCTGCTTTGATGTATGGTTAGAGACAGTGGCACTGTCTAAAAGACTAGAGGTGGAGATGGAGGTGACAGAGCTGAAGGATTAGTATATTTGAGGGACAGCTAGGAAGGAAATAAAGTAAGAGAGTCAAGGTCGAGATGGTTTGGTCACGTGCAGAGGAGGGACAGTGATTATATTGGACAAAGGGTGTTGAAGATGGAGCTGTCGGGCAGGAGGAAAAGAGGAAGACCCCAGAGAAGGTTCATGGATGTTGTGAAGGAGGACATGGAGGCAGATGATCTGGTGTGGAGACCCCTAAGGACAGGGCTGGACTGGGATAAGAAATCAGTCCGGGCATTTTGAACCAAGACCGTCCCACCAGGTGCTGATGGAGAGACAATGAAGCCTATGAATGTCATTCTATACAGTACTTAGAGGAAACCAGAAGGCTGCTTGGTCTAGTTTGTTGATGAATATTAAAATGATAAATGACAGATTTAGTGATATTTTCATAGACTATTTATTCACCACATCAATAAACAGCACAGCAACACAGAATGTTTCCTCAAACATGGCAACCTTTAAAAAGTGAAAGGAGACAGGGAAAGAAAGGTGAGATAGAATTGTTGCACTTGATGGACTTACTTATATGATTACAGTACTGGTATCTAGAAAAGTGTGGGAAAATAGTTGGGTCATGTACTCTATACAGAACTTTCTTAGAGGAACCTCCTGAACAAACAATGAACAATTTATGATGGGATTCTGAATATAGGATAGGGTCCAGATTCCCTTCATCCACCTGACGGCCACCTCCGCCATCGTTACCTGTGGCTGAAGTTGAAGCTCCACCATAGCCACCAGCAAACACCTGTGTTATTTTGACACACTTCGCAGCATCTGCTTTTCACAGCATTTTCTCTCTAATTTTCTCCGCGCTTCCTTTCCGCTTCTTGCTATTCTCCATCTTTTTGATCTCCTTTCGCTCTATATGATAGAGATGATATGATCTCTCTATATGACAGCCGAGGCCCAAGAGGGAGTGGGCATCGGCCCTCGGCTGCAATTGGTCATTACTGATACCAGTACAGTAAAAAAAAAAAAAAAAAAAGGCCCGGCAAATGCCCAGTGGACTGATGGCCAGTCCAGCGGTGCCTAAAGGGAGAAGCTGAAATTATAGTGGGTATATCTTTCCGATAAGTCTGTATGAAAGGGCATGACCAGAAAACACGTCCATGTTCTGCTATTTTTCCTCCACATTCCCTCCAGCAGAGGAGGTGAGACCAACTTGGTTTGATTTCTGCTTTAGGGTGAAGAACTGAATCAGGTTTTTCCAGCAGAAGTCTCTCCAGGTCTTGGAGCTGGTGGAGAAAAACTGTGTTTTCCCTGCATCCAGACACACTGTATGTTTTTGATTTATAACAAAGTGCAGTTCTCTTTCCATATGTGGCACTTTACTAGAGTCTCTCCATTTCACTGCTGCTTTATACTTCCAGTCCACTGTGTCATATGTCATATGGTTACATAGGTTCATGTACTGTATACACATAATTGTATTTATGCGTGTAACTGAGGATTTTACACAAGATTTTCTTAAATTAAATTCAACTTTACTTGATGCAGTTGGGACCTTGGCGAGGGCGGTCCCCCTCCCTCCCAAGCAGGCCCAGTGGCACGGACCTTCTGCGAAGCCACACACCTCTATTTGGATGACGGACTGTTTAAAGTTTAGGGTGCATATACAATCAAATGTCTATGTGCTGTTTAATTCTGACGTGTGCCATTATTACGTTCAGCCATTAATAATTGTGGACTAATTGATGTATGTATAGGTGTGAAGGTCATTTCGTTGTACTTGTACAATGACAATAAAATTGAATCTAATCTGATCTAATCTAATCAGTGCGCTACTTTAGGAAAATGATGATTTCATAATCCCACGCCTGTTTCCCTCGACCCTGAGCCATCACATCCCCCAAAAACTCACTCCACTGAGTGTCATCAGAGCTGTTTTATGATCGGAACAGTTTTTTGTATAAGGTTGGATGTTAAGTATGTTAAAATATGGTTATTATGTGCAGTGTTAAGTCTATTGCTGTTGTGTTCTGTCTCTGTTTCTGTCATTGTATACATTGTAAGCTATTCAAATAACGCTTTATCTAAACAAAAAAATGTGTACACAGCACACATGCCATATGGGCATTCTCAACATTTTCTTCTCCAGTTTTTCTGTAGCAGCACTACAGCGCCATGTACAGGCCTGGCATATGTACTACAGTGTCCATATGCCATGTTTATAGAAAACCTTTTCAAAACAGCAAAGAAAGAAATTGCTTATATTTTGTTCTGTTTGTTCTGTGATGGTGTCTTAATTCCATGTGGCATTTACAGATAATTTTATTTCCCTGTCCTGTTTCTCTCAGTGAAAAACCAGGCTCGATGGGTTCAGAAGCTGATTGCTGACATGGAGAGACTGTTCAGAGAAACGGGAGACGCCAATTTCAACCTCATCATTGCGGACTATGACAGCACCGACATGGACGTGAGGAAGGCTCTGCAGAAATCCTCACTCCCCAGGTTACGTATTTGTGTTTGCTTTTATGCAGCTTATAAACTCGTGGCTGCGTTGCATATATATTATTATTAATGTGCTGTAACAGCCTTTGTGGAATGTTTCAGGTACCAGTACGTGAAGCTGACTGGAGATTTTGAACGCTCTTCTGGTCTGCAAGCAGGATTTGACCTTATAAATGTAAGTCTCAACACTTTCAGAGGAACTCATGAATAGATGGTAGGGCTGGGCCATTTATCACACTTTTTCATATCATTCGATATCAATATACATTATATCATAATATAAATCAAATCAATATTTCTGTAAGGCTATGTGATATGGCTTATCTGGATAGAAATATCCAGATATTATTGATTTTGGATAGTCTTGGATAGTCTATATCCCACACAGGTTGTTTCTCATGAAGAGCTTTCTTTTCAGATGTTTGTGCTTCTCAAAGGAGAGTGACACTACACTGTAAATACACTAAAATATCTACTGTTTATGATCTGTATTACACAATCTTAAAATGCACTTATTACCTTTCATTTCAGATACTGGTAACCAGATAACTGGTTTATTTCTTTGGCTTTTCAGTGTTAATTGAAGGACATTTATGTGTGTTAGTCATCACAGATACCTTATCACCATATGACAATATTTAGAATGTAAGAAAACGTCTTCAGAAAACATCTCATGTCACGTTTATAGATGTTATATCGATATATTGCCCAGTTTTAATAGATGATGATGATGAACTTTTTTAAAAATCCCCATTCTATCATTCTCCCTCAGGACAACCACAGCATCGTGTTTCTGTGTGACCTCCACATCCACTTCCCTTCCTCTATCATTGATACCATCAGGAAACACACTGTGGAGGGATACATGGCCTTCACTCCCATAGTAATGAGACTGGACTGTGGATCAACACCACTTGATGCCAAAGGTACATACGCAAAACATCTGCACGCATCTGCAGTTTTGTTTTGATTTCAGTTTGTGTGAAAGTAGTCGTGACATCTAGCAGTGAAAGTACAGATTGCAACAGAAGGAGGGACGTGGCATCAGCTCTGCTTGTTTTCATTGGCGGATACAGTAGATTTGCAAATCGCCTGCATAACAATGAAAAGACATATTATGCTTCCTAACTGTGGCTCCTAAAGGTAGCATGTACAATGAAAAGAGAGTTGGGCCAAGAATAGAGCCCTGTGGCACCCCACCGAAGAGGGGAACGTGAGATGATGAGAGGTTGCCAATCATAAAAGAGAAGCTTCTGTCAGAGGTGAACCATTTAAAAAGCCGCTGTAGGGTCCAACAGCACTAACACAGCAGGGTTCCATCCACTGAAAGTGGATTGTCACTGTGTACCTTTAGCAGTGCTGACTCAGTACTGTGTCGGGATCGAAAACCAGAGTTTGCCTCTAGCTGAGTAAGAACATACTTTTCTAAAACTTTAATGAAATGGAAGACGTGAAAACAGGACTAAAACACTGAGGGATCGAGGTTAGGTTTTTTAAGAAGGGGCCTGACCACAGCACCTTTTTAGCCAAAAATAAGGCTTAGGGTTTGGGTCAAAATGTAACTCCTGAGTGGCACATTTATTTTTAAATAATCAGGTGTTGACATACAGTCAGTTTTTATATTAAAAAAACTCTATATATTATATAGCACTTTGTGAGACTTACAGGGCTTTGTATAATTTTGGACCAAGACTAGAGAAACCTATCAACTCTTCTTGGTTTTGTTGTGCGTGCATCTGTTTACTCTTTAAGAAGATTTAATATCACTTGACAATGACTGACCTGTGGTGATGGAAAGTAACCTTGATTCTTAAACTCTTCCACTCTTCCACTTTTTTTGTTTATTTTTTGCCAATTCAGCATCTATCTATCTATCTAAGGAAACAAGAATTTTAAATATATGGTGATATGTGCAAGATAAACAGTACATATATACAGTATACAGTGTATACATATATATTTACATAAGTAAACAGTGCACTCAGGAAGCAGTGGATTTTTTTTTCCTCATCCATTTTTCCCCAAAGATGATGGTTCGCTACTAACCTTTAATAAAGTGTCAGACAGTAATTTGACCCTTCTGAAACAGAGTAACATCTCTAACGACAACAGGATACAGTACGTCTTCCAACACAATTGCTTAAGAGGCTCCACACGGCAGAGTAGTGGCTAGCAGTGTTGCCTCATGGCAAAAATGTCACCAGTTTGAATCCTGGTTCAACTGTGTGAGTGGCTTTTCTCTGGGTTCTCCGGTTTCACGCAGAGACATGCAGAGGTTAACTGGACGCTCGAAACGTACCGTAGGTGTGAATGTGAGAGTGAATGGTTGTACTTCTCTGTATGTTTGCCCTGCGATGGGCTGATGACCCGTCCAGGGTGTGAACCCACCATACAGAGCCTACTGCCTAAATCTATCACAGTGAGTTATGACAACCAGCTTGTAAAAACATTGGTTTCAAAGAGGAGCTGAGGCTTTACTAACCACGTCAGTCTTATGTACGCTTGTGAGTTATTTCTAGTGAAAGAATGCAAAGTGAAATATAGGCTTCATAATGTGAACGTGTGTGGGTTACAGGTTACTGGGAGATTAATGGCTTTGGCCTTCTTGGAATCTATAAGTCAGACCTGAATGCAGTGGGAGGAATGAACACCAAAGAATTCACAACCCGCTGGGGAGGAGAAGACTGGGAGCTACTGGACAGGTGTGTTCCTCACTGAAACAACAATGACCTGAATGTTTTCTCTAAGCATTACATTGGTTTTTTTATTACACGACACGTCTTTTCTTCCCATCATCACTATTGGAAAAATGAACGTGAATGTGCTTTTCAACCTCTGCCCCATTACATTTCTATTCTCTACTACTCACTTATTTCTTATTCAAACAACTAACAAAGCAAAATACTTACCCCTTTGCCAATGTATTAGCTATGCCGTACTATATGTAATGTAGTCTGATGTCTAAATGTAGTAATGTAGTCTAAAATGTACACACAGCCCACCGGCACCAGCAACTACAGCCTTTAAAATACACTATGCCACATGTCTTCAAGAACAAATGTTGAACATGATAAACTCCTGGTTTTTAAGGACAGTCCACATATTGTACTGTACATACTGTTTATTATTTATTATACACTTATATATATATATAATCTAGTTTTTCCTGTGTGTGAGATTGTAAGTGATCAGGTCATGGCACAGAAAAAAGAAGAGTTCCATTGCTGGGATAACATTTTATTTCTTGCACAGAGGAATAAATTCTTTGAATCAAAAAAAGAATGTGACATAGTATGTTTCTGAATCAACAACACTGGAAAACGGATCAGTAAAAGAGTACAAGACTGAGGAGAAAGAGCTCAGAGAGTGCAAACTGCTGCTCAGGCTGGTGTCAGTACATACCTCTAAACTGTTGAAAAAACAATCAAAATCTGCTGTTGAGAGTGAGTCCTCTCTCAAGTGGAGAGTTGCGGGTTTGAATCCTGGCCCTGCTAGTCTGCTTGCTGATGTGTCCATGGGCGAGACACTTATTAAGCCCACGTTGCTCCATCATCATGCATCATGTAAATGGATATGAAAAATGTATGACAGGAAAAAAAGCACTAGTAACTAGAAACTTTGCTACATAAATACAGACCACTTACCGAGTGGTTGCGGCTAGAGAGTGAGATTGGAGGAGGGAAAAAAAACAGGGCAAAAGTGACAGGAACATTTAACATTCATGTTCACTTACCTTGAAATGTTGTCAAAAGCAAATGTGAAACATGGTCTGACATTGTACATGAGACTAATGGCAGTGTAAGAGAACACCTGGATAGTTTTGATTTCCCTGACGCAGTAGATTCCAAAACAGATGCATTTTTTTCATCCATTCAATGGTGTAAATGTTGCCAAACCCCCAAACGATGACATCTTATATAGAGTACAGATATTCAGTTTAGTTGATAGTTTTTAGTATTCTAGTATTTAATTAGTTGATTAATTGTAGCTCTTACAATGTTAAATAATACTTTTATATTGCAGCTTTTGCTAATTGTGTTTCGAACTGCGACTTAGATTGGAAAATAAATAATTTTTCAGCCTTAGTAAGTTCTCACTTATTTTCTATTAAATCATTTAGCTTCCTAGTTTTTTCATATGAATTCAGCTGAATTGTGTTTCGTTCCCACACGTTATTAATGTTTTTGTTTTTTTGTTTGTTTGCTTTTTACTCGCCTCTGGGCCGCTGTGGAAACCAGTCCTGATAGCAAAGAAAAATGAAATGTTAAGAAACAAACCCTCTTTTGTTTTCTGCTCCAGGATCCTTCAGGCGGGTCTGGAGGTGGAGAGGATCTACTTGAGGAACTTCTTCCACTACTTCCATTCCAAACGTGGCATGTGGAACCGGCGTTTTTCGCGTGACCCCAGGTGACCTCACAAGCCCACGGCTGCGCGATGACATCACTAGACTTTACAACCCGAGCACTTTACAGCTGAATCACTGCAACTGCGATTACACCTGCTGACTGAGAGGAGGTGACATGCCTGAGGTCCAGATACTGCGTTTGCTCACACAAGCCTCACAGAGCGGCGACACCTCAAGGTGACGCAGTGAAATACAGCAAGAAGGAGATTCTGCTGATTCCACACTCCTGAGTTTGTTTCACTGGATGTTCTCTCGACTACTGAGACGGTACAGGCTGAAGTTTGCCACCGACTGTGTGCTATTTATTTGATCCTACTGCTGTGCACCATGTTACTGACTGAAACAATGCTGATCTGCACTACTGCCTGCCCAACCCCCGACACAACAGAAATGAAATGGCAGCGCCCCCAACACTCCCGACGACGCATTAACCCAAGTGTCTTCTGTCACAGCGATCTCAAGTTTTGCACACGAGTCTTAGCTGGAGGAAAACAAGAAATGATTTTATTTGTGAAAAACAATGAAAATGTGCTGTTTGTATTTGACTCAAAGGTGCGTATAGAGCAAGCGCAGCTTCACTTTCACGTGATTTCAATTCAGTGAAATAATATTTGTTGTGTCAGTGTCTGTAGGATTTTCATCATGGATGTTTAACAATGTTCCACTGACTTTTCTGAATAATGTACCTCGATTTGCCAGTTGATTGTTGTCACAACATACTAAACGTGCCTTCTGCTGTTGTTGTTATTCAGGTACGGAATTCAGGGAAAAAGCTTTAATAAGGTAAAATAATTTAATACTTTGGCAAGGAAACTGTATCGCTGTAATTTTCTTAACGTATATGTTTGTGTATAATGCATCACAGGCATATAGAATAAATCAAGTGATATAGACTATATATAATAAAAAGCTGAACATACATTATGCTGCCCATTTCTGCCTGTTCTCTGTGCGTCACCATTTTCCAAATCTAATAGTTGAAAGGTTAGTAATGGAGCAGGTTTATTGTTAAGATGCAGCTTGTTAAATATGACAATATGGCATTAGTCCAGACTTAATTTGATTTATTAATTATTTAATGTCCTTATTGATCTGCTGGTCCAATTTAATTGTTGTTTATCATAAGAATAATATGTCTGATGAATTTTTTTGTTTGTTTGTTTTTTGGATCAAAATGAAGCTTCAAAATGAAATTTCACAGTAACTTATAGGTAGGAAATGTAGTTATAGGTAGGGGAAATTATCGTGTGTATTTATCATGTTTACTTTGTAATTTAAAACTAAGCTAGTAGCAGCCTTTTCAGATATTCCACATTGCAGGTGACCGGAGGTGAAGGGCAATTAAAGGTTTTTACTGACTGTTGTAGTTTGGTTTCTGGTTGGACTGGATGACATTTGAGATTTTCCATTTTTCCTTCCTCTACTCTATTTTGTTGTGTTTAGACGTGTTGTATGGTTCGGTGGTCTCTTCTCTCAGGGACCCTTTGGTCTGTTTTACTGTGCCTTGACAATTCTGAAGAATAAATTTCTCTAAAAATCTGATGCCTTTTATTTCCATCCCATTTGGTGTTATATTTTTTAAAGAGCTGCAGTGCTGGAATTATTTTTTTCACGTGGAAACTGCACATCTGAGATATTCTGGCTTTTCATTTTGCACATAATGTATATACAGTGTAATGATAGATAGAGAGTGTTAAAGGTATAGTTCAGATTTTGTGTTTGACAGTATTATTATAGTCTGATTTGGGACCCACATGAGTCACAGAAGATTTGTTTTGGGTCCCTAAAATAAGGTGTGGAATTTTTTTAAACGTTTAGTGTTTGTGTGTTTTTTGTTTTGTTTTAATAACATGCATTAAAAAAAATGTTCATTTTTTTCCAGCATCTTTACAAAATTAGTGGTTTACCAGTTTAAATTATATCAAGAGCTGTTGTCGTAATTTATATTGTGATTTGGGTCATGATAGTTTAACAGTGGTCTATGAGGTGTTGACACATCACTCTCTGGCTTCCAGCAGCGACAGAAGAAAAAAGGCTTATCTCATGAAACCTACAATATTGAGGTATCTGACTTGAAGAGGCAAACTTGTGTATAGGATTTCACTCCAGTTAGCTGAAGGTTCATGTTAGGGTCCTGCCTTTCATTCAGATTTACAACAGAGAGTATCCAGGGGTCAAGGGCGAAAGGTCAGTTAATATCCTTTAAGGAAGTGCAGGAAAACAGACTGGACTGCACCGCTCTCAGAATCAGTGACTATCTTTGATGACACTCCAGAGGTCAGACAGGCTTTAAAAGAGGCGTCTGAGAGCAACACGGCAGAGTGTTCATTTTGGCGAACCTCTCTCATGCTACAGCTGAGCGTGAACTGATACTGGCTTGCACAAACAAAGTTCTCTTTGTTCAACAAGCTTGTATCGCCGGAGTCTTTCCCTACACCATCATCTCACCGTCCTTCGTCCTTTGAAGAAGGAAGGCCTGATAAACTACAATGTCTAAGGAAATATTTTTGTAGGTTCATCTCAATGTTGGCCTTTTCAAAGTGGAAAAAGTCTGACGTTTGAGTACAGTTTTTAGCTCTCTGCGCCACTGCTGCCGGAGTTGTTTTGTCACTTGTGTACAAGGATTTCAAAACATCAGTGTCACAAAACAATACATTTGAAGGTAGCGATGGAGACAGCAGTGGATCAACAACTCGTGTGCTCTCAATGGAGCTTGGTGTGGGAGAGGGAGCAGTTCACAAACTTTATTTTGATACAGCCCATGGCCAAGTGGAAAGGAAACTAGGCTTCTTACCAGAAGGTTGCTGGTTTAAATCTCCACTACTGTAGGTCAAAAGGCTGCGGTATCCCTGAGCAGCACCCATACTGCTCCTAATTCTAGGAAGGTTCCTATGAAGATTAATAAAGTACCAAAATATTAACTAAATAACAGACTTACATACATTTTGATATTTATGTTATTATATTTTGGTGGGGTTACCAGATGACAAGAGATCTAAACGTTGAAATACTAATGTACACAGAGAGAGTCATGTGGAGCTGATGAGCTCATGCGAACTCAGTCGGGACAAGGGTCTCTCTGCATGGAGTTTGCATGTTCTCCCCGTGTGTGCGTGGGTTTTCTCATGCAGATTTGGGGATTAGGCCAATTGGACTCTCTAAATTGCCCATGTGTGGCTCTATGATGGACTGGTGACCTGTCCAGGAGGTGCCCTGCCCCTCACCCCATGTCAGCTGTGATTAGGCACCAGCGCCCCCTGCGACCCACATGTGGAGGATAAAGCAGTAGATGAGTAAATGAGTAAACAGGTGTTTTTTAAAATGACTCTTCTTTAAAGAGGCTAAATGTCACAAAGCATGGATTTTTCCAGCCACTTTTTATTGGACATTTGTTCTTTTTGGACTTTTTGCTGTCGTTTCCTTCACCTTGGGTGTTTCCTTCTATGTGCCTGTTTTTTCTTCTCCCTGTTTCTTGTTTTATTTTGTAGTTTTTCCTTGTCAAGTTTCACTTTCGGTCCCATTTTCCTTTTTGATTGTCTGCTCCGCTCTATTGCGTTCCACCTGTATTAATTATCCCTGCCCCTGTAGTGTTTAGTCTCGGCGATCCCCCGTGTCGTTGTCGATTCATTTGGTTCAGTTTCCTGCGGTTCCTTTATTCTGTGCATTTTTATTTCATGAAAGACTTTTATGTTCATTTTTTGAAACTACTTTTGGGTCCTCCAGTTTTGCATCCTGACACTAAAATGTGTTCTTCTGTCGCTAATATCAGACTTGTTAGAGAGTGAGTCTGGGTCCCAAGCTGCTTCATGGAAATAAAATCAGTGTTTGACTACTACACTGCCAAAAACACATCCATTTGACTATCCCTTTAAACCTTTATTAGATTGCATGATCTGGCTTTAAATGATTATAACAGATGCATAATAAAGTTTCACAATAATGTGTGTGTCACCTGAGAGCGGTATTGTACAGTAATGAACTGCATAAGTGATTGGAGCAACCGGAGAACGAGCAGACTCCTGTGTTTATTAACTACTGAGATTAACAGGGTCTTCGGTGATGCCGTCACTATGCCAATGAGGCAGGCAGGAACAAACAAAGTGAAGTGTCCTCCCCTGACCAGGGTATTGGCTGAAGGTCACAGCATCTGTTGTTGATGTGACTTTGCCTCATCACAGCATCAGCAGATGTGCTGCAGGTTTCCCAAACTTACTGTACAAGGACCCACTTTTTAAAGATGGCAAGCCATTTGTGGGTCCCAAACCCAGTGTTCTGGAACCAGTGGTTTAGTAAATTCTGCCTAACACACTGGCAGCACACTGTAATATCGCTAATGTCTGTGGCTCTGTGGTTTTCAGTATACGATGTTTCGATCTTGTGTCACCTGGTGACATTAAGGCGCTGCTAACAGGAAGTTCTCCGTTTTACGTCAGGACAGACAGAAACATCAGCAACATTAAAGTGAGATGACTGCACACATTTTAGTGTTTGACTGACAACATAAAACAGCATCAGAAGTGAATTCTACCCTGAAAAGACTGGTCTGATAGTTTTGCTTGACAGAGTCTGTTTTCAGATGAAGGAAGCAGCAAACAAGCACAAGAAAAATCTGCAAAAGTTACACAATGTGGCTTTAAGGAAGGTTGTCATTGTTTAAACAGAACTCATATTTTTCTGCAGTTACATTTACTGTTGTTGGACAGAGAGAACAGATGCTTGGTAATGTCAGTGTTCAGGCCACTCATCCAACCCTTCATCTTGGACTTTCCAGTATTTGAGGTCATGGATGCAGTTTAGGGGTACTGATTCAGGACTGGGCCACACAGTGGTACATGTGGCTAGCAATGTTGCCTGACAGCAAGAAGGTCACCAGTTGTTAAAATAACAGTGAAATATTGTACTGCACTCACATTCTGTTTTGTTAAATATTGTACTGCACACATTCTGTTTTGTTAAATATTGTACTGCACACATTCTGTTTTGTTAAACATTGTACTGCACTCACATTCTGTTTCAAGGACACAGAGCAATGGAATCTTTTAATTGATAGACACTGCCCTGCTCTCATCACTCCCACACATCCTGAGATAACTACAAATCAACTTTATTATAACAACTCCATATATGGGCGGTCGGGAGTGGCGATGGCAACACATATATTCCTTTACTGTTCTTTGTTCTGGGTCTGTTTGCCCTGACTCCTAGAGAGGGAGACACGATCCCATTGAGGTGACCTGTCTGTCAGACCACAGAGATCTCTGTAAGTTTTGTGCACAAATAAATTGTATCTGTTGAAACTTTCATTCCATTGTTGTGCCTTGGATTCTCTAGTATTAACCAGAGGTTTTTCCTGTTTATCTCTGATCACGCACCAACGGGCGGTTGGGCCCGCGGGTCCTGAAGGACCCCAAAATCCAACAAGTTGGTGACCCCGACGTGAT